>VZRM01003179.1:1996647-2047056 GCA_013397955.1 Grantiella picta | reverse complement strand
GTATATATTAAATTTAAAAAGTTATTGTCATTATAATGAAAGATTAACCCTATAAAATAGATAGATTAGGCATGCAATCAGATCCTGTCTTTAAGAAAGTCTGAAAAGTAGATTTCTCTATTTGCAGAAACAGTTAATTAGTAATTGTGCCAAATCTAAGTATCTATCTTGGTCAGTATAAAGATACTAAAAATAGGCAGCCTCATAAATTATGAAATTATGATACAGCTTTTTCTTGTTTCAGTGCTGCAGAATGCACCAATTTTTAGATCACAGGATTTCATATGCATTTTAAGAAATGGGCTGGTGAAGGTGATCAACAAGAAATTACTTTAGAGTTGGTAGTTTAAAATATAAAGAACTTTTTTATGTTTGATTGTTCATAACCAGAAAGTTTATGAGCAAATCCAATTTTGTATTGCTAGAATTCATAGCAGAGTAGGTATGCCTATAGAAGTGGCAAGAATAAATTAAGAAATGAGAATATGGATGAGTTAGAAGAACCTGCTTAATCTCTATTAGATCTGATATAAATCTTTTCTGGGGCTGCGTAGGAATACATTTCTAAGGTGGTAAGTTTTATAAAAAGAAACTGTCTATAAAACTACTATGCTCATATGTAATAGTTTGTTATATAAAAGTGGGGAAATAAATTACAGACAAATTGCCAAGCAATAAAATTGATTGAATAGCATTTGATTAAAAACATTCACAGTACAAATGGCATCCACATATTTTACAGATGATAGAAGAACTAAGATTTTGGTGAAAGATCTGCAATAAAGTAATAAATATAAGTAAATGTACACCAGAAATGTTATATTACACTCTGAAAAATAGTTTCTCTGTTTAGACTTTGTAATCAAACTTTTTGCAATGTGTTCAGTTTTTATGGATGGAATAGAATTAAAGTAAAAAACATTTGGGAAATAGCATTCAGCCTGACGTGTTAAAGCAATCAGAGGTCAAATGTAACCACAAATAAAAATAAAATTTGGAGAGGCTTTAGTAACTAATAAACACAGGAGGTGGTTTATACCAGCTCTTTTCCTTTGAACAGACATTGATTAAAAGCAGTCAGACTACTTAATTTCAGCTGAGGGAATGATAAACCTTTAAAACCTTTGCAGGTGTCACAAAACGTGAGCATGACTCTACAAACCAACGGAGCTTAAAACTGGTAATTGCCAACAGATTCATAAAAGACAGGGTGTATTAAGGGGCAGGGTATTAGACCTGGGCAGGAACTGCATGTACAGGATGAGTAACCAGGTATGCAGGGAGAAGTAAAAATGGGTCTCTCCCTTCATTCAGGGTTTAGTGAGTGGAATTTCATTTCGTTATCCTCCATTCATAATAAGGGCTATAGGTTAGGAGTTTACAGATTTCTGTGAAAAGAGGTGCTCCACTGAAGCTCTTTGTGGCTTTAAAACTGATCTTCATTAAATAGGTCCAGAGCCTTCGGAGAAACTATGTATTAATTTTGTTCCTTGAGAATTAAGAATTATGGAACTCTTTTCAAATTCTGAACTCCTGATGCCAGACACAGAATATGACTGCATGAGCATTCTAGAAGAATTCTTTAAATTCTAGGCAGTAATTTATGGATCAAATTAATAGTTTCTTTCACCTCGTAACTCCTACTGATGCTGCCTTTGTGCACAAACCTGTTTGCTTATTCCTCCCCACTGTCCTGTCCCTTAGCAGGTCAGGAGACTTACTGTCACCTCCTTCTAGTCCCTCCTGAAGAGTTCTTTCTTCCATGACATCTGTGTGACACTAAACAACTGGTAAAGGACAGACTAAGGCTACTCAGCACTGATTAATAGTCATTGGAGAAAACACACAAAATTAAGGTGAACATCTAACATATACATGCAGATTTGGAAATGTATCCCATTCCTTCCTTATACTGAAATTCTTTAGAAAAATACAGAGTTGAGCTGCCAAGACTTACATATCACTTAACTATTTTATCTTCCTCCCTTTCCTTCTGTTTCACTGGTTTTATTATCTTTTTAGCTCATTTGAATGGAAATTTTACAGGTTGTTTTGTACCACACATACATAAGAAGACTCTGGAGCTCACTGGGACCTCTACTATTTCTCAGATTCAAAATCCCTGAAACCAGATACAGAAATATAAACTCATTAGTATCCTAATGCAACCAATAATACTAAACTGTCTATTGGCAAAACTTTGCAAAGACATTTCATCACAATAATCTTTGATATGTCCTCCAGGTGGAGTAATTTTAAAGCTTCTTATTGACATAACTCTGTTAAAGTGCTTTTCCAAGTAGTGCTCAGCAGGCAGGTGGTATTGTGCAATATGTGTAGTACAAGCTCACGTTACAAATGATTTGTCACTCTTAAAACAGTAACAGAAAGAAAGTATCTCAGCAAGGCCAACACAACCTATTCCATGAGTCTGCCTAAGAAATACATGTGTTTGTTAGTATGTTGTCTATACATAAATAGCAGCACTATATAAAACATGATTCTATGACTAGCTGGATTTGGATTTGTCTTTCTTTTTGTGATGTTTATACTCCATGAATCAATATATAGGCCATACTTAAATACTAGGGCTTGGACTATGCTCTTTATTCTTTCATTTACTGGTCTACACACAACTACCTATGCCATAGTTTTTATATACTACTCAGTGCTTTGAAATTCTGCCAAATATTCCTTAAAAATGCTTTAAGAAAGCTGAAAAATAAACACTCTCTGGAGCAAAAGTAAAAAAAAACCAAAAACCAACAAAACAAACAAACCAACAAACAAAGCAAAAAAATCCAAAACTACACCAAAAACCCAACAAAAAAAGAACAAAATATTCAGGGTAATGAAGTGGAATCACTTCTTAGAGGACATAGTTGTCATGAGTTGCAGGGAGCAACAGCATTTACTGCAGCTGGTAAATTAGCTAAAGCCAGGCTAAACAGAGCAAGACAATATAACTTTCTTCCCACTTACATGTGATCTGATATGATTCAAACAACAGTCTTTTAATGCCATTTTTCACAGATACCCTGAAAATTCCCTTGTATCAAAAGCCACTGTTTATGTACTCTTCTATATTCATTTAGTAATACAACAGATCTACTTACCTATTCTTCCTTTCTCTACAAAGTCATTTAGTGATGTTTAGAAAAATGATGAGAACTTTATTTCTAGAAAAATAATCTTTTTTCTTGTGTTCCCCACAGTTCATGCTTTAAGCCAAAACCTACCCTTTGAATAACCACAACAGTCAGCAGCACTGGGAGGAATGGCCAGATAACTGACAGCAGAATTTCCCACACTTAGGTTGCTCTAAGAAATGCTTATAAAGCATCAGGGAGAGGGTAGGAGAGGAAGGACAGAGAATGTTTAAGGGAGTTTCTTGGATGATGGGATAGGAGATTGGAAAAGCATGCACCTGCCATGTATCTTAACCATTTCACTAAAATGATATTCAAAATCAGGCAATGCTGATATTCCCAGAATTGAAATAATAAATAAAAAGAACTCCTAGCTAAACTAATTATTATTGCACTACAGTTATTATATAATGTGCTATTTACAGGGAAATACAAAAAGTATTTCATTCATACAAGTACTACAAAGACTATATGTGATGCAGAACAGCTTTTACACTAGGCAAGGGTATGGAACTGGGAGTCAAAAATAATAGTGAATTACCCTCCACTTACCCGTGCAACAGGTGTTCAGTGCAAAACAAACTGTGTTCATGCCCTTTGACTTCAATGCATTTTCCCTAGAAAGCTCCAAACAGAGTCACAGTCATTTTTCTATGCTCTCACCAGCAGCACAACAGCTTAGGTGAAGGAAAAGCAGTGAGCTGGCTGCAGAGTGGGAATGCAGAGAATTGGCAAGTGTAGAAAAAGTGGAGAAGCTACAAAAATTTATTTTCCAACAAAATAACTCTCCACAAGCTGTGTAAACTTTTCTTACTAAAACAAATACTCTAAAACACAAAGATTTTACATTTCCAGTGAATCTCACAGTAACATTTGCCTGTTTTTACTCTCCTGAAGTCTCAACAAAGAGCCAGCAGATTTATGCTTTCCCAATTATCTGGGTCAGTAAATTCCCTCATATTCCCTGAATGCAATCTGGATTTTTAAATAATAGACAGAATGTAGAAATAGACTTGCTGGGCTTTTGAGTAACCTTTGTTTTCCTCAGTAGATTCTCACAGTTTGCTGCCTAACGTGCACACGCGCACCAACGCCAACCCACCACCCACTCACATACACACCTCCAACATGTGTGCTCTGCTTACTGACAGTAGAACAAAAATTAAGCTGTGCCCATTGCAATTTTGTGTCCTGAACAGAGAAGAATAATTTATAGTGGCAAGTTCATTATCTTTACCATAACTTTAAAATGCAAAATTTGGTTTGCAAGGACAGCATAAGGTATAAGAGTTACACCCTTTTTCTCAAGCACTCATCCATATTTACAATAAGTATAAGCTTTCTGCTACAGAAGAAAAATTATTTAGATTGAACACTGTTACAGATTTCCTAAGTGAGGCTAGTTCCAGTTGCCAGTAATTCAAAAGCAAATCTGCTGACTTGGCATTAGGACTCTAAAACAGTGTGATCAAACTTATATAGTAAGAAGGTGTCTGCAGAAATAACATTTATAAACTGTATATACAGTACACAGTACCAGTACATAGAAAATAGATTTTGACTCCATGATCCCCTGTGTGTAAGGCAAGACTGAATTCTGTCTTCATACGGAGACCACCAGAGGTACAAGCAACGGAGTGGTGCTTAAATCAATATGCAAATCAAGTGCATACAAATTAAAAATCAGAGCAGACAAAAAGTTTTAGACTTTTTTATGTGCTGATCCTGGCTTGCTGAATACATGGGAAGTTATTAAACATCAAATGTACCTTTTTTTTTAAAAAACACTAACAACACCTTGATGGCAACAGATATTGTTCAAGTGGCAGCTACCAAAAACAGCTTGAAAAATGTCATAGTACAACGTCAGGAACTCTTCAGTTGTACTACACTAATTCATATAGCACTAACCAAAAAAATAAGTATATGAATATTCTATTTCATGCTATTGCTATGCAAGCAACAGCAATACAAATCAGCATACAGAAGGATACCATATGTTCTGCAAAGAAGAACCCAAGATATTTTCAAGGGGCATTGTTACAAGACTTCAAAGAAACACAAGACTGCCAGAGGCAAAAGTTACTGACGGATGTAAACATCCCTGTTCCACTCTCCTGCATCGTTACGTTTTTTGGATATCACTTCCCCATCCTTGTCACAATATTGGTCCCTTGATTTATGCCGACTGCGCTGCTTGTTGCATTCGTTGTGGTCCTGCTCGCGGTCCCTCTCCTTGGAGCGATGCCGGGATTCTCTGTGTCTGTGATCACTGACCCCATGGGACTCGTCTCTGTGATTATGGTCCCTGTGAGAATCATAGTGGTCACCATGCTCGTGTGAGTAGTCCTCCTTTGGCTCTACGTAAGCTGAATCTCTGCTGTCTTGTGTTTCTGAGTCAAAAGTTTCTTGCCTGTGAAGGCCTCTGCCACCACTGCGATGGTTGTGGTGTTGGCTGGAGGAAGAGCGGTGCTGGGATTTCTTGATGGGTTCCACCCGTGCTTCCTCCTCAGTGTGGGAACCGCTGCGCTCAGGGACTGAATGGTCATTCCTCTGGTCTCCTTGAGATCCCTGCTACCAGAACCAGCAGTAAGTTCATGAGGTACACACTGAAAAACTTTCCCCAATACAAATTTCAACTAGAAAGTATCATGAAACCAATAAAATTTTAAGTACAAAACAATCCACTTTGATTCTAGGCTAGGGAAAAAAACATTAATATTCAATTTTTACCGAAAATTCAGTATTATAATACAAACAATTATTTTTACTCTCATTGGAATGGAGGGTGGCACGTGAGTTATTCTATTTTCTCATTTCTTGTGATGTTTCTGACTATTCCAGTTAGCAATAATTGCCACCACTCTCCAAAGAAAAAGAGAGCATGCAGAAAGAGGACAAACTGCAGAAAAAGTGAAGAGGAGATATCATGCCAGAAGGCAGATATCAGTTGAGAGTTTACAGATGCGTGTCTGCAAACAGCCACTATGGGAAAGTGATTTTAGAGGGCTGAAGAGGTGAATTCCAGCAAAGAACCACAGTACAAAAACTTGGCTCTTTTAGAGTAACTTTTTTTTTAAGGAAAAAAAATGGAATTGAATCTGGTATGAATGAAGTTTGTATTATGATACTGATAGTATCACTGACCTTCTGTTTTCTCAGCAATAATTTCATTTCTTCTTGGTAGTGAAAAATTAAACATTGACCTCATAATTTAAAGAGGATACAGCCCATTGCCAAGAAAGCAGGAGGAGAGTGATATCATCACATACAAAATTTCCTAACACACCACTGCTATTAAAAGACCAAAATAAAAATTACCAGGTAATAACCTACTCTTCACCCGCATAAATGCTTTGAAATCACTGCAAAATGAACAAGTGGCATTATTTAACTCATTTGGGGGTTTCATTACATTAAATTGTTTTTATTGCCAAACTGCAGCCAAGGATTTTTCAAGCGTAATAAAAAAAAATTAACAAATAGTTTATATTGAAGTTGAATTATAATTCTCTCATAAGGTGAAGAATGTCAAGACAAAAATCATCTCTGCTGCACAAAATTAATGCAGATTTTACCAGAGTTATACAGGCATTTGTTTGCGAGACTGTTCTGAATTTACCAAAGTTAGTCTTAAGTTTGCCTTTCTATGTTCAGAGTTGTCTAAAAATAAGGACTGCCTCCAGGGCAGCTCATGGACGTATCTTCTTTCTGTCTTTCTGTTTTGTGGAAAAGAGCTAGGGGAAGGAGGAAATTTTGTCCTTCAGCCATAGATTCTAGCAGGTGGGTTTCCTAGCAACCCAAAAAGTAAAATGACAGGAAATTGGAAAGGAAAATAATCTGTATTTAATCAGAAACTCGTAAAAAACAGCATATTTAAAATGAGCAATTTGCTAAATTTGACAAATCTTAATTTTCTAAGACAAAATTTTGTTAACTTTTGTAAACTTCCCAGAGACTAGCTGGGTTTCTCCACATGTTCCTGATTTGAAACAAACAGTATAAATGAGAACAAGGTAATCGGATCAGCAGGAAAACTTCTTGTTTGTTCTTGTTTTTGTGATTCTCAAGAAGATTCTGATTTGCCAGAAAGGAATATATTAATTGTAAACATGCATAGATCTGTTCAAGGTGAAATGAAATGGCTCAACAGAGGTGAACTGTAAATGCAATCAAGTAAAAAGTGAGAGTCCAAAGCAGCGCCTGCTTTGGATGTGTAAACACAACTGTTATTAGTTCATTACCATGACTGGTTTTAAGGCACATAAACAAGGTATATGTGTGAAACCCTGTAATTCTCATGTGGACAAATGCCACATATGCATGTACCTATGTATAATTATAATTAATAAAATCTGTCATTGCTATGCTTTGAGAACAAATGCAAAATTTGAACCTGCCTTGAACACAATGCTACTTTTACAAGCTCAGATGCATCTTCTCTGCTATGATGAGTACAGGTGAAGGAGCACAATGAATAAATTTAGAACCGATACTTGCAATTTCAGAATGGTGTTAGGGCTGTTGGATTCATGGGCAAATTAATTGACGGTAACTTTCCTTAAATATTACAGGGACACTGAACAGGTTTTGAATCAAACAGGACACTGTTTCACTTTGGATTAGAGTCTGCCTTTTTGGTTCATAACCAAATTTGGGCTCTGATTTGGAATAGATTCTGCAGCGCAGGAATTTTATGGCCCAATATAGTAAGGTTTTTTTGTCTAAAATAGAGACAGTTTGCAATAATCCTATTTCAGTATTCAGGTTGTATTTTCAAAAAAGTAGGGGTTCTTGGAAAGAAGTTTAAACAGCGTTGAAAGAGGAGAGAGAAGCCTTTGTCCACCGAGTGAATTTGCCCTGCTCCCTGTTTCCAGTGGTCCACGATCACCTGCACCACATGTGTATGGTTGCTCCAGTCCTTTTGGAATTAGCCAACTGTTTCCACACAACTTTGTTGCAAAGCTCTCCATCAGACAGACAGGAGGTGTAAGGTCTTTGCTGATCTCATTTCCCACCATCCCAGGAGGCCTCATGCCTTTAAGCACCTCATGCCATGCAATGCACACAGGCAGCATCACGCTGTAGAAATGCCACTCTGGCAGCTGGCAACACAAATCCCTCCTTACAAGGGACACTGGGGACTAACAAAACACGAACCCCAAATACGTTTCATGGCAAAGGGGCACTGCACTGGCCCCGGGGGAGGATGAGCTCAGTGCTCTGCAGTGTGGATGTGGCTCTCCCAGGCCAAACAGCTGGTGGCTTGGCTTTCCCTGCAGAGCAGTCCAGGAAAATGGCACAGGCACAGACTAAATTCTCTAAATACAGGGTCTTAACACTGTTGAAAGAATGGGTTCAGCCACTATGATTAAAAAACAGACCCACTCTGTGCCAAGGCAGTGACAGGCTCAGGTTTGAGATGTGAGCTGAGGATGTATCACAGGAAAATGAAACCAAAGGAACATGAAAGTTTTATGTTCCTTAAGGGACCCCAGTTGATTCACTTTTCTGTATTAGTAGACCTTCAACCAAACTGTGAAACTGCAAATACACTCTCATTTTTAGTCCTTAAAATAAAAATCTGTTAGTTTGTAAAGAGACAGCACAGCATTCTGGAAAGTGTTATTAAAACTCTGCATAGTTCCTCCAGAGAATGTGGTTAATACAGTAAGTATGTGAGCTATAAATCCATACCCAAAAAGCATAAAAAAACTTGAGCAAAAAAATTTAGAAGTCTACAAAGCAAAGAAAGTTTATCTAGAGCAAGGTTGCACACAACAATACTGAATTTCATACTCAGAAATTCTTCCAGCTCACAATTTTTTCAGGGTGTTTCAGCTCTGAGGACAGAAAAAAAGGTAGAAATGAGCTGTAGCTTACAGTCTCTTTTCCTGCAACTGTGTCTGAAAGCAAAAGAAGGAGATACTCTTCAAGATGGCTAAAGAAATTTTTCTTGTTAAAGAACAAACCTGTCAAGTGTGTAGTTTTCTAATGGGAAATAAACTCTTTGACACAAAAAACTGTTTTGCAAAACTATAAAATAAGAGCACAAACTTTTTGCATTTTAACTTGGGTGCAGATACATTTTTCTTTGATTTTCTAAAAGGAGGTGTTTTTTGTAGCCAAAGTTATGAATTGTAACTTGCATATGTATGTAACTTACAGGCATATATGGAACTTGGAAATTCAGATGTAGTGAACCATTATTTGATCTGGGACAGATGTATTTTAACCCCCTCTGTGATCTTCTCAGCCTCAAGGCATCACTCACTACTTATAATGAAGTAGCATCTTTAAACACTTCATTTCATATTATGTAACACATATCCAAAGAAAAGCATCTCATGCTGAACACCTTAATAAAATTACACAACCCAAAAGTCGAAGGAGAATAGAGGGGACATAATATGTGCATATCAACAGGCACAGCAGTGCAGAGGTAGGAATAAAGCCTGCTTTTCCCAGCTCAGTAGTGTCCTTACTGTTCAGAACATAGAGCCTCTCAAGGTCTTTCTGCACAACGTGCAGTGCAGCGGGACTTGGGTTTGACGTAAGAGTTTGGCTTGAATGAAGTCTGTACTTTTCACAGCAATGGCCAATGAATAAAAGAACAAAGGAAACACTGGAAGGGCCACTTTGACCTTGAGTCTTTAGTAATACAGTCAGTCATTCTCAACCTGTACAACTCTACAGCCTGTGGGAAGACTGGAACAGATTTCCTTCCAACATTTGTGGATCGGTCCTGTACATAACCCAATTTGTCATGCAGGGCCTCTGGGGCTGGGATTTGCCTATTAGCAACAGTATGCCCATCAGTAAGAAATTTACCAGAGGCTGGAATGTGCATAGTCTTAGTCTAGTTTTACTTCTCTGATTGGACTGCATCCGGCCAGCTATAAAAATGCTTGTGGCTGGTACACATATTACTGGCACAGTGGTGTCCTGGGCACAATAAAACCTGAAGTATTCTACTTCACATCAACATATGTTTTCAGTCAGTCCAGCTCAGTCCTTGGAATCAAAACCGGCCCCCTAGTCAATACAGAAACATATGCTACTATGAATATACCAGCAGTAACAATAACACAATTGTATTTGCCTTTTATACTGGAAATGGGTGAATGTCTACTGAAAAAGCTTTTACTCTATCAACAATGGTAAGACATATTCAGCATATTCTAGTATCAGCCTAACATTGTGCTTTGGAAGAAGAAGCTGACAGAAGAAAAAGAAGAGATGGCATAAAAACTGTACCTGTAAATTAATATTTGGACCTGGGCTAATAGGAAGAGTGGCTGTTGCAAGTGTGCGAGTGAGAAGCTGGTTAGGAGGATTGCTGCTAGGTGGATGTGTGGCCTTCCAGTAGGCTTCCAGATAGTCAGCAAGGTGCTCACAAGCATCTTCAAGCTGGTTCTCATCAAGAATTACATCGAACATTTCCTGATAAAGGAAAGTTTTTAGTCAGAATAACCACCAAGTAAAGGGGGATCAGCTAGAGACATTGATCATGCTTTCCATTAATCAAAAATGAACCACATGTTTTGTACTTGTATTCAGATATTTTACCCCTTTTTTTTTTCTGAATGCAATTGATACAAAAGACCATAATCGTAACTAGCATTGATGTTACACTTGCTAAAGCAAGGCCTTGTGACTTTCACCTAGTAATGTACAGTCAGAGAAGACAGGAAGAAGCAGCTTGAACAAATCTTAAATATACAGAAAGAAGGGATAAATATTGAAGAATTAAATACTGAAAAATGGAATGGCAAGAAAGGGATTCAATCCCCCTGTCTAGAATACCAAAGAGAAAACTAAGGCAAACTAAGACCAATAACTAACAACAATAAGCATACAGATCATTCCATTTCCAAGTGTCATACAAATATTAGGTAAGAGATTAGTCACACAGTCTAATTATAGTCTTCTAATGTTAGAAGGTGAGTTTCATCTATTTCCTCCCTGGTCAGGGAGCCAGAAGGAAGCTTTGAGGGTCTATGCAGGTCTCCAGCCTTCATTGACTTCTCGTGGACCTGAGCATCTCTTAACTAAGATGCTGAACTTTAATGATGAAGATATTCCCTTCACTCAGCTCTGTACCTACAGCAAATTACATCTACAACTGAACTACTCTCTCATCTTCTGGTTTCCTACCCATATTCTTGACGGCTGAGTATGCAGGTAGCAATGCACAACAGGTTTAAAACACAGTTGGGGTCTCAACACCTCCACTTTATAGGTGGAAATTGAGAGAATTTGCTTCAGTGCACATCTGAAGAGCTGCAGAACTCTCAGCTATGCAGTACCACACAGCTCTTTGCCAAAATCCTGACCAAGAACATCAACAGTGGTGGGCTGTGGTGACAGATGCCCCAGAGGGGCTAGTCAAACCACTGGCTTTACCCTAAACTACTGTAGGTAAAGCACAGTCACTAAGAGGGCTCATTTTTAGACAAGTAACCCCCTAAAAATTATCAAGTAAAACAAATGTTCAGTTTACTGCAGCACTGACTGTATCAGCACACATCCTAGTAACTGATTGTGAGTAGGACTCTTTTTCCCCTACACCCTCACAAGATGTTTGGCAAAAAGCAATAGTGAAATGTGGCCAGAAGAGGGCAAACATTCCTGAAAATTATGTAATTAACCTCGTGCTTGAAAATAAAGGCACCTTTCAGAGACAAGACATAAATTAACAGTAACTCACGGGAGGACACTGTGCCAGTTTATCAGCTGCCACCATCTGAACATTAAGGTGCTTGGCCTGAGATTTCCCTCGAGATTTTATCAACCTCTGTAAAACCTACGAAAAACAAGACATTGAAAAAAGTGAGCAGGCTCAGACTTAATGTACACATATAATCACTTGAAATGTTTACATTTTAAACTGTTCACATGAGCAGAGTAAATTCTTCATATGCTGGTTTCAGGAACATTTCCTATGTTCCCTTATCCAGAATGAGCTAATTTTAATTTACATCCAAATATCTCTTTTTCTTTACAAGCACTAAAAAGTTTCCCCTGTCTTCTGCTGCTGCTTCTGGTTTTTGTTTGTTTCTAAGTTGAATTTTTTTAATTGATCTCCTGAGTTCTGTTCCCACAAATTCCTTCTTCTCTTTCAAATGCCTCTTCACAAGGTTGGTGCATGTCTTTTCATACACTATGAAAGAGTATATTATCAGATTTTAAATTTTGCAATCAGTCTGATATTCATTCTGTGAAAATCATTCTTTCATTTCTTTATTATTTTGATTTAACAAACCATTAGCATTACTTATGTGATGGATACTAAAAATTGAATCCCAATTTAAAAAACCCATCGGAGCTACAGCATATTAAAATGAGTTTTAATAACACTAGAGCACAGATGCTTTTTTGATTAATAATACTTCACTATCGAAAGGGAAGTGATAACAATATATAGCTCTAAACCTAAATGAGGACATTTGATTATCTGCATTTAAGGTCCCCACAAAACAAACAAACAAACAAACAAACAAAACTGAAAGAACATGAAGATAACTAAAATATTTACCTTAGGAGAAGAAATTTTCACGTATACTATAATGGGAGCCAGAGAGGTTTTGCTCAGTTGAGCTGGGTGGTTAATGGTATCAGCATCAAGCACTACCAACTGCAGTGTCCTGGCTAATTCAAAAATCCGTTCAATTTCACTTTGAACTTCAGCTGCAGAGAAGTAGAAATTCAGAGTTATGAAAATACTAAAAGGTGATTAGTTTTAAGAAATGTAACAATGCCATGGACTGGTGTGTTGCTCCTCCTCTGGTTGCAGGAGCCGTATTATCCGTGCATGTCCTCGCACAGTAGGGTAATGAATACAGCATTATTGAGAGCACTTCACCCTGTTTTGCTGCCCTTGCAGGTACTGCCCACTCTCTCACCTCCCCAGTTCCTGCCATTCCAAGCTGGAGAGATACTGGTAACACCTTCTTACAAGACCCCAGACCATGTATATAAGAAAAAGGGGTATGAATGCTCGCTGCATCAAATGGTAACCTTACTATGCCACAAATCTGCTACACGTAAATAATTTCCACTCAGATTGGTATCTTACCCAGTAACCTGTTTGCTCAAACTGGAGTGCCTGAGACAGGCATTAGGAAGTACTGAGGTGTCTATATGAGCAGAAACTACTGTCTTCCCACTTATCAAAGCTTTGGAAAAGAGTTTTGTTCTACTGGCCTCATTATGGTACCATGTTAAAAATTTTATTATTATGTGTAAAACACTTTCATAAGAAGAAATAACTCAGTAATGCAAATAATGCTATGGTATCCTGCTCACAACCCCAGGAGCTGTGGAAAGGTGATTTTCCCAGAGAAAAATCATCTTTTCTTCAGGTAGTCATGATCCCAGCTCCTCAGCACTCTGTATGATAGGCAGTACTTTCCAGGGCAAACCTCTCCAAGACAGATGAGCTGCATCCACTTTCACAAGTGGTGTAGAAACTGTCTTCATTCACCAATGAAACAAAACTACATCTTATAATAGCAAACTTGTCTTTGAAATGGAATCACATTTTCCTGCTCAAATCTTGCTATTGGTTGATTTCACAGAGAAATCACAGAAGCTGGGTGACTTGTGCAAGTCTATGAAGGAAGTCATTGGGGCAGCCAAGACTAATTCATACAAGTTTCCCTTAAAGGTTGTGCACACTTCATGAACGAAAACTAGATTAGATATCTTGCCCATTCAAACAAAATATTACAAGACAACCAACAGAGATTTAAAGGTCAAGAAGAGATACAAAAAATTTAATACAATTTAATAAAAATTTAAGAGTTTCTTGAAATTACATTATCAGCCTTTTATCTATTACGCTGGCAAAAGCTTTACTTTGCTTGAAAACACAATCTATCTGATCTGGCTAGAGAGAGTTTTCTATATCAAATGGTCTCTTTCAACAGCTATGAAGAGATTGATTTTTGCTAACTTAGAATAGGAACTGAATAAATCAGGTACTATAAAAAGGTTGTAAAATTTCCAAGAGAGAGCAAGGCATCCTAAATAGTATTTTGATTCCAAATCAACAGGTGATTGCCATGGTCATTTTATAAATGAAGTAACATCTAAATGGTCATCACAAAATCTATATATTCTGTCCTTTATTGGAGGAGGTTGACATTGCTTTGGATCTATTATAGATCACTTCCAACTGTTTGAGGTTGCATTCAGTTAAGGATGAGCCCATGCCAATCAGTGTTTCACAGCAGTGAACACTGGGAGATGTGCACAGTGTGGCATGGAAAGCATTGATGCATGGGTCCTGCTGGTCAATAAAAGCACTGTGGTCCAGCTGCTGTGTGAATTAGGACCACATTTTTAAGACAGAACTTCTGATGGTTCTTGGCATTCACAGTTATATTTTCTACAACTTTGTTGCACAGAGATACTGCTGAAATCACTGAATACCATTGTCTCAGAGTTTTGGTAGAATGTAGTCAATTATCTATCCTTAATTTAAGTTCATATGACAACTAGAATAAACATATAAGAGATGATTTGTCATGCTGTTCTGATGATGAGTTTGGATTGCTTTCCTGCAATTTCAAACCAGGCTCAACACTTTAGTCAGTATAACAGTATTAGTTAATGTATCATTTTAAGACCATTCCAGACTGCTAGAAAACTCTTGTTCAAGACAATTTCTAACCAGCAAAATCTGTATCTGTGCCATTGCATCATAATTTTGTCTGGGGAAGCAGTGTTTGCTACACTGCTGGAAGCACTTTTCTTCCAGTAGAGAACACATCTCCGTGGACTAGATTTCCTGGTGTACTTTTTGAAACACCCTCTGCCAGGGCAGAATATGCCTCAAGGTATGTTCTACTGTGAAACACACCTGGGGCAATAACTGCAGGTAACTATGGTCCTATGAACCAATAGTTTCCACTGGAGTGTGAAGATGGAGAGATATCTTTTTCATCAATTGAAATGTATTCCAGTACTCATTTTTCTCAACTTGGGTATAGGAGAAAAGTTCAAGGAACTACACTGCATGATTGGTGAACCAATATATGTGCTTCTACCTTTTCAGCCAAGAATGGATGGGAAAAATGCCACAGGGACAGCTGAGGAGGTCCTGATCTCCTGTTCCTTAGAGTACTTCTTCAGCTTCTGGAAAAACTTTCATTTATTTGATATCTTCTTTGAAGTCTAACTTTACATCTAAGATAGTTGCAATTACTTACATAATATTAGCTTCCCTTTTTAGATGACAAAGGCTTTATCAACTGCTACAGCTTTGGTTTTCATTTTTCTTTAGCAATATCTGTCAGAACCAAAATTCTCTACCTGTAAAAATTCCTGCATAACAAGACACTCAACGCAAATTTTCTCTCAGACTTTTGCCCAAAGTAAGCAAAGAACTCCAAATGTCATGTTGGGATAGTAACAAAAAATGTCACTGGTAGTTAAAATAGGGAGCTGAGAACAGTGACAGTAGGGTATTTTCAAAGCAGCACAGTAATAGCTTTGCAATCTTCCCACCTCTCTGAATACCATCTATTTATAATAATCCCTTCTTATGCACTGGAGAGGTATAAGAGTGAAGTTGTAACACTAAACTCCAATAAATTGTCTTTGGCAATCATAATGAGAAGCATAAAAATAATTAGAATTACTGTGACAATCATCATGAAATGCTGACAGCCCAGCTACAACACTCAAACCCAGAAATCAGCTACCAAATTTTAAAGTGACCCTTACAATCTATTTCATAGGGTCTCCTTGGTAATCAGAGAGTGAACATAATTTAAATGACAGGAGCACTCAGGTCTTTATTCCATACAATAAGGAATCAACTCTAAGAAACAGTAAGTACACATCTCCCAGACAACTTTAAATACAGCACATTTAAATTTATATCCAAATATTAATTCCAAATATCACAACTGCACCTTGAAGAGAAATTCAGTGCAATGAGAGCACAAGGAAATGGCTTAACCCATTATGAGGACAGACAAATATTCTTTACACCAGTGGGACCTTACAAGTGAATTTCAAGAAAAAATCTTTCCCAGTTCACTACAGTAATCTTGCCTAAAATAAAGGCAAAGACATAACAATACTTCATTATATCTCTGTCAATTCACTAGTAACGTGACAAACTATGGTGGAATTTATGGTCACTTACATAATGCCGTGGTAAAAGAACATTCTCTATGCTACATAGTTGGAGAAACACAGCTCTCCTGCAAACCTGGGCTGCATCCATAGCAGGACACCGAGCTTCACAGAGCAGCAGCTACATCAGCAATTTGTTTTAGCAAGACCCTGGTGAGATAGCAGTTTCATGACAGGGATGAGATGCAAAATGGACATGTATCTGGCCTGCAAAGGCCCAAGTGAAGCACAAAATACTGCTTCAATGCAGCAAAGAGATTTTTATCATCATGTCAAGGTTTGACCCTGACTAAACGCCAGGCGCCTCGACTCTCTCTCGCTACAGAAAAAAAAAACCACTTAAAAACAAAAACACACCAATCTCATGAGTCAAATGAGATAGGACACTGATTGGTCGGAGGAGGCACAGAAAAAGAAAAAAGGGCAAGCAGGCTCTAAACTTAAAGTTGCAAAAAAGGGATTTATTACCTAACAGAATTGGAGGATAAATGCAAGGCGAAAATACACTTTTCATACATTATTTTGTTCACTCCCTCCCTCCCTCTTACGAACTTATAGTATTCACCCCCTTCCTTCTTTCATAACCAACAAACCCAGGTAGGGGCAGAGTGTGGGGTATTTTTCAGTCCACAGAGCAGGTTCTTAAATCTGTTCATCACTACAATTTTTCCACTACAAATACTCTTTGTCTCTACTTATCCNAACATGAGTCCTTTTGTCCATAGGGTGCTGTGCAGATTCTCCCGAGCCGAGGCCAGGCTGCTTCCATCCCAGGAGCAAGAAAAAGGCCTTTCTCTCCCTTCCAAGGCCTTTGCAGTTTTAACTCTTAAATGAGACTCCTACTGGTTCACAGTCTTTTCCAGGCATCCACCTGCTCCTCTGGAGTGGGCTGTGGGTTGATTTCTGCACTCCTGTGGACTCCATGGGCTGCAGGGGGACCTCCACCTCCCCCATAGCATTCCTGTGGCTAGCAGAGAATTTTCAGCTCCGGCGCAGAGAGCACTGGAGCACCTCCTCCCCCACCCTCTTCACTGACCTTGGCGTCTCCATGCTGTTCTCCCTCACATATTTTCACCTCCACCTCCTCCTCCTCCAACTACAGAGAAGTGAAAGAAGTGTGTTATCTGCCTTGTTTTGAATTTTTCTTAAATATGTTTTCACAGAGGCGTAACCAGCACCTCCAATTGGCCCAAACTTGGCCAGCAGCATGTACATCACCTTCAGAGTCATCAGAGATTGGCTCTGCTGGACTTGATGTAAAACTTCCAGAACTCTCACTCAGGACACACAGGAACCATCTTTGTGCCACTCCCCACCCCTCAGACACCTCTCTAGGCCTACCACAGCAGCTTCTGAGGGGTCCAAATTTCTCCTAGATGTTAAAAATACTTTACTGATGTTTTGGGCCAATCAAAACCACCACACATCACAAGGAACAGTGGAGTTCACATACTCTCAAATGAGCACAGTACGACTTTTAAATCCTATAAAATTTGACCTTGCCTCCTGTCTATGGTATTGGTGACTCTGTTTAGTTTGCAGAAAAACATATGTAAATTATGATTTTGACTGCAACAGGCACAGAGACAAAAGCATTCTGCTTTTTTCAAATAGGGCTCCTGATATTAGACAGATGGAATTAAAAGAACACACTTATATCAATGCACACAATACAAAATTATAGGCAACACCTTACACAAATGGCTTTGAAACAATTTTATAAATTAAGGAAAACAACCATCAGTAGCCATGATTTTTTTAATGCTAATTTTTTATACAAACACAATTACTTAAAAATAATTAATCCCTAAATTCCATTAATATAATTAAAGTAATGAGAAGTTAAGGCAACCTCAGGATTTCCATAACAAAGGTGAAAGAAAAAAACAATGTGGTTTTTATCCCCAGTGCCTTAAAACCATATAGAACATCTTGCACGATAAAACCTGCTGGAAATAAGCAAAGGTCATATCTGAAATCCAAGAAAATTAAAAAAGAAAAAAAGAGGAAGTAGTAATTATTGAGCTATGCCTGCACAAGTCTCTATAAAGAACAAAATCATGCGCTTGGCTGACAGAACTAAAATTTTAAATTTTAATTTGTAAGCATGTGTGTGCATACACATGCTTATATTGAGTGAAAAATCGCAAGTGTCTCCACTAGGTACTGCTGGAAGCAGAATGCAGGTACCTGGCCACTGCAATCTACCCTGGACTGCACCAGAGACCTGAGCTCACTGGAAACAAAGCAAAGGCGCCGAGATGCTGCTGAGGTGAGCCAATAAGCTACATGGGGCTTGAGCACAGCAGAGCAAGCTGAGAAGAAACCCAACATGTATGTGTTTGGCCTCTTTCTTCTCATCTTCCTCTTTCCTCCCCTCAAGCAGCAGTGCTGCTCTGGGCAGGCAGGGAGCTAACAGAAGGCCCCTGCTGGGCAGGGGACAGCAGACTCCATTCCTTCCCCAGCCAGGGAGGTTCAGTCCCACAACCTCCAGGCAGAACCACATGTCCCACCTCACACTGTTGGGGTGTCTCAATGCTGGGGAGCAGAATGTTTTGTGCCTCTGCTCCAGCATACCCAGCTACAAAGGAAAAAATCTTGAAGAACGTAAGCAAGAAGGAATAAATGCTTTAGCTTAGTCCTCAGACAACTGGTCAAAAGATGCCTGGATTACAGGTGTTTTAATCAAATGTCTAACCTAAATATAGTTTTGTGAATATACTTAGATCTCCCTGGTATCCACCAAATACCTTAGCCACTAGCTTGTTACGTAAAAAGGGGAGGGTGGGAGTGGGAGGATGACAATATTTTCCAGGAAAAGTGGCTGCATGTGTTACTCATGCCTAACAGATGGGGCTCCTGCAAGGGATAAGGCAGAGAGGAGAGAAGCATGTCTGCTGCTCTGCCTGGAGCTGCTGTCTGGGCTCTGCTGAAGGGAAGTTGTGGGGCGAGATGCTGCAGGAAAACAGGGTTTTCCACCTCCTGCCTGCTGAGGCTCAGTTTAGGCAGAATTCAGACGTTACATTTTAATGCACACACACGTCCAAGTGGTATTGACAGAAACAATGTCATGTTTAGAAACCCCAACACAACCAAGATCTATCTATAATGGACTAACATCTCCTGAAATGCAGCACTGTAATTATGTGAAAATATTAAACAGATAGTGTCACTTAAAAATACTAAATAGCATATATAAATGTCTACTTCCTGCCTTATTTCCCTGGACTAGCAAAACAACAGCATTCATGGAATGATGTTTCTTATGCCAGGTTTAAACTGGAAGAAGATTTTAATGGCCTATGAATGGAAAAAATTGAAATCAGCAGATTGCAGCAGAAACACAAGTGGCTGAGCACTGCACAAGGGTGCACTGAAATGACTGTGCCAGGAAGAACCACAGCAGCTCCAGAAGGTGCCATGCAGCAGCATAGTATTGCTCCTATCACTAAGCTCCCCTCCATGCTGTTAAGGAGTAACTGGGATTGGAAAACAGGGCAAAGAAGCAGTCTAACATTTCTTTTGCCCAGGAGACCAAGCAAGGGTTCCTGCATTGTTCAGAATGGATATCACCATGTCAGGCTGGCAATAACCTGGGTGTTTCTGCACCATGCCTCATTACTCAGTGCAGTGCTAATAGGCTTTTACAGATCTGGTCCATACGTAGGCACTGAGTGTTCCTAGGTCTGTTGTTTTTCTCAGAACAACCATAAATAAAAATGTTCAGCCTTTCTCACAGATAGGACGTGGAACTACTCCATCACTGGCTATTCAGCCCCTCCTGCTGATGGTGTGCCACTCACAAAAACATTTGCGTATTCACTGAGTGGGAGAGATACTGACTCTGCAGCCTGATGCTTAGAGTGGGAGGCAAAACACATGGATTCCAGTTCCTTCTCCAGGGAAAGTTTAATTATTATGCCAAGTGCGTAAGACTCTGCAGGACCAACCAACAACCATCCTAAAGGTGATCATAGCCCTGTCATGGTGATGAAAATGATGAGCCCATGCCTCTCTTAGCAGAGAACAGAACTGAACCCAGACTTCTTTGCATTCTGGATAAACAACGCAAACCTTTAGTCTCGGATAAAATGGGGACACAGACACCAACTTTTAATCAGTTCTACCAGCCCAGATGAAAGAAAAAACCTGCATCAATTCAACTTACAGTGTGAACAGTTTTAAGGGAAGCAAATTGTATTCTTAAACAAACAGCCAACTAGCTCAAAATGTTTTATTTGCCTATCCAAATATCCTCTCTATTACACAGATATCCCTAACCTTAAAAATTACCTAAAAATTTGCTACATTACATTTTTTCTAGCATGTTTTGTTTCAATGTAATTATCAATCACACATATTTCTGTGCAGTATCATGAGAAAATATAAAGATAGGTTGCTGAGAGTTATCTATAATTTACAGGAATCAAGAATTGTTTCCCTCATATACCCTTTGAAAATACTCAGGAAATTTCATTAAAATGCTTTGCCTATACTGTATCAAAAACTTATTTGCAAGTTAGAATATTGGAAAGTTAATACCAAACTTCTAATGCAGAACTACCTAAAGAATTCATTAGGGAAACTCTGACCTTAGATGTTAAGAAAATCAAGGCTGGCCCAGCGGGATAAAAGACATGTGAGACTGATAAATTATAACAGGTTCATGAACTTCATGCTACTCTTTCCCCATTTGTGGGCAAAAAGAAGTATAGGTACATTCCCATGAGAAAAGCTACATTCTCAAAATCTCTTAGCTGCTATTTTACTGCATTCTGGTTCAAGGCAAGTTCAGGTTTACCAGGTTAACATATTTAACACCTGAGAGTTATGGACATTTGTCACAGCTATCTTGAAGATAAAATTATAAAAGGACAGTCAGGATTTTCCATAACACACTGAATTTCTCTTTTTTTTTTTTCTTTGAACTACATTAGAACTTTGGGAAGGAAATACACTCTTGGTTAAGTCCAAATTTTGCATTCCTGTTCCATGGCCTCTGTAAGTAATGAAGAATTTTTATGAGGCTTAGCTAGCACTCTTTTAAATTTATCTTTGATTTATAGTTGAGGAAGCATTTATTTGAAACTTATCATATACCACAACTGTCATTAAATTACAAGACATGGAGAATACATAGTAACATCATATAAGTATATCATCTACAGTATGTATGTATATGTGTTTATATATATTTATACACACACACATATATACACACACATCTATATAACAATTGTTATGATAGTTTCAAACATTCAACTGGCTTCTCACACAAATATTGAGAAAAGAAAAAACACAAGGCTGAAATTTGCACAAGTAATCCACTAATATTTCTTTGAGCATTTATATTTTCAGAAGACAAAACTTTGGGATATCAACCTAATGATGTGAATGGAAGCTCTATACAGTTTTTAGAGACAACTTTCCAAACATAGGTGCTCAGCTGCACATGCAAACTGGGTGCATGTAATGCCTGACAGGTTACTGCATGTGCACATGGAAAGCAAATAAACAGACTCCCAGGCATGTGACGGCAATCGATTCACCATAAACACAATGACACATTTGACATCCACAGTCACACGTCTGTGTTAGAGCACGCAGATTAGGTGCACACACCTCAGAAATACACAATGGAATACCTAATCTGTAGTGTTTACTTGTCAATGTCAACTTTATTTTTAGAATTACATGAAAATAAATAAGGAAAACCAGCAAGGTTTTCTGAAAGAAAGACTTAGCAACATGGTATAGGATTGGCTTTTGTCTATCAGTGAGCCAAATGCAAGAAACACATGGTGGTTCTGTGAGGTACAATAAAGCACTGAACACAAAACAGCAGGAAAAGTAATTTTCAAGCTTGTATACATACCTAAAACATCTGCAAAAGGAGAGCATTAATGAAGCAAAGAATGGAAAAAGCCAACACAATCAGGTTTTGTACAAAGCATACAGCATGAGGTAAGGCTATAACAAGTGTAACATACACAGAAAAAGGCTTGGGTTCTTTTGACAAAGAAATGCAGCAAAAGCACAAAGCTGGTTCAGCAGTTTCTGCAAATGGCATGTGTCTATATTAAAATTTAACTAAGCCAATTTGGGCTGATTTTCAGGTGAATAAGATTTAACCGTGTACTGCATATTCTTGGAGAAAAAATCTGTTCAGAATTACAGATTTCTTTTAGGCTTTTAAAGAAATCAATCATTTGCCCTTTCCTTGAGTTTAGTCCTAACATCACACATGTTATAAAACATGTAACAATATTGACAAGCAAACATTTCTCTTTATATCAAAACAAGCTTAATTAGAGAGGAATAAGACTGTATTATCCACCTAAATCTTTATGAGCCAAACACTATTTTTAAAAAGTTCTCAAGAACATTAATCTTATACTAGATACTCAGAGGCAGCATTGGTTTCCAATGAGTCAAACCCAAAGTCTATTTTTAACTGATTCCATTACAAAAGCAAACTGTCAGTCGATAGGTGTGTGTGGCATTAAGCTGATTGAGACTCCCTTACAGTCCTGTAAATCCAGTTCCTCGTGGCTATTCCTATTCCTGATTATCACATTGTTTGTGTATGTTTCTTTGAAATTCCGGGTTATCTTTTAAATCAGTCTGGGTTATCCATTAAATCATTCCAAAGAATGGTGCTCACTTCACTGTTTTCTGTGCTATGCACAATATTGCAGACATGTATTGGCTTAAAAGGTAAGAGTTCGCAAAAACAGGTACATTTATTTCCCAGAAAATTACTTGGTATTAATATATCAAACACAGTACCTTTGTACTATCTTAAGTAATTGACAAAACACTTACTAATACAATAGTTAAAAAAAAAATGCATTTTCAGAAGTCTAAGAAATAACCGTCTCTGCTGCAGTTACAACTGCTGCTCACAAATGTGATCATAAGTTAGGGGTAAATCAGTGGCCTGGCTGTATGAGATAACGCTACACAAAGGTTGTTGAGTGAAGACATAGCTTTCCATTGAATCTGGAAGGAGGGAGGGATTTGAATTAAAGCAGTTCTGAGGGGCTATATTTGCTATAACAAAAAGGCATTTTTAAATGATATCAGATGTAGCAATGAACACATATGTCTTTGTCCATGTGCCAATGACTGTTCAAGGAGGATAGAGAAGAGAGCAACTCATCTCCCCACATCCCAGAGCTATGCAGCCAGGAGACCCATTCAGAGCAAACCAAAACCCCAAAACAAACACTGTTCTTCCTAAACAAGAACAAATTTTTAATGTGATAAATACCAGTTTTAAGTACCTAGGCCATTGTAGATACTAAGTCATTGTAGATAGTCTGGACCAAAAAAACCAAAAAGAAAACCAGCACAAATTTAGTGTTTGCTGACAGTCTGGGGTTTTTTTTCCTCCCTGCAGTGATTTGGAGAAAAAGACCTTATCGTCTTTATTTTCTAGATGGAAAAATGTAGGTAGAGAGAAAATTCATTTTCCAGGACTCCTAGCAGATCTACAGCAGATCCTAGGAAAGAACTAATGCAATATGAGTCCTGATTCAATGATTTATCTATGAAACTTACATTAGCAGAGAATACGCTTGCCCGCAAAGCTAATACTTATAAAGTAGGAAATGCCAAAATTGCTCTCCTAAAGCAAGTCTTTTGCAATCTGTATTATAAGAGAGCATTCAGGAACATATAATAAAGTTGTCCCTTTAGGGGTCAGTAGGTCTCATTCAGTATGCAACTCCCTACACTGTAAACTGATAAGGAGCCATTGAATCATTTACTTTCTCTTCATTGTCAAATACGTGTTTCACATCTCATTTAGAACACATGGCTCTAATCTTTCTCTGCAAACCGAATGAATAAAATATTTATTGGCTATTTTGTGGAACTTACTGTGTGGTATATGCAATAAAATGATTTTTCCCCTTGAAACATCCCAGTTAGGTGAGAAGCTGGAATTATTCATATTTTCCAGAGAGGAAATTGAATTACAAAGAATAATCAAAAGTTATGAATAATTCGGGGGAATTAATTTTCAGAAATGTAAGTGTCTGATTCTTCAGAGTAATACCACAGTACAAATTACATTCAGACTAGAAATATGGAAGCCATCCTACAGGAAATCCTGATTCCCAGGGATTCTTTCTTCCAAAATGGAACATAACCTTGGAGCTTCTTTTAGAATCAGTACTAAGACTCAGGACATTCCTGATGCAGCTTTGTACTGTCTGTACAGAATATCAGTACTGATCTGAGAGAAGGAAAAAATTCTTTGAGCTATGTTGGGAATGAAAAGAATACCTCCCCAGTTACATGTCTGGAAAGAGGAGAGACT
This sequence comes from Grantiella picta, assembly GCA_013397955.1. NCBI lineage: Eukaryota > Metazoa > Chordata > Aves > Passeriformes > Meliphagidae > Grantiella > Grantiella picta. The sequence continues at coordinate 2,022,432 of VZRM01003179.1, read as the reverse complement.
AAAATAAGAGGACTTCAGGGTAATGAGGATCCACAAGGCTGGTATTTTATAAAGCACCCAACAAGAGCTCCAGCAGTCCATAAAGGACTCCCTGCTTTCCATTCACATTTCCAAGTCTGTGCATTACCATGCAACATGCTGATTTTGATGGTATGCACTATTATTTGATAGGTCCAAAGCTTGAATTTCTGTTTCAGCTACAACACGTAGTATTTCTACAAAACATGCTTAAAGCATGAAAAGAAGACTGGGAAAAAAATAGCCATCTTTATTAATTATTCACATCTGCTGAACCATAGAGATAAACCAGTGCTCAGTATGCCTAGGACTTCAATTCACATTCAGATGTGCTTTTAGAGGGTTTCATTTGCCTTCCTGAAGTTTCTTGTCCAATACACTGTAGAAGTGAATACAGGGAAATCAGGGAAATAGTGATTCACTCAAAAATTCCAATTCCCCCCACTATGTTACATATTTTTCAAGAATGTTAAGGCAGAGGACCCATGGAAAAGTCTATAAACACTCGACCAACGACTGGCATACATAACCAAAAGATACTAAGCAGCCGCACAGTTAGCCTTCTTATTATCACTTCATAACCGTTATTTTGCACTACTTAAATTTGTAAATCAAATAATATTCTTTTAATAGGATTTTTTGTTGACTTATAGCAAATTCATCACACAAACTGAAAAAATTCCACTATATGGTTTGATACTGCAGTCACCTCTTCTACTTCAGCCAACTAAATTCTCACAGCAGTGGTATGTTGTCATCTTCTTTGTGAAACACTGCTAGGAGAGGCCACCTAGCAGCACACTACAATGATGTTTTCTGATTCTGACTCCTATTTTTGCCTTGAGGTACTTGCAGGTAAGCAAGGGAAAAGACTGTAACATGCTTTGCACTCTTTTTCTTCTGCCTTGCAGAAGGGTTTTCCCACTGTCTTACAAAAGCAGTTACCTTTTCTGACTCCAGCTTATTTTATTTTATTTCATTTCAGTTTTCCTCCCAACTGCTGCCACAGGAAGTGATGCTGTGATCACAGGTGATCACAGGAATCACAGGAAGTGATGCTGCCACATCACTTCCCTCCCTGACTTCTTGTCTGATTTCTGTCCTCCCATGGTTTATCCCATGCCTAGTGCACAGACCTGGAGGTACTGCTGCATCAGTGGGTTCAACTATCCCAACTCCTTCTCCCAAAGTCCAACCTTTTCCATAATGGATTTTCACTACTTGCCTTCTTCCTGCCTTAGCCTAGCCAGCCACCTGTTCCTCCAGCTGAACATCTTTAAAGTAAGCAACTTTTTATTCCATTCTCCATGCTGCACAGCAAAGGAGGGACTGCAAGTTGAAAGATGAGCATCTTTCCACCTCAGTTCTGCTTGGCTGCCCTGATTCAGTCTGCTGGAAGCAGATTCTGCTCACCATCATTGCTGGACGTTGCCAAGGAAAGCTGAGTCTTTAAGCAATTCAGGTGCATGTCTTAATGGCAGCTTCCAATAATTTGGTCAAATTTTCTCATTATTTTCATAAAATTTCCCTGAAACATGTAACTGAAATTTTGTTCAATTCACTACCAAATTTCAAAACCCTGCTAGATTACTAGAACTATGGAAGTATTACAGCTTCTGAAATACAAGGGGTTGAGAATATTTCAGCATATGTAAGATTTTTTTCTGCCCTAACTTTATTGGTAGAATGACCCAGTTCCTCTATTTAATATTTCACAAGATACTTCAAAGTTACTTTATAAATCAGTTAATTTTTAGAATTATAAGCAACTGAAAACATGATATGTAGCAGGAAATCTTATTTAATAACAGGCCTGTTTAAAAACTAGAGAGACATATTTGCATATATACATAATCACTGTCATCTTTTGGGTGTCTCAAACTGAGGTTCTGTCAGAACTTCCATTTTAAATAACTCCATCTAAAAAAGTACCTTGACACAAATTAAAAATGTTGATTCACTCAAGAGTAGGGTTCTACAGGAGATAAAGGTGTAAAAGATTGGACAGCATTTTTTTTTCCTGTACAGATTTTTGTGATAAATGTTTCACATATATGAGCACATTTTAGCATGAGGAATGAGCATGAGGAATGCTTTTACTGCTGCATATATTTGTACGGCATTACAAAATTGCACAAGCTTTACTGATCAGGCTGGAAACTTAATCATCATGATTCTTTTTATTCCATGACTGGTTGACCTCCATACTTATTACCAATTTTCAGTCCTACTCAAAATAAGTGACACTTTATCTTTTCATCATATTATTAAACAGATTTTGATGACAAGACTGAAATTCACAAAGAAGAGCATTCTTGTGTGTAAAGATATTATGTTGTTACAGTACACTGCATTTTGATATTTGAAAACAGTTAAGGTAAGACACATTTGGAAGTTACAGACTACTTGCAAGCAAAAATTCACAGCCTCCTTTTTTCAGGCTTCATATCAGTAGCTATCACTACTAGTAATCTCATAAAAAATAATGCATAGTATCAATAATATCCATATAATTCCAAGTATTTGAAAACTGTCACTTCTGTTTAGCCAAAAAAACATGTCTTCAGATTTTATATGAATGGCTGCTTCTCCACACTGAGGCAAACAGCAAAACATTAAAACTGAGCATAAGAAGAATAAACCAAAATCAGCACTATAGGAAGTTTACCTGATAGTGATTTTAAAATAATTTCTAGGGCCAGGATCTCTGAATTATGGGACTTGTGATTTTCTCACAGCAGAGAGAAGGCTATTTTCAGCTTACATGTATGGATTGACAGTAGCATACTTCACAGGCAATTTGTAGATAGCATCATTACAAGTACTTACCTAGGCTTGATCTCGTGTTAGATCGCTCTATTATCGCATGCTTACTGGGATTGTTTAATACTGAGCGTTTGGCAAGCGAGATGTCTGCTGTGACTCGTGTAATTGATATACTGCAAAATAAATACAGCAAAATAGTACTGAATGTTATTTACCTGTCAGGGATGTGGGGAGAATTCTAATTTAACACTAGAAGATGGCTGAGACTACAGGAAAATAAGCTCTCAGCAGCACAGTATGCTTTGCCCAATATGAACAGAGAAAAAACTTTAACCTAATAACTCCTGATAAGTCATCCTCCTACACATGCCTGGGGAGAGGGGAGGCTGGAGGAGGTCAGGGATTGCTGAAGATGGGACTTCCCTGAAGTCTCCAGGTCTGATGAGGGTCTGACTTTGCACCAGTATTCCCAGTACGAGCAGGCTGGTTTCTCCTTTCCCTGACTTCTTGAACAGTACTGAATAACAAGTTGTCTTACTTTAGCCATACGTATAAGATGTGCAGGGATACACAGAATTAAATGGTACAGGAAAGGCTTAGCAGGGAAACTAGTACAGCAATATAACACAGGGTTTTTTGGTTTTTTTTTTTTTTTAATTATTATTCAGTTTACTAGCATATGTGTTTTTTAACTGAGTGCAAGAGCTACCAATAATTTTCCAGAAAGATCCATGCTAGCAATATGCTAGCCCCCTAAAAATGGGAACTGTAACTTGGAGAAGCACATACTTGAAAAATTTAGGTTGACTATCTGCAGGTTCAGTTTTGTGTTGATGAGAAAAGATGAGCCAAGAAAGAAGTGGTTACTTTTAGTGCTAGCACTGACCTGCTACATAACCTTCTGCATATTCTTCTTCCTAGGAAAACAGCTACTTTGGTTTGTTTTGCTTTAGAGGGTCAGAATGCACGCTTAAGTTCCTTTTCAAACTCTCTGGTCTAATGAAATTTAGAGGTCACATTTTTCCAGTGCTGAGAGTTAAATCAGACTGATGATACTCCCTTGTTCTTCTTTGTAGGATTTTAAGTGCAATTTAAAAGAGGAAATGGATTTGCTAAGAAGAGGGAGGGCTCCTCTCTAGCAAGCACTGTCAGATGCTGTTTGTTCATCTGAAATGTAATCCAATAGGCCATTTCCCAATGAACTCAACATGTGTATACACTTACCTAAAACCCTAAAAAATGTAACACAGCCAGAAGTTAACATGAAAAAACAGAATTATTTGTGCAATACCGATTAGTAATATAATTTTGGAAACCTAGGCATGATTTAACTTAGGCTAAAAACATAACCAAAGATTGTCATTTCTGGCACAGCTCCTCACAGATAATGCCATTTGTCTTAAAATTAAATCAAACGTGTATATTGGGGTACTTACTAGTTATCTTTATTTACTAGTGGAAGTGCACTATGAACTTTTTCAGCTTTTTGGGTTTTTGTGTTGATTAGGATTTTTTCCTGCCAGTCTTTCTTCCTACAGGCAATAGAAAATTTTTTTCTCTTTTAAATGAAATTATAGTATATTGAACAATGCTAAATTTATCAGCCTGTTTATCTATGAAAAATGCTATTTTTCATTTTAAGACCATTTAACGTCTTTCTAAGGACATTTTAATGTCTTTGAGATATGTCACATCAGGAAGACCAAGTCTGCTCTCAAAACAAAGGGTGGTATGTCCATATTGCAAAACAATTGCAATGAGAGCAGGGACAGCAGTGTGGCAGCTGAAAGCAGCAACAGGAATCTGAGAATCTCAGGACCTTGAGATATGTTCAGAACTTTAAGTAATGATTCAGATTGCTACTGAAGTTTGGAATGGTTCAAATCTGCTACTATAGACAATTTTATTTGGAGTATTTGTGGATTCACCCTGCCACAGTTAGATCTACAGCTGAAAATCAGACATGCTGTAAAATACTTATAAAGATGTAATAATTTTCTTCTGCTTGCACCAACTGTTTTGTTAATTTCCAATTCTGAAGGTGTGTATCTAGGATTTGACAATCCTGACTGATATAAATTGGGACTACTAAAGCTGTTAGGTATTGACATCATTATTCTGACTGAGAAAATCAGCCATCTTAAACTACAATGCCTGGTATTTTAAAGAACTGAAGCTATTGACAAAAACCCTCAATCTCCCTCTTGGAAGTTTTGGCAGCAACAGGACTCATAGAATAGTGTTATGGATCTGTCCACTTCCAAAATAAATAGAACATTCCTTGAAGTTATGGATATTATAATAAGATCTTCCTTTTTTCTCAATTTTTCCCTCCCGATGTCAACCCATCAGTCCACATTAATCTGGAGATTGATCCAATACCAATACAATGACGTCTGGAGATTGCACCTGATATCTCTGCTCCATCGATCCATGATGTGGGCGTTACAGATCACAGCACTGACTTTAGAGACAGACTATCATTTGACACCTGTACTACACTAATGCCTGAAGGCTCAAATACAAATCCCACTGGATCTTGCCTAGGGTGCTGTAACCGTTCGGACCAGAACCCAGCGAGTGCAGCCTGTCTGCTACCAAGGGTGACCATATTTCAGCAAGGTGGGGAACTGCTCCACCCCTTCATCCCAGTCCTTTTGAAACTTCCCACTACAGAGCCCAGAACTACTGTCAAGCTTCAGTCTTGAGGGACTAAAAGTTTGACAATCCCATACACCAGACAGTCTGAATCTCATATCACTCTTTCCAAGGTAGACGCCAAGTAAGGAATTAGAGCTAAGGAGGAACCAAGGCTCTAGTCAGTTTATTCAAAACCATGTATTTTCCAACCATGAAAAAAATCATTATATTTTCCTAGACAACACTTGAAAAATACTTCAAAAAACTCTTTAATCTGTAGGCAAATATCTAGCAATTTGGAGTGGGAATGTCACAGTCATCAATAGGAATCCTTTTTTCCGCTCTCAACACATATATGCCCCAGAACCTTCCCAGTGCAACACAGCCTCTGCATGTCTTGTCAAGGAAACTTCAAATCCACACTATAATCCACCGATCAAGGAATTAGCTGTCATTCCTAATTTTCTAAAATGTTATTATTTCTTAGAAACCTGGTAGTACCCAAATGGAACCTGAACTGAAGTATATTTGCATTGCAATGTACTTACCGCCCTTCGAATCTATGTTTTAAAAAATCAAATAATGCTTTTTGCATCATATCTGTTACCTAGAAGTAAACAAACAACAAATAAATAACCACATATGAAATTAATAATACTTGATACTAATAATATTATATAATAAAGATGACAGTAAATCTTATATCGAACAACAGGATTGGAATGCAATTTACTCTTAATCTCAATTCTGACATGAAGTGAAATACAAATAAGGAGCTATTCAGTATGAGTAAAAACTGTCTGATGTTTGTCTATCTTATAAATTATCAAATACAAATGAAGCATAATATTTTGGCAGAAACAAAACCATTCACAACAATCAATTACCTCATATCCCTTCAGGGAAGGCCCCACTAAAACTACTGGTCGCATAGAAGGCACTACATCATAGGGAGGGATGTGCTCTGTCTGCAAAATAGAAAGTGTTTTCAGCATCACAGCACCTGGAGAAAGCGTTATATGTTGTTTACAGTATTAGAACTCTGAATTTCCAGTGATGTCACCAACACAGGAATCTCGGATTCATTACCTTTTCCCAAAAACTTGTAGCACAAAATAAGGAAATAAGAGGTTCAGGGATTTCTTTTGAAAAAATGTTTCTTTGGCTTTAGGTTTTCCTACTGTTTTCATATTTACTCTAGATAGTTACAAAACTCTTATTGTTAGTCACGCACATGTACTACTGCATAATTCCTAAATGGTAAATTGAAAAGGTTATTTCCAACAACTAATGAATTGAAATGGTTAATTCTAGAGCTGTGAGAACTGTTTCAACAGAAATTTTATCTAGGAAAATTATGAAAGAGAAAATTAAAACAAAAGGGGATGTGAAAAGCATAACATCTTTTTTTTTAATGTTTAGATCTGCCTACTGCTTGACAAAACATTGTGACATCACTGCAAATTCCCAAGGTAGCGCTCAGTCTCACTTTCATATTTGCACCCACAACTTAATTGCAAATTAAATCAAAAGAATGACTGATCAAGTTAGCATTTCTAGAAAATTGTCATAAGCAGAGCTTGGGATAGCATTTCTTCCACTTTGGGAAGTTCCTGTCACCACCCAAGAATGGATTCTGGTAGTATCATATTTACCAAAATACTTACTAACTGATGTATCATGCACAATTTCTAGAAAGCATTTTAACATATAAAGATAAAAAAATTACCTCCTTCCAAAGATTTTTAAAAAATTATTTTGTTATCACAATACAATATAAAGAAATTACTGTTGGGTTTGGTATCTTTTCTTCTTTAATAAATGGCTCTTCAATATGCATCACCAAGAATGGGGTCTTATCAGAAAGAGTTTTTTGTTCATAAGGGAGGTTTTGGTTTATCTTTGTCGCAGGAAAAAATGATTGAAATCCAAACCCAGAAATGTGTAGGTGATATGGAAAAAGAAATGCCAGATCTATTTTTCAAATGCTTACACAGTACAAATACATCAGTCAAGATCACAGAATACAGACATTGTTCATTGTTCCAGAATTCAATGTATCCCAAGGTGTTTAACAATAACATTAAAATAAGTATATACATTCCAAAACACAAACCCACAAAGACACACATTAATACAGTGACAGCACACAATGCTACACAAGCAGCAGTCTAAAGCAGTCTAAAACATAGAAAAAAATTTTGTGAATGTCCTTCAATGTAATATATTTTATTTTTTGTTACCTGTAGTTTCACCAGATAATTAATAACGTAAGAATGAAAACCAGTGCCCAAGGCATCATAAGCATGTGAAACGAATTTATTTTACATAGTACAGAATCTGACTCAACACATTTCAAAGCAAACTCCTGCAGTTACATTGGGCCCACATCCAAAAGCAGTCCTCCACTGTTCTTGCTAACATTTTTAATAACCTGATAAGTGTATTAAAGACAGATTCAAAGAAAAATTCATTACAGTTGTGCAAGTGCTTTTAGCATGAGTGCCCTAATGCAACAGATCTTTGTCTTAATGTGGCTGACTTAACCAAAGGCATTCATGCTAGAAGTTAACCAGCTATTTGACAATCAGGGCAAGCACAGAAATTACCTTATTTGATGGAATATGGGGTATTTTAAAAATCTGTTCTGTCAAAATGGGCATTTTTTTCTACAATCTTTACAGCTTGAAATAATGAAGCTGTCAGCAGAAAATTGAGTGAAAGGTATCTAATACAAGCACTGAAGTTCTTTAATTTAGCATTTGAGAATCTAATATTTTTGAAGAGACTGGCACTGAACAGCTTTCATTGCAGATTCACGTTCAAATATGAACTCACAATAAAAACTAGCAGTTTTGACCATATGGCTTTTACTCAGTGGTTTGACTATGTAGATTACTTTGGGATGGCCATCTACTATTTACTGCAAAAGTCAGTATTACAAGCCTCACTAACACTAGTAATGATTCTGATGTGGAAGAAAAGAGGCACCATATAGAGTGGAAGATAGAGGTGGGACTAACCATCATCCAGGTCTAAGGTGGTTCATGTAGAAGCTGCACCTTTGAAAGGTGCTTATGCAGACAGCATCCAATACATATCAACACGTATTACTCTTCCTTATACTTTTTATCCAATAATAAATATGATTAAGTAAGAAATTACTCTGAAGCAAGAATCCGTTGTTGATTTCCACACCAGGCTTAATAGACCAAACTGAAGCCAATAGTAGTGACTTCAGAAATGAGAATGATTAAATACTACTTAGAGTTCAAGAAAGAAGGGACAGAAACAAAGATCTATTTATTAAACAAGAGAGCATCCACAGCAGGGACAACAATGTCACTTGGCACTGTTTAAGCACTCATAACAGTCTGTTATTACCTGAAGATTTACGCGAGTGGTTAAAACCAAATGAATGAGAGCTGTGAAGACTAGATTTTAAAACACGAAAGTCAAAATGTGGTATTTCACTGCACAGTTTGACTGCTACTTAATGTCTTGCTAACTTATTCCAGCAAGGGTCCTAGAAACGTATTGCAGCTTTTTGCAACAGGATGCCAATTGCGTAATTCTGTAGTTATCTGGGTTATCTATGGAGAGACATTGGCTCTCCTGGGAACCACCAGTACCATTTCCAATAGCTGAGATACTAAAAAAGTCTCACTGATGGATGGCAAGAACATTTGGCTGATAATTTATACATGACAACAGGAAAAACTTGCAGTAAACTGTCAAAACAAGTCTGAGGTTTTCCTTCGTCTTGTGCACTTGCAGATTTTGCATCTAGTAAATTAGAGGCTTAAGTACAGACTAAATTAAAAATACAACAATTTTGACAATTTGTTTCCTAAGTCCAAACTGAGTATCTGATAGATTCCAATAATTATTTCAATAGACTCAGTAATAAAAGAAAAAACAAAAAAACTTTAGAAAGATAATAGAAAGAATAAACATGCACTAGAAAGGTGCATTATGTTTGCTAGAAATCATTTTCTCAAACATTTAGAAAGCCTTTTAAGTGTGTCCTATTATTCCATCAAAAAGGATAAGTATGTAGCAGAGTTTCACAGACACACTGAACTTTTGCCTGTTTTCCTGTAATGAATCCACTAACAGCTCAACACATCACTTCATCCTTCATTCTAGAACAGCTGCATTGTTAATCTGGAGTAATAATGCTAATGATGCCAGTGGCAGGATAAACACAGGCGATGTCGATATAAACTTACCGATTTCTGCTTCTGCTTAGCTACAGCAGCATGGAAAAGAAACAAAGAACAACAAAGCATGCATGTTATTGGCTTGTCAAAGGACGCAGACACTTAACAGGACTAGAAATGCGACGCAGTGCAAGTGAGCAGGTGGACAGATGGGAGCTTGGAAGTCGGTGTTACCTTCTTAAAGAAGGGCATTCTTTTCTCTTTGGAGTGGGGTGATGTGACACTGTTTGCACTGGGTTTGGGGGAGCGATGGTTTGCTGGAATATCATTTTCTTCTGCATCTAAGCCAGTGGCATCTATGTCTATAGCTATATACAGACAAACAATTCAGAATTATCAGATGACAGGGAAAGTAAAGATAGGTTAAAAAGGAAATTACAGGTAAAGAGAAATAAAACTGTCCAGAGTAATAAATAAATAAATAAGTAAAAATTAGAAGTCAACCATGAGGAAAAAATAAAAACAATAAAACAAAGGGAAAAATTTAAAGGTGCAGTACATCAGGATTAGAGGACAGAAGGCAATCTGTAATGGCTACTGTAACATTTACAAAACAGACCTGTGCCCAAGTTTGTTCTTGTTACTCCAGTGTAAATCCAAAGTATTCACTGGAATACATAAGACTTCCACCAATGTAAACAACAGAACTTGGTCAAAAACATTTGAATTATTTTATAGCAATGAACACTAATTGAAAATGGGTGTCATCAATTGAAATTTGAAATGTCACTACTATGTCTATGGGAAATGAAAAAATAGGAGAAAAATCACTTTTGAAGACAAAATCAGGTAGATATTGGTACAATGATATCTACATTTATGTCAGGATGGACTACAATTGGCATTTTTAATCCCTTTAAATAAAAATACATCATACTAATAAGATACATTTATTAGGAATAATAAACACAGATCTACTAATAATGAAAACTAAAAATAATGGATAGCAGAAGAAAGGAAGTTTATCCCAGCTTGGCTCAGAGACATGGATCCTATGTAAGGAGTGAGGATGTAGGCAGGGTAAAATGGAAGTGAATAAATAAACCATTGCTGTTCAATCTCTACCCCAAAAGAATACACAACAAACAATGCTTATACCATAACCACAAATTATTTACCCTTTTTATCGAGTAAGTAGTAACAGTTTCAACAAGAATCCTCACAGAGTCAGTAATAAATACATTTTCAAAATGCAAAGCCCTATTATCCTGAATGCTGAGTACAACAGACACCTGCCAATTATATCTAAAACAAAACAAAACCTTTCTTGTTTACAGTGATCAATCCTGATCTGAATCTGTAGGGATTTAAACTTGTATTCACAAAGGAAACAGATGCACCAAAGTGATCCACAAACACGTATAACATCACCCTCATGTGTGAAGATCTCATCCACCTCTCCACTCCCTCTGGTACCACACGCTTATCTTGCCACACCATTATGTCGAACTGAGTCTAACCCTGCATAGATCTCTGAGCAGAATCGTTTGCATTGACTTTATCCAAGCCCTTAATTAATCATTGCAAACTATTATGAAACCATCTTAGTGACCTGATTTCATCTGCTTCATGAGTGGGACATCAACTAATACAGTGGCATGTGCTATGAAATTATGTAACAAATAAATATTTCTGTCAAGCCTACGTGCAGCTACTGATTTAAGAGACACTTGGGGCAGCGATCTCTTCTGTTTGCATGAAGTACATTTTCCCGTTTGAATTATCCAGTGATCTAATGCCTTGATGCCTGACATTCCCTGAGTTACTGTGCTTTTGAGCCTGCCCTTCCCAGGAAAAACCCAGTGAGTAGATCTGCATCCTGTTTCTATAACCCTGCTCCTAAAAACAGCCACAGAAATCGTGTAACATTTTCTAACAGCAACACTGTTCCTTCATCCTCTTCAAAAGTATAAAAAGAACGTATTATCTTTTCTTGAATACAGGCCAGCACAGATGCTGTAAATCACTCATAATAAGATACATTAAAACTCCTTCAGTTCTGCGTTTAACCAAAATTGTCAGTAAAGAAAAATCAGGTACCTTAAGCTTTTCCTGTTAAGAAAGAAATGCAGGATTTGATCAGCTGGATACCAGTACCTCCTTTTTTTCATTCTCAGTCTTCACACTATGTAACATCTCCTGTGACAGTTCTTTTACTGTTAATTATCCTTAGATCACTTGGGTTTTTTCAGTCATTTTCAGCATTACTCTTACCCAGTTTGGTGGCCTATAAGGACTGTATGGATTGTTTAGTACATCAATATTGATTATTTAAATGAATATGAGCCTCCCTTTCATTTGTTTTTCACTGGTTCTTCATCCTGTTTGGGCGTTTGTTTTGGTTTGGTTTTCCTGTGGCACTATTTTATATTGAAAAAACCCTATCCCTGACTCAAAGTAAAAAATGAAATTAACTTATTCAGTTAATATTCTTCAACTTATTAAATAATTACTATACTTGTAATTGATTATACTTTAAACAGGAGGGGGTGTGGGAATAATAATTGAATTGTGCTTCAAAGTCATTTGAATTCTTGTTTTAGTCACAAATTCTGCCTCCTTCGCCTTTCTTAGGATGTCTCAAGCAAAAAATTATTATAGACTCACAGAATAAGCTAATGTGCACTATTCATACGTATTTTCCAAACCTTTACTGTAACTGAATAAGCTTTAACAGATTTCCTTCTTTCTCCAGAAAACCACATTTCTTGAAAATCATTGTCTGAAGAAACAATTCAATGAAATTAAAATTACAGGATGGGTAGCAAGCAGTCAGGTGGTAATCTAAGTGCTATTTGCACTCTTAACTCTAAATTCTGTGCAACATTCTGGAAGTATATGCAGTGATCTTCATGTGTTTTTTTGAGAGCAAATAATATTACAGCATTTCAGATGCTCTAAATATAAAATTACAACATAGGACCATGGACAATTTTACTACAAAAATGCAGTTGTTGAAAGAGTTGGCCTTAAGAGTAAACATGTCAGTTTAAAGCCATCATAAAATAAAAGATTAAGATGTGTTCTACACACTTATGACAGACATATATATTAATAAACGAATAAAATATTTTCCAAATAAAAGAGAACTTAAGTGAAACTGAGGTCAAATTTTGATAAAGAAACTGTAATTGTAACAAATTTGTTTGTTACTAACAAATCCATGGTCTCACAAGAGAGATACATTTTTCAATTAATTGAACCAAATGAAGCCACTACCACAACATGATTTAATTACTCTGTCTCCTTTTAAATGACCAAGTAAATACTTTATAATCTTCAGGCCCATTTTAAGACACCTGCCCTGTGGACCAGACTCCATGTAAGTGAATATGATTGGAAAATACACGTCTTTGCCCAGGTATACAAGGCTCTAGCAACACTCATTAATATTTTCTGCTTTCAGGTATTCAAAATGCACATGAGAAGATAAAATATCCAGCAACACAGCAGCTGAATTCAGTAGAATTTTTTTTTAATCTTCTTCTATGCTTTTTTTATGGAGCTAATGCCAGCCTCCTCCACCAACTTGCCATACTTCCTACTACTTGAATCCAATCTAACTGAAGTTAAATCTATATGTTGATGCTCTAAGTACAAAATAATATTTGTGAAAAAATTGTCAAAGGCAAAAAATAGCCAGTATCCTAGAATTATGTGAAGCACATCCTCATGACCAGAATTGTGAAACTAAATGTTCATGATGTTTTAAAATAATGCCTTTCTTGATACTACTGCAGAAACCTCTCAGGAACTTCTTTTTTTATTGCTGCTTTTTCTTCTGTCCCAGAAGGTATTTATTGTTCAGTAGGAGTGCTAAGACCAGATCAAACCTTCAACTCTCCTACTGTAATGTAGCCTCACAAATCTATCATGTCTTTGTTACAAAACTCCATGGTTAAAGTAAAGAGAGAATTTTGTGCATTAACAGCCCTATAATTGCCTGAACTTGCTGGCATTGACTCTGTTACTTCAAACCTACCCAAACCAGCCTTATCTGGTAACACAACACTAAGGACACAACCTATAAAGAATGGAGAATAGGAAGAATAGATATAAATGTTTATGAATTTTAACAGATCAGGTTCATAAATCTCTTCACCAAAGGGTTCACAACCTACTCACCAGATGATGGAGGCGTCGATTTTCTGGAACTAGGAACGATGTCACCCAAACTGGATGAAGAGTTTCCTCCTGATTTACTGGAGTAGAGTAATAAATTAGTCTGAAGTTTTGTAGCTTTCTTAATGTTTATTCTAGTTTATTTATTATTGCCTTCTAAATGAGGTGCTAGCTGTGAGACAAACATTTCTGGCAGGGGTATAAAATATGTATCTCATGCAAAATGTGTGTACATTTTGAGATCTGAGGAACTGCAAACATTAATCATACTCCTTGTGCTGCTGTGCAATTCATACTGCTGCTCTCACTTCCTCATGATCTTAATATATTTCAGTAATTAATATGCCTACTGGTACATAATAATTAATACTACCCCTTACTAAGACTTACTCTTAAGCTTGTATTTGTTTCCTTTAATTGAAGACTTACTGATAAATTCCTCAGGAAGATGATACTGTGTTTGTCTATCATCTTTTCAATTTAATTGAAGTACAAATTCTTTTGCTTTCTCAATAGAATACAGCACTTAAGAAAAAAGTCTCTGAAACAAAGTTAAAGCAATCTAAGGCTTTGTCAAGTCCTGCTTTGTGAAAGCCTACCCAAGTCATGAAAATGAAACAACAGTTCTGGTCTTTTTTCAGTGACCATAATGAGAAAACCTCTGAAAAGAATGTAAGGAAGGTTATTTCACTCTTCAAATAATTCATGTGATAGTACTAGTTTCCACTTTCTCTGTCTTAAAGTATTAATAAGCACTGCATTAATGCATTTGTGGTGCAAGACAATGTTATCTTCAGGGAAAATTTCTGGAGAATGTAAGCCTCTACTATGTGGAAAGGAACCGAATCACTGGGACAGATCTGGCTGTACCAGAGATATCACCAGAGGAATAAGGAATCCAGCACCCTTCTGCTGAGGAGAGCACACTCATGGGAACGGCATTTCACAGCTGGTGAATGCAGCTGAGCACTGCAGAATCATGATGTCCCAACTGTAGACATGCTCTACAAACACTGCTGCCCTTCCTATCGACATAGGAAAACATTTCTGGCTTCCCAAGTGGTTCCTAGCTCAATTCCAGGTCCATCCCCCTCGAATACTCTGAGAACATTTGTTTCCTTTATAGTCAAAGGGAAACAAGTGACATTTGCCTCCACATGTGTTACTAGAAAACTATTTTATTAAGAATTCTACAGTAAGGATGACATTATCTTGTAGTATTGTTCGGAATATCTAGAAAAAAAAATTTTCTTATGCAATGATGGCTGCAGTCAGAGATAACAAATGACTTGACATGAAACTTCCATCATAAAATGTAGTGTTCTTAAAAGCTGTACTTGTAGGCAATGAATTTGACAAGACTATTTTTCCCTATGAGCTAACTAACAGGCACTGGCTTTGGCTTACAAATAAATCCACCGTAACATTTTCTGTAATTACTAAAATGAGCTTTAAACATATTTAGAAACAGCAAGATCATCAAAACAATTTACAAATGCTACAGAATTTATAGATATTTATATAAATCTTTTTTAAGTAAAAAAACTTACTAACACATAGTAAATGTACTTACCGCAATCTATATTAGTAAATGTTTTATGAAAAAAGGAAATAACTTTAATTGTAGGCCACCACAAATCACCAATCTAAATATCAACTTTCTCTCAAACAGCAATGACACAAATTAGCTTATTAGTTAACAATATGATATAAAAATAATAATGTTATATATTATATAATAAATAATGTAATTAATTATATAATAATGTCAATTGACTAAAAATGTTTGTAGCTGCCATTAACAATAATTAAGCATACAAATGAGCAATACACAGCATTAATTTCCAAGTTATGTCACAGACTATGGTACTATTTTTAATGATTTCTTGTTATTACCTGGAGTAGAATTTTCCTTGTTTTGCCTTTTGTTCATGCTGCAGCCTCATGTTTTCTAGTTTGACTGGGCTTGGTATGAATCCTATTTCACAGCCTTCTTTTACCAATCGTCCTATCCACCAGTCATTATTAAATTTCTATAGATTTAAAAAAAAAAAAAAAAAAAGGTAACATACTAAGAAATTACTGGGTCTGGGATAGTTTTGTTATTAGTTTTAATTTGTAGCTATGCTACTTTTTGTAATTCTTCCCTGCAGTTAATCACCATGCTATGTTATTATGGCAATGAAAAATTGTGATAATATTCAGAAATTTATTAAAATAATTATTCCTTTCAAAATTATTAAAATTCACAGTGCTTAAGCAGAAACCTTCCTTCACAGACTTCATGTTTCTACTGGTTTTTATTTCTAGCCATTTCACCATCTTTATTTTTTCGTGCTTCACAATCTTCTCCCCTCATACATGAGAGCTGCTTTTGTTCTTCCTTCACGGTTCTCCTTGGTGGACACGAGAGACTTAGGATCTACTCACCTACTGCTAAAATTTTTATGTAATAATCTATTTTTTCTTATTCCATTTTATTAAGTTCTCTATTTAAATTAAAATAAAAAAATACCACTTCTCAAATTTCCTCACTTCTCCCCAAAATCTTCTGAAATATGACTGAATTCTGCTGCTTATATATAGTCTTATATATGCAAAAAGCTCATGTGATCTGCTTCTTAAACTTACTAGGACAGATCCACAAAGAACAGATATCTTTGGATAACTAAAAAAAAACCTTAACAATTACACAGGTCCACCAGATAGTCAAATTAACCGAATTTCAGCTCTGTTAAATATGAGATATTGACTACTCTAATTCAATACATTTATTCATGTGTGTATTCATGTATTTGAATACATTCATGTATTCAATCTCTCCCTGTGTGTGGGAGAGATTGTTGGTTTTGTAGAGGTCTATACAGCAGAATTATTTGCTTTTTCCATTCTTATTTATTCACCATTTTTGAATGAGAATAGGTCACTCATGTATGGCCCCACATGCAACACTTTCGGTGTTCCATGGAAGTAATTACCATCAAATACGAATTCTGGATAATTTGGAATATTTATGAAATTTGAAGAGAACACGTGAATATGAACAGAAGTTGCCTTCTAGAATTAGAAGCTATTAATGTAGATATTATAGCACGTATTTAATTATTCAACAAGTAGCTATAACAAGTGTACGGTTAGGAATAAAACATGTACAATGTGTGGGCTCCCATAAAAAGAAATTAATTTTACCATCATTGGTGGATCACTGATACACAACCTAAATTGC
This sequence comes from Grantiella picta, assembly GCA_013397955.1. NCBI lineage: Eukaryota > Metazoa > Chordata > Aves > Passeriformes > Meliphagidae > Grantiella > Grantiella picta. Next base: position 2,005,437 of record VZRM01003179.1, on the reverse strand, counting down.
AGTATTATCTTTCACTTTGGCAACTATAGAAATCTTGTGATGCTTGAAACCAGCCATAAGATATTCAGCTAACAAAAATTAGATTAAAATAAAAGCACTTTTAAGCTCAGAAAGCATAAGTAGATCTATAATATTCATCCAGTGGAATGCCTTTATGAGTAAGAATACCAGCATTTAATAGGGAGCTAATCTGGAATGGCAGTTTCTCAAAGCTGCATTAGACTGAAATGTATTATTAAAATTATAACCTTTCATTACAAAAGGCTAACTAAATCATTAACTTGGTAAAAGGAAGAGATAGATGATGAAAAACCACCATTAAATTAAAATCTGAACAGCCACTCTTTTTGTCCTACAGTACCACAGATTACTATGCAACAACATTAATTTTATTGGAAGCAATAGAAATCCTAAATCCATAGGAATTTCTTCTTCATAAAGAAATAAAAGCATGTGGAATTCACTTCTGCAAAGTCTTAAAGACAAATGCTGTGTCAGGATATGAAGAGGATATGATACTTTTTAAAGTGAATAATACCACACATAATACTTTCTAATTTTAATTTCTTTTTGAAAACTTGGTAATGAGGTGTCCAGCTCTTAAGGTGCTGCCTGGGGTGAGTGATTTTCTGTTATTTACCTGTGCTTGGAATGCCAAGGGAAACACAAAAATTAATTAAACACAGAGCCAAATTATGACAATGCATTTAAGCCTCAAAAGATTCAGATGTTACTATGATACAGCAGTTTCTTCATGCAGGAAGTAATCCTTCATCCTTTATGTGTACTGGGTTTTGATGAATGTAACTTAATAATGAAAACAAATTTCCCTCATACTCAGTCACTGCAGTACTTTTCACCATTGCCCATGCACATTTTGAACTGAGGTTTTTCCTGTTTGAGCTCTGTCAGCAGTACAAACTGGTGAACAGCCCTTGCAGACAAGAAGAGGACAGCATTGGTCCAGTACAGCATCATTATGCAGGCAAAAGCTACTGGAGATTAACTTAGGTTCTTTATTTCTGGCGACAAGTTAGGTGTTAAGCATAGAGGAAACACTGCATTTTATAGTCTAATGTGGTTTCTTTTCTTTTAATCTGCATAAATAATTAAAGTTTGGACAATTCAGCTCCCCCAGCATTAACTGTAGGGAGCACCAAAAGTACAGAGGGAGCAATTCCTGGCATGACACAGAGCCCTAGAGTGCGAGCAGGGCGTGGAAGATGGAGGGGGAGGATGAGGCTGTGCAGGGAAGGGCTGGGCCCGGGGTACCTCTGAAGGAGGTTCAACCCACCCAGACACAACAGCTGCTGCCAAACGCAGGACAACAGTCCAAGTCCAAGTCCGACTCTTTGTGGATTCCTTCCCATCTCACCATTCCAGTGGTGCAGCTGGCCTGCTCACAGGGTCCCTTCCCAACCCATCTCTGGACAAGCACCAGTAGACAACCAACTGTCCTTGACAGCTTTCAGAGAAAACCAGCTGTTTTTAAAGGCAATCAGCACAGAATGCCTCTTCTATTACACCTGAGGCTGCAACAACATTTTAATCTATTTTTCCATCCTTCAGCGCTACACACAGCCACAAACAAAGTAAGAACTCAGCTGAGCTAGGCCTCCTTTCAAGGCATTTCTGGAGATCCAGAAAAGTTCAGGAGGCTTTTTATTCTTGATTTTTTCCCATGTATATGTACACCTGAACCTAAGTTGTGCAGTGAAGAAAAAAGCATAAACTTTAACAGTAAACTGCTAACACTATGTGTCTGGTTTATATAGAAACAGGGGAAACACTTGATGTAAAGTCTGAGATTACCACCTCATTTGAAGTGCAGATGGAATAGATGACTACACAAAATCATTTGATGTAACCAAACTGAGCTGTATTTTCCAGTACTTCCAAGTACTCACTGGAGAATGCTGATGGTTTTCTTTTGCCAGGACTCTGTGCCTGCTCATCTCTTCTTTTGTCACAAGAGAGAGCAGAGCAATTCTTTCACACTATCATCAGACAGAAAGCATGTTTCCTTCACTATATAGTCTGAACCAAAATTATCCCCTTTTTCTCTGTTTAATACATATGAAGAATTATGATCATTAGCCAAGTCTCTTTCCTGTGTTTCCTTTGTCTCTGTCCACCTGTATTTCTATCTCTGTGTTAGGAATTTTTCTTGCTTCCCCAAAGCACCTGCACTAGCAGAATCATCGTGCATTATCAATCATAACTACTGAGGGATTTTTTGATTGCTTTCAACCTTAAACTAACTTTCTATTTTTTTTCTATAAAGTTCCAGATAGGCCATTTTGGGACAAACCACAATGGAACATGACCAAAAGCTAGAAAACCTCATAAAATGAAGGAAACATTCAAAAGGGAATAGCAGGCTACAGGGGAAGGCCTGCACGGGAAAGTTACCAAGTTATTTGCTTGGGATTGTCTTGCAAGGAGCAGAGAAAAAAAATTAGGTGTCTGAAATGGTAAAAACTGAAAATTTTCAAAACCAAACTACAGGAAAAGAAAACTAGTGCAGCAGATACAAAGAACTTTTATTGACAGTTGCTATTATCTTGAAACATCTTTCCAGCTCTTTAGCATGTAACTACTTAAAACATATTGTATCCCTGGCCTGTGCCGGGGAAGTAGCTTCAGCAAAAACCAGGAGACTGAGATGCAGTCACACTAACAAAAGAGAAGCAACCCTTAGCTGTTGAACCACAATGAACCCTCATAGTGCCAGATTAGAAAAAAAAACCCAAATATTTTATCTCTGAACAGTCAGACATAGACAGTTAAACCCACAAATAAGCTATTTTTGCTACAGAAGAAAAGGACTTGCTTTCTGAACTTCATTAATTTGATTATAAGGAATTTGTGCCGTTGCGTCTACAAGAATAGCATTTAAAAGAACATTCAATTCCTTATACACTGTTACCTTTAAATAATATTTGTAAAGTGCTTTGGCAATGTGAAGCATTATCAACATTGCAAAATAGTTATAGAGTGATTCACTTACTCCTCTGGATTTACTTACTTCTTTAACATGAAGAAAATCTTTAGCCTCAAATGAGATGGCCATTCCTGGGACTGGAACATCATCTTCATGAGCTGCACTGTACCCAACATTTGTCCGAACTGCAAATGCAACAGGTTTTGACTGCAAAATAAAAGATAAATGTAATGAAGATTTCCCTTGCAAACACATACATATGTACAAAAATCTATACAGAAGATGATTTCTGTATGCCATGCTTTTAAAATTATAAAAATTCAAAAGAACTCTCAATGCATCCATGCAAAACATAATGAAGAATCATGTTTACTAACATTAATTATTAATATCAGCACATTTCATAGAATACAGATTTTTAGTAGGTGATAGAACTCTGAATTAATTTAAGTCAAATCAGTAATTAGTAATCACAATACACATGGCAACTCATACAATATTGTCAATTTTCAGTTCTGCTGGAAGTTCTGTGTTTGGGGGCTGCCACAAGTAGGTTTTCCAGAGCTACAAAACCTAAGCTCCAAGGACAGTGGGACGGCAAAAGGAATTGCAAGGGGAGCATGGCACTGCACCAACATTGCTCCTTCCACACCTTGCTTATCTGGGGACCCATGTGCAGGTCATCTCAGCATCAGTCTGTGGCTGACACTACTGTAGCCCTCACAGCCTCAGCCCCCAAGAACTGTTCAAGGAAATCACAGATTTGAAGAGATGCCAGCAGTTGCCAGTGACCCCTAAGCAAGTCATCTCACTGCACTCAGAGTGCAGCAATGTGCCTTGAGATCATGACATTACCAAGTACCAGTCACAGAGAGATCTGCTCATTCCCTTAATTCTTTCCGTAACTTACACTGCTAGCTGACATCAGTGAGTCAGAGGACTTTCCCAAGTTTTGTTTTCAAGAAGCAGTTGCCAGGAGAGTCACACACAAGCCCCACACCTGCACAGCTTCTCTTTCCCAGCACCACCTCTGCACAGGCATGGTAATTGAAGGTGCCATCCAGCTCAGCCCAGACTACAACTACCAAGGGCTTCCCCTTCTCAAAGGTACAGCTACAGTACAGCATAACAACATCTATTCCACTTTATTCTAGGTTAAACAACAGCTTGAGCTTGCTCTCCCCACAGAGATTATCACAGTACTCCTAGGACGCACCACTGTCCTACCCCAGGCTGAACTTTGTCATAACCAGATAAACTGTTAGAAGGCCATCCAGATATGATTATGTGTTCATGATTACATTTCTGAAACTGGGCATTTATGACAACAATCACCCAAAACTAAAATCTGGTGATTTCTGCACATCAATTAAAAAATCTTCCAGTGTTGATAAAATGGGTATGTCTACTTCCTAACAGCTCAAACTCATATCTGAGTCATCTCCTCTACAATTTTCTCAGTGTTACTTCCACTGTTACCCTACACAAAAGACACCAAACTATTACAGAACCAGTCATGCCACAAAAAAAGGAGTCACACAGGGCACCGGATTCAGTGATATTATGTATCTTCCTTAAAAATAAAAGATATCACTAATTTCTGGGTTTAAATATTCATACAAAACCTCAAAAGTTTCCTGAATGTAAATTTTACAGACTAACAGAGTTGATGCTTTCTATACTATTATTAATATTTCAACACTGAAAATATAGATGTGGATAAGCATTGAATTGTCAATCTCCAAAGCAATACCTGCCATCAAACAGCAATTAGAAAAAAAAACCCCTCACTAATTTAAGTGATTAAGATTAAGATTAAGAATGATCATTTTGTAAGGCATGGTAACCTGTTATTGTAGGAATATATCTCAGAATGCGAACAGAAATACTAAGGAACAATCTGTGCCAAACACTGATAGAAAGGATAATATGCTTGCTTATCCATTCTCACATTGCTATATCCTCTAGCAAATACAAAAATACTGCTCAACTACTGTGACTTACTCCTAAAAGTAACAGTGGAAAGTAACATTAAATGTAACAGTGAAAGACTTCAGGCTGACTAAAGACTTTAAAATCTCACCAGCATTGCAACAAACAGACATCTCCAGCAAGCTAATGTCCTTGACATACTTCTTAGGAGTGATCTAAAATTTCCTGTTAGAAGATAACACCTGACTACCCAAGAAAAAGAATAAAATGAAAACTACTCCAGAACTACCTTAACATGAAAGAAAAGTAGCAGGTAAATGTTCTCTGTCATTTTCTGCCATGAAAAAATTAATGTAAAACTGAGTAGAAAAACAAAGCAGAACATTGAGCTACAGATATTCACAGAAATTAGATGTCCCAATTTGGATACTTGTCACGCTGGTAGAAAGGGAGACTCAATTATCACGGGATTAGACTACAATAATTCATCTAATTGAATATTTAAAACTAATTAATTTATAGAAGTAAAATGCTAGGCCTTTTACATAAATAAATAATTCTGAGTGCTTCAAAAACTGTCAAGTTAACTACTTTTCTTGAACTACATTGTCTTGAACTAAAAAAGCCCAGTTATTATGTAATTAGGGGCTTAGGTTAAAAAAAAAAAAGTTTGACACATGCATATGTATACTTGAAAATATATCTAGCATTTGCTTACATATCCTGCAGTTCTAAAATTAGACTGGGTCAAAACAGTTAAGCACTTGCTGTTCATTCTCTAAATCTCCATGAAAATGGGATGGCAGTTTTGCACTCAGTTAATCCACAGGCTGGACTACAGGGACAGATACTCCCAGATGTTAAACAGTTTAAAATTCCACGTCTGTCCAGAGAAACAAAGTAGCCTGGAAAAGTTAATATGTAGTAGCCTGGAAAAGTTAATATGTCTTCAAGATGAACATTTCCGTCTTGTTTTTCTTTTTTTTTTTCTTCTGTAAAAGTACAACATTCAACAGGCTGAATAAACCCACAAGGAGAACAATCAGATCATGAACATTACCATCACCTGCACCACTAGGGCAGCAGGGAACACACTCTGGAGTGAGGTTCATCATGAACCAGTTTCAGATTCTGATATAAACTCAGAATGTAAATCAACAAAATCTTATTCACCAACTGTTAAACCAACTTTGTCTGCACCCTTTTAGTAACAGACATAAATTAAAGTGAGTCTAGAGTGACCTTTCTCAATTTTCTCTTTTTCTATCGATATCTCACCTCGACAGGTGAGATCTCGAGGTGATTCACAAGTTATATTTACTTTACACGTCTTCATACCAACCCTCATTACTAGGTCCACACTATTTCCAGTATTATTATACTCTACTACTTATATTTCCTTGTGTCATGACCAACTCATATTGAATGTAAACACGAGCATCTGCACATTGTATCTGTCTCGGTCAATTTGTCAGTTTAAATAAGTTTGCACCTGCTTGGTTGAATTTGTATTCAAGAAATACTTCACTCAATAGCAGAGCAAAATAATACAATCTGTTTTCTAGTAATGTTCTTAAAACATGACAGGACCCTTTTTTTCCTATAACTAATTTCAGATTTTTTATGCTGTGCCATAAATCCAGTGGAGGCAGCCCCTGGGGATCCAAACCAAGAAGGCAAATTTTCTGACATGGAATTTGCTCAGAGAACAGGTCATCTCCCTTATGGCCATTAATTTTCGGAATGTTGCTTGATAATCAAGATATCTCTATTCCTTATCCACTACCACGATGTAGAAAAACTGATGAAAGCATTCTCCAAACCATTTTCACCTACACCTGGGCTTGATCTAGGATCTCTGATCTATCTAATTTCTTACTCTTTTACATCATTCCCACAGTAGAGGCACCTCTGTATTTACACCAGTTTAAATGAAATAAGAATGCACCTTTATGAAGGCAATGCCAGCAAAGACAAGAACTGACTCAGAAGACTATCACAGTTACCATTTTGACAAAACGCTTGTCAAAGTTGGTGTCGGTGTTCAAGTTCAGAAAATGTGTCTCAAAGCAAGTTCATTTCCTTCCTATTTCTACATAAAACTACTCATCCTTCATCCTATCCACTTTGCACAGGTGCATGCAACCTTATCCTGAAAGCAAGGAATTGTTCTTCTCTTGGGTAATGAATATAATGGGTGTCTCTCAAATCACTAACAAGTTTGCACTCATGAAAATTTAAGAAGTCACACCATTTCTTTCATCAAGGAAAGGTGATTACTACTACTGAATGTTTCATTAGTAGTCTTGGTAGGCAGCAAATATGACAGATGATGACCTATGTTCAGCACTGTTATCACAGAGTAGCCCTGTACATAGTATTTGTGCCATCGACAATATTAATACTCCACGAAGGACAAAGATCAATAGCACTATGATGGCCTAATGACTGCTGTGTTAAAAACATCTCACTTTATTTTGCCCTGCTAATGACTGAGAGTCAAATATATAAAGCAGAAGCAGTTCAACACCTCTGTGTTATGCAGAATTACATTTTTTTTGTTACTATTATAAAGAAATTTACAACGTTATGAAACCTACATTGTCAAAAAAGTGGTTTGAGAATGCAAATGCACAAAAATACTATAAAAACTTTCCTATTTTACCTTTTTTTCTTTGTACACTAATTTATACATCTCTTACACAAGAAAGAAAAATCAAACCCACCTGAGAACACAAACAGTTCACAGGAAATTTTTCTCCTAAATGCTGATTATTTCTGGAATCTCATGACAGATAAGTAATTGTCCAGTCTTTAACAATAGCGTCTTCCCCAGCAATCTCATTGCTAAGGAACCAATGACAATTCATGGATGTCCCAACAGAAAATTAGAGCATACACAGCTGCTGTCACTAAAAGCAGCAATCATTAATAATATGACTTCCCAGCAAAGATCAGACTTTCTTTTACAGCCATAGGTGTGCGCACCAAACAAGCCTGGTAGGAAGCCAGAACCACAGAATAATTGAGGTAGGAAGGAGCCTCTGGTGTCTCCCAGTCCAATCCCTCCCCAGAACAGGTCTGCTTGATCAGGCTGCTGAGGGCTGTGTCCCAGTGAGTCTTGAACACCTCGAAGGACAGAACAACATAATCTCTCTGTGCATCTTCCTCCAGTATTTGACCACCATGGTAATGAACTATGGTTCTCTCATGCGTCAATGAGTGAGGGACATGAAAATCCATAATGAATGACAAACACTTGGTTTTATAGTCCAGTACAAGCAAAATGAAGTGGTATTACAAATAGAATTTATTAATTTCCACTTTTAATTGTAGGTGGTCTAAAAAGAGGGTTTGTGGTGTATTCAGCACTTCCAACAAAGTGAAGGAGCCAAGAAGTACAGTGGGAGAACAAAACACAGTACAACTCTAGTTAATAAGCAGTAGCCTAAGTACAGTGGTGTAATGACATCCAAATTCTTCAGAATTATCGTGGTAGTTTTGATTGGCCCAAAACTTCAGTAAAGTATTTTTTAACATCTAGGACGAATTTGGACCCCTCAGAAGCTGCTGTGGTAGGCCTGGGGAGGTGTCTGAGGGGTGGGAGTGGCACAAAGATGGCTCCTGTGTGTCCTGAGTGAAAATCCTGGAAGTTTTTACATCAAGTCCAGCAGAGCCAATCTCTGATGGCTCTGAAGGTGATGTACATGCTGCTGGCCAAGTTTGGGCCAATTGGAGGTGCTGGTTACGCCTCTGTGAAAACATATTTAAGAAGAAATCAAAACAAAGCAAGCACACACTTCTTTCACTTCTTTGTAGTTGGAGGAGGAGGACGTGGAGGTAAAAATTTGTGAAGGGAGAACAGCATGGAGACACCAAGGTCAGTGAAGAAGGTGGGGGAGGAGGTGTTCCAG
>VZRM01003179.1:1937875-1996182 GCA_013397955.1 Grantiella picta | reverse complement strand
AAAAACAGTGTATGAAGAGCTTATTTTTGCCTTGCATTTATCCTCCAACTCTGTTAGGTAATTAAATCACCTTTTTGCAACTTTAAGGGGAGCCTGTTTGCCCTTTTTCTTTATCTGTGCGCCCTCCTACCAACCAGTGTCCTATCTCATTTGACTCATAAGATTAGTGTGTATTTTTATAATTTTTTTCTGCAGCAAGAGGGAGTCGAGGTGCCTGGCGTTTAGTCAGGGTCAAGCCCTGACAATTATAAAAGCTTTGGATTGCATGGATCCCTTCAGAAGGATCTGGGAGAGAAGTAGTTAAACATAACTATCTGAGAACATTTTCCCATTGTTTCCAAAATTAGGGCAACGTGAACTATGTCCAGCCAGTACCAGTGCTTGCTCTGTTACCTTACAAAGGGTTGGCTCACCAAATTCTTCCCCAGGACACGTCACAACTGCTGCTCTCTGGTGCCTGACATGAAGGAGCACCCTTCTGCAAGAGCAGCCAGCAAGGACTCGTGCCCATCAATCAAGGCCCTGTGCCATCAGCCTCCCACTCAGACTTAACACAGGCTGTAAGGGTTGCTGCATGGAAACTCAGCTATTAAGGCTTCAGTGTGATTCTCCTTAGGATTGAGGCCCCTTGGTAATATTTTCTGAGGAAATCTTTGAATCCTTGTAGTTTCTTGGAATCCATCCTACAGCCATGCTTGCTCTCAATGTTGAAGAGAAGGAAAATTTAACACATCCAGCTGGTACAAAAGAGAGTCTGCCAGATCCATTTTTTCTTAACAATAGGCAGGTTTTAGAGAATTTTTTTTGTCCTCTAGTACTCTCTAGAGATACTTTTGTTACTATTTTAGCTCATCTTCACACACAGCTTGAAAGTCATGTTTCTTACTTCCTTTTGCGAAATCATATTTTAATAGTCACCGATGTCGGTTTACATTCAGCTCAGGAGGCAGCAAAGACTGAAATAGCTGTACTGACGCACACCAAGCTTTCTCATATGAGCAGGGTCTTTTTTTATTAGAGCATAATGCCAAAACTCAACAGTGGCCATGTGTTGTCTGCATGCAAGAGTGCCAGAAAGGTGGCTCTTCTGCACCACCCACCTGGGGAGTTAATGGGAACCGCTGGAAACAGGCACAGCTGAAAAAGTCTGTTTGTGCTTACTCAAAACATGCTTATTCTGGCAGCAAAAGCCGACAGATGAAAACTGTCATTTGCAATAAAATACTGTGCTGGGATTTCAAGTTCTTTTTTCAATGTCACAATGAGGACATTTTATGCTTATGCTTATGAGACATCTTAAGCTTATGAGACAGCATTTTAGCAGATCTAAGTGTTTTAGCTAAACTGATGTTCACATAGAGAAAAGATCTACAGTAACATTTTCAGACTCTTCACAAACAAAAATTTCCCAGGAAAAGCAAAATTCTGTGATACAGCAAGCTAAAGTAAACACTAAATAAATCAGCAATGCAATGGTTTGTTAAAGATGTAGATTCTATTACCAAAAGCTCTTGAAAAAAACGCTGCATTGCTGAAATATTTTCTTAATTCAGTGTTATACATGCAAGTTTTATTGCTTGTTCCAATATTCAAGTAATTCTGCATTTCATTTTTGCAATTGGATTGGAAAGTCTCTATGACTGCTAGAGCCAAAGGTTAATGTTTGTTAAAATGTTTCACATTTACATAATATTTTAAGCATGTTTTTCTAGGAAACTACGCTGAAAAATTCTTCCTTTATTCAAAACATAAGTTTTGTAGCTAGACTGCTCTATTTCCAGGAATTATATGGCTATATGTTCCAAGGATGATATTTTAGAGTCTGAAAAGCCAAATGTTCTATTAGCTCTTAACTCATATGCTGAACTAAAGCTGAGAAGTTATGTGAGGACATGATAAACATTACAGCTGCCTCAATGCTCCTGCCCCTTTCCCATGACTACATTTTATGGCCATAGATTATGTTATCTTATGCCTCACCTGGGTATCTATTGTTTATGTAGGTCTTGCACTATCTGAGATAATTCTCATTTTTAAATTAAAATGGAATCTGTACTGCAAATCTCCCTGACAGCCTAGATACAGATTACATAAACATTAAGCTTTGGTAAATGAGTATTTGTTAAACTTGAAAGTTAAACATCCCAGACCCAGGAAAAGTGAAAAGGAAGCTACCTTTAACTTAGGGGAATGGTGGTATCTTTAACTTAGTCCTCACTGTGTATATGGTTCAACCATTAACTTCACAGTAATATATTTTCTCCCACATAAATACAGCATAGAATCATCGAAATACTGTATAGACACAGCATCACAAAAGCATTAAGGCTGGAAAAGACCTTTAAGATCACTGAGTCCAACATTTGACCAAACACCACCTTGCCAACTAAACCACAACCTTAATTGTCATGTCCAGTCACTTCTTGAACACTTCCAGGGATGGTGACTCCACCATCTCCCTGGGTAGCCCATTCCAATGCCTGAGCACTCTTGCAGTTAAAAAATTCTTCCTGATGTCCAACCTGAACCTCCCCTGTGATTTCCTCTTGTCCTGTCACTGGCTGTCTGGGAGAAGAAACCAACCTCCTTTCAGGTAGTTGTAGAGAGCCATACATACGGTCTCTTACTTGCATACAGGAGGATCTCTAATCACAACAAACCAGGAATGTCTGAGACAAAAGGAGATCTCCCTAGCAGCCAAGAACCCTCCAATGGATTCATTTTTGCCATCAAGTTCCCAGTTCAAAAGAAAAAAGCAAGTGGTCTCTACAGGATGATTTATCTCTTTTGAAATGGCAAGAATAACGTTTTGTCTCTCTTTATACGCCAAGCAGGGAACTAACGCACCAATCCTTAAACAACAAAGGAGAAACAAAATAATCAGCAACTACTTGTTACATATAATCAGACTATATGGTAAAGTCTATAGCATTATATATCTGCACAGGAAAGCTAATATAGCACAAAACACCTTACATCTGTCCTTTTCTACCTTTGGAGCATCTGACATTGTATACAGAGTCTGTAGGTTTTTCTATTTAATTACACGTGTATGTGCAATTTTCTATGTTTAAGTAAAACAACAAAAAGATCACCCCAGCAGTATCTTTCTAGTGTCACACTGACATTTTCAAACACCATCAGTATGACTGAAATCTTTATATCTACTGCCAAAAACTCCTTGCAACTTCCAGCACAGAATTAACAGATTGCAAATGGCTTAATAGTCTGTAAGAGGCAGAGCACCAGAGCCGAGGCAAACTTTGGCTCTGCTGTTCAAATATTTGCTGAAAGAAGAACAACTGCGAGACTTGGGAACTACAGCTTTTTAAAGCAAAGCCAATGAGATATGTAGTTTTATCTAAAATTTTTCATTTTATTTTAAAAAATCTAAGTTTACATGAAGCTGAAACAAAACATGTAAACTATTAGGACAAATATAATTTTGGCAGAGTAACACACATAAGTAGAATAAATCTACATCAGCAACTTCATCTACTATAATTCTCCTGTATCTTGTACCTTCTGTGTGTTGTAATCCTCCTTTCATGTTTTGGGCAAAAGGGCAATTCTTGAGTGCGCAGCTTGGCCACCACTGTGCCTGTGCACATCTGGGAGACCAGTGAGCACTAAGCCCTTCACCTTCTCTTTGAAGGAAAAAGCTCCCACGAGATTTAGCACCAGCAGAGCTGGTGCACTGCAGTTCTCCTGCCCCAGTACGGGAGGAGTCATGGCCTTGCTCATTTGTTCTGGAGATCCCTTTCTGCCAGAAAAAAATCCTCCAAAGATTTAGAATTAAGCTAGAGCAGTACTAGGACATCTGTAACATAAGCCAGGAACAAGGAAGAACCATGCAGGGAAGAAGCCAACAAAAGAACAACTAAAAGCCAGGCTTTGAGCCATTCTGTGTCTGAGCATTGCCAAGAGCAGTCCATCATCAGCACCTAAAGATTCGTGGGAGCTCTTATCTTGCTCCTGTCCAAAAATAGCCTCTCACAGTAAAAAGCTAAAAATGGAATTACTTCTCTTTAATATTTCCTAATATTCTTATTTACTTTTCCTTCGAAGAGACATCTCATTTGTATTCCTTGCTCAGAGCACAAGATAAAACATGTTTCCTGGTGGGTGTATGACATGCAAGAGTGAAGTGCTGTGATGATGATATCCTTACAGAATATATTATGCAGCTGGTGCACAGCTAGTCATCTAGCCAGCAGATGAAACATTAGCTGGCAATAAACCTTACTCTTATTATAGCCGTAGAACTGCTAAGGCTTAATTCCAGGCTAGATGTAGCAAGAGTTATTATAAAAAACATAAAATAAAATGACACAGAATTGTAACAATTTTCTCTTTGTAAGAAAAGAGACATGGCATCAAAATGCAAAGTGGCAGTAAGAATTCTAATTTGGGTTTCTAGACTTTTTTAATTTACTGTACTTTCTTTGGCTGAGTGGACTGAATTTGCTGTGGGTATGCAAGGATGTAATTCCTCAGGCTGAACCAAAGCTAGTGGAGCAGCCAGTGCTCAGTCTGATCAGAAGATCAACCCTGTATGGTACAGCTGCCTATGGACACAGATCTGTTTTCTCCACAGACAACAGGTAGCACACATGTGAGTGTTTTACTCATCACTAGTTGCCATTTACACACCCAACACCACTCAGGGTTTTACATGCTTACATCTGTTGCAGCAGCAGGTGTTTTACTTGTTTTCATCTAAAATGAATCCTTTTCTGCACAATGAGAACAAAAATTTCTTAAAACAAAGTAATATAAACACAATATTACCTTTACACAGCTTTGTAATTTTTATATTACTTATAAGATAATGAAATATTATTTTAATTTTCAAATATTCACTGTAAAATAACTCTTATTTAATAGTGTTTGATATCATGATGGGTTTATAAAGATTGGTTTCACATGAAACAATACAGATGGTGCACCTAATTATTCAGCACCCAGTTAAAAACTGAAGACAATTATCTGTTTAGGTAACAGTAAAAAATTTAAACAAACCTTTCTTTGTCACTCTGCATTCTCAACAATATGATGATGACTAAATGGACAAGAAGTCCATTGCATAACAAAACTAATGTCTAAACAAAAGAGAGTTGTGTGATAACTGCATAATCAGAATTAACATGAAGATGTTAACATTTCCTGTCTCTGGATATGCAAAAAAATATGTTGCCTAGCACAACAAATATACAGGTCTCCTCTGAAGTTCAGAATGCACTGTGAGACAGACCACTGAAATTCTCAGATTTAAAGATAAAATTGGGAAAAAAAGCCAAAACAAACAAGCCAAGGAAGGGACATAAAAGAAACATAAGTAATCAAGCCTGAAGAAGATGATATGGGTTTCATTTAAATAAGTACCAATTATACATAGAGAGTTCATTGTTCTAATGGCATAAACTATGCAGACATTTTTGAAGAATGGAATCAAGCAGGGCAAGAGTAACATCTTTGAGTGTGCTGGAAACCACAAGCAGGAAAAATCAAATAGAAGGGGCTCTTCTAGGTTTGTTTCTAATCAGTTGGTAGAGGCTGTTTAAAACATGAAAGTAAAAAGAAACAAGTGATCAGGATTTGGAAAAAGTCACCAACAATCAGGAAAGACTGGTAAGAGTGGAATGAATACAATGGTCTTCATGAAAGCAATTTTAGTATATTTGTAGTACATTCTCAAATAGAAGTGACTCAAGCAAAAAATTAGTTCAGGAAAGTGACAGGTCCTTACTGAAATAATGCTAAAGGCACAAGCACAAATTAACCTATGTGAAAAAAAGATGGAAAGTTCATAACCTGAAACTTTGTAATATTAATACAATAGAGCTAACAAATAGGGGGAAATCAACATAACATTATGTATTTCTAAACCTGAAGAATGACCTAAACGAAAAAATAGAGCAAAATTTATCAGGAAAGCTGGACATGGCCAGATATTAATCAACTCTGTATGGAAGAAACACTTAACTGACTCTTGGTTGTCCTAATGACAGGATTTATGAACTAGATTTCAATTAGAAAAGCCTGTCAGACCTGTGAAAATCAGTACTCCATGGAAGAAGACTAGGCAAGAATACAGCCCACAGGGCCCAAAACAATCAATTTTAGAGGGTCTGGGACCTCACACAGCATGTGCCGCACTTTCTTGAGCACAGCACTTCAAGAAGAGGGTGAAGGAAAAAGAGTCACAGTTTGGACAGGAGCAGCAACAACAATGGGAGGTATAGAAAACAGCAGGAAGAACAAAGAAAACTACTTATTTTCTAACTGTCAAAAGTTTCCAGAAAAGCTACGTAAATACCTATAAGGTGTGTAGAAGAACAGACTTCCTCGGAACACCCTGAAATCCCTTTAAATCTTAATTTTATTTTACCATCTGAATTTTTTCACATTTACAAAGGATTATTTTAAAAACCAAAATATGTCAAATCTTACAAACTTTTTAAATTTAACACTTTTTCTCCAGCCTTTGCCCGCTATTATGTCAAAAGTGTGATCATTTAATACTACTTGAATAGGAAGGAAGGAAGGGAGGAAGGAAGGGAAGGGAGGGAGAGAGGAAGGGAGTATCAACCAAAGGGCAATGGACTGCAGAATTTAACATTCACAAAACATTCAAACTCTCTCTTGATTTCACTACTTCCACTTGGTCAAATGCATGCTGTACATCATGGAGTCAAGAGCACAACAAATCTCCTCTCTTGCATATCTCATAATATTGTTTTCTATAAACTGTAGTATTTCTAATGAACTATTTTTTACCTATCTTTTGTCCCCAAAGCAAGCAAGCAAGCTCCATGTCCGTATATTTTGGGTTAGTGAATTACACTTTTCTGGTACTCTATGAACTTCTGCTGTTTCCATTAATGTGGCATCTAAGTGCTATATAAAAGAAAAAATCATACAAGCCTTCATAGTCATCTCACAGTGATGATATTTAGGAACAGGGAGAAGCATAGAAAAAAAAAAAGACTAGACCCAGAGTGAAAGAAGTTTTTGGTTTTTTTTTCTTTTTTTGTATCCTAGAAGAGGCAAGGTGGGATTTATTTCAACTGAACAAGTTACTAAGTTGTTGGGCAGAATACAAGTCCTAAAGACTACTCAGAACAGAAGCCACCTGTAGTAGGTCAGATCAGGAAGCAACTTACTGAGACACAGACAGTGAAGTGGCCCATAAAGCCCTCCTAGATCACTCACACTAAGGGGGCTGCCTGTGTTTGTAAGGAACAGAAACAGATCAAGCCAGCTGCAATGGCGGTAGGTGTATCTGTGAGCAGAAAGACCACAAAAAGACAGGAACAATTTGGGAATTAAGTCGGGAAATGGAAGCTCAGAGGAGCCAGAAAAACAGTGAAACATCATGGATTGCTGAGCCCAAAGTACATTACCAAGAAGTCAACATGGCTATTCAGACTTGCCTGCAGAGTCAACCCTCAAAACCTAAGGCACAGAAAGAAAAGCATCGG
Organism: Grantiella picta; assembly: GCA_013397955.1. Lineage (NCBI taxonomy): Eukaryota > Metazoa > Chordata > Aves > Passeriformes > Meliphagidae > Grantiella > Grantiella picta. The sequence continues at coordinate 1,988,698 of VZRM01003179.1, read as the reverse complement.
GTATCAGCTTCTTCTAGGCTGGTCCCAATCCTAAATCCACCAGGCAGTGCAGTGGCTTCAACACCCACACCCTCAAGAAACAGGCAGGGAAACCCCAAGAGAGGAGACAAAAGATGGCACTGCAGAGAGCACTTTGTTCAGGATTACCTGCTGCAGGGAAGCTAACACAGAGGGTCAGGTAATGATGACTTGGCCTCCATGGGCCAGACAGAGAAGTGTTAGAATTCGCTCATGCAAAGCTTTTTACACCTCCCAGAAATATGACATTTAAAACACTCTGAAGACTGAAAAAAACTGTCACAGATGAAAAATAAATAAATAAAAAGGCAAAGAAGAGAGAAGGAGCGAGACAGCTTAAGCTGTGAAAGAGTGTGTTAGGAGAGAAATTGGTAGGATGCTGTCCTGTCACTTGTCTTTGCGCAGCAGCTGACTGAGTGTGCTGGGCCACCGAAGCAGCCCCAACACATGAGCTGGTACTGCCCTGCATCTCAGCACTGCTCAGGGAGAAATCAGTACAAGGAGATAGTGGTAGATTTGGCCTTTAGCTTTGCTTCTGAAATGATTACCACACAGCTCTCCCCAGCTGGCAAAACCACAGCAACCAGCACAGCAAGGACAGAGGCTGTTGCTCAAAATCTATTTTAAAATTCATGCCTTCTTTTTCATCTGTACTTCTCCCCATCACCTTCAACTGTTGTGCCAAGCAACAAAGGAAGGTCACACACATATCTGAAGTGCAAAACTGTTCATGCTCTATGTTGCTTGGCAGACCTTCTTGCTAAAATGTGTATGTGATAGACCCAGGGACTACAGTGAGGAAGAAAAATCTGGGAAGTGACCAGAATCTTAAAAAACTCAGTGTCACAATGAAATGCAGCTACCAAAGTAGCTGAGGCATTTTGATGGAGTATCGTCTAGCCTTAGTTAGACATTTTTGTCATGCCTCCATCCTCCCTGGCCACAGCACTGCAGCCAGGGGGCATCAAAGGAACCCTGCCAAACACAGCTCTGGGTAGCAGGTTTGGCCCTGGCTACACTGCCAGGACAGAAGCAGCGAGCTGCTGCTCAGGCAGCAACTCTGACACTCTGTATAATTGATTTGGGTGGTTTTGTTCCATAAAAATAAAAATAATAATAATGGGGGAGGGGGGGGTGAGGGAAGAGAAATTCCAGTAGAAATTCTATTTTTTCCAGCTGCTTACAATTTTGTGATTGGAGGTACAAAACAAACACCAACGAACTTTTCTCAGCAGTTACAATTGTAAATTCATTCCTTTTATTTCTCCTCATTGTATGCAACAACTCAAAGGCAAAAGTTATAAACAAGTTATAAAATTAAGTTGGAAGTATTCCCCCCTCTCTTACAGTCCAGCTCGGTATATTGTGTTCTGGCCACATAACACAAGGTTCTAATAAATCCCCCAATGCCCAAGCCCTTCTAACCCCAGTGTTATTTGCTCACAATTTTTCTTTTGGTTTTTTTTCTTTTCCTGCACAGGATCAAATTGGCCATTTCTGATTTCAGGAAGAATAAGAGGGTGTTTGGTTTAAAAGGGTCTTTGCATTGAGACTGTACTTTTCTTTGCTCTGACCTTACAGAACCACTGGAACCATGGGAAAGCAGTAAACCAAAAGGAAGAAGTGTGAGACTTATACATTGAGTGCCCGAGACTGTGCTCTGATGCTCATCCAAGCAGCCATCCCACACACCACAACCTCTGCACTCAGTAAGTTTTCAGTCTTTTACACACATTTGATCGGAGGGAGTAGAAATATAAATATATAGCAAGTACTTTTAAATTTTGTGATGACAGGTGAGCAGGTAAAAGCAAAAAATGTGTAAACAGTGTAACCAAAACACAAATGTCACCACACTTTGCAATCAACCAAAAGGCAAAGTCACACACAAACAGTATTTAATAGTAGCACTGGGAAACTTGGTGGTAGTCTGGTAACATAACAGCTACAACAAAGAGGAATTCAGTGTGAAAAAAGATCTGGGGTCTACAAACTACCTTTATTATCATAAATATCAAATCCAGTTAAACATTAAACTTTACAGCAGGTAACATAAAGACATTCTGTGAAAAAGCCGTGTTCTTTCAAGCCACCTATGAGAGTGTTTTCCTGCCCTGTTTCAAGCACTGAAGAGCACACTGCCTTTCACTGGCTTAGTACATTATACTAGATTGGAAGCATTAACATCAACACCAACCAATGAATTCCTCAGGAAGCAGAAGCCATGACTAACCCAGTAACCCTTGAGAGGCTTAGGAAAAGCTTATAGCTTTTAAAAGCATAGCAGAGACAAGCGCCCAGAAGATCCTTTATCATAAATACTGTGTCTTCTTTGGAAAGAGAAAATCCTACCACCCCAGTGAAAAGACCTTGGGAGACGCATCTTTCTTCTCTGAGGGGGATATTTAGTCAGACTGCTGAGAGAAGCACCATCCCATGGGATGCAGGAGGTCAGGGAACAGAGGGAGGGGACTTTAAATCCTGGGAAAATGCCTCATGAGGTCAGGACATTACTGCTGATCCAGCCAAGAAAAGGGATGCAACTGTTCCCAGAAGGAAAAAGGAAGAAGCAAACAACGTGAAACCTTTAACCTTTTTGTTCACCATATCAAAGTGGTCAACCAAAGGGTAATGGTAGCTGACTAGCTTTCACTTCCCATAACCTCACAAACCATTAGACTCCCTGGCCTTGTCAGTTCTCTCCCATCAGCATTTCATGAACTGTTTCAAGTATTGTAAAGATTTTACCTTTCCTTTTTTGAATTTTTTTTCAAATTAGAAATGAACTTGTTTATTAGATCACAGTGGTATAAATCTGTTGCATTTTTTTCCCGTCTTCATCTTACACGTAAATAACCAGTTAAATGAAATCCAAGATATTGATGTCTTTAAATAAAAAAAATCAGCTCATTATTGAAAAGAACTTGTACCCAGTGCCAAGAATATAAAAAGGCCAAAAGACCAGGAAAGTGAACTCCCATGTTAAGCCAGACCTAGCATTTCTGTAAATGGGCAATGCATACAAAGCAAAAGACTAAAATTGTCTAAGGCTTAGAAATTGCTACCCTTGCTTTTACATACAGAAGAAAAGAGAACATTCACAAGTAATTCAAGTCCTTGAGGTACAGGATAAAGGGTATATTTTGAACACACATTATTACAATATTTTAACATTATAGCATCCAATTTTTTTTAACATGTGCTGCAGAAGATGTGTCACCGTTACAGGCAACTTACATACAGCGTAACTGTGCTCCCAACCAGAACACAGAAATGAAGACAGCAATGAAGACACACCAGTTTAGATCTGCCGCTCCTGTAAACTTCACTAGTTCTTGTGCTTCAAAAGAACACCCTTCACCCAGATTATCTTCCCCCTTCCCACCAGGACATCCAGGATCTCTCTAACTTTTTTAACTACCAGCATTCTCGTGGCCCTCACAGACCTTTTTGCAGATTACAGAAGTTACCAACAGGTTCCTGGATTTCACTGTCCTGACCACATTCCTCCAGCCTAGGGCAAAGCTGTAGCCAAAACTTCCATTGCTCCCCTTGCTAACAGGCTGTACAGGGAAAGAACACAATCCCTCTCCACTGTCCAGTCCAGCTTCAGCTTTTCCAGCCTGGCTGCTCTCTCTGGCAGTCCTGTTCCTCAGAATGCTCACTGACCACCCTAGTGCTCTCACTGATTGTTGCTCTCCATTTAGTATCATATCCCTGCTCCCTCCTGTATCTCTGGCTTCAGAGAGGATGGAAATTTATAGCATTTTTTGAGCTAATATTTTGTGGTTGTAGTGTAGGGACACCCTGCCAATATTACACAACCCTAGAGAACTCAATTTGCTCACTTAACTCAGAAGTTAATGTGATTCCCTGGTAAGGTAAAGTGAGCAGGATCAGTCTTGGTTTTACACTACTCTTTCAGCAAGGTAATACCTAACGAAACCTTCTTCTTAAAATATATTGAAGCACGATCATTTTGCACATTCATGTCCAAGGAGGACAGAACAGCACAGCACACCATGACAACAAATCACTTAAGTGAAAAACACAAGTAAAAACTACAAAAGAAACAGGAATTTTTGTATTTGTATTTGTGTTGACCAAAACTCAGGGTATTGAATCCTTATTGACCTGAATGGAGTACATTAATAGTGAAATGGCAAAGTGAGGAAGGAGGAAGCACAGCTCCCTCTCGAAGGGACAGGGTGGTCGTCGGCTGGTGCTGCTCTGCCAGTGTGTCCCCAGGGCAGCTACTCCTGGAAGCTGTGCCTGCTCGGCCTCCTGAGAGCCTAATGCCCCTGCTCAGGCACAAAGCTCTGCTTCTCACCCTCCTGTATAATTCAGCTAAGATACAAAATTGAACATGTAGTATGTGCATTATTGAATTATTTAAGAAAATACTATGCAGAATCTTAATCAACAAGACAGTTTAGGGTTAAGACTGAGCAGATATTTCCATTAAAACTGTTAGGAAAAATGCTGCTTCCCAGTCTTGGTTATGGAATGGGAAAGGCTGCTGCTGAAAACAAGCTGAGGGAAAGCAATTCACTATCTACTGACTGTGTAAGCAGTCCATGAATGACAGATCTCCAGCCTTTCTGCCCTGCCTTTTGACCAATTTTCTATTCAAAATTTTCTCTTTCTAACATAAAAAGGTGAAATTGTGCTACAGGGTCTAAATTTTTCATTTATTTGTTCCAAATTGTAACTAAGCTGTACTGATCAAAAGTTGCAGACTTTTTGCCCCCAGTGATGCTTAAAAACTGATTTGGACTAGAAAGTCGTAAGTTTGAATCAAAATAGTAACAAATTTCTTTTAAAAAAGTGTAAAAATAGTTTTACCTAATTTACATAAGAATAAATAATAACAATCACTTCCCAGAAATTATTTTATTTCAGAGAAAGTTGATCTTCTTAGTCTTTTGCTGTAGTTTTAGCCAAACCTGTAAGGAGTCAGATGCTTAATTTTGCCCCTGATATTTCCTGGCAGACAACTTCTATACCCATCAGAAAGTTCCAGGACAACTGGAAGCACAATTAATTAACATACAATAATCTATAGGGTAAAAATCAATAGTGAAGTATTCTCGAAGGTACTTTCATGACAGGAGAACATAAATAACTAATCGATTGTTTTCAAAGTATGATAAACTAGCTCCTTTGAAATAATACCTCTTGCTAATTTAAAATAAAAACATATTTTACAAAGCTGTGATAACCACATGAGAGTGCTCAAAACAGAAAACGCCTCTTTTTTTCATTGCATTAATTTACCAGTAACAATTTTGCATTTAATACAAGATTCTTGAATTTCAATTAGCTATCCAAGTATATGACTATATGATCAATTCCCATTTAGCAGGGTTACCATTCTCCATTCAATGCTGTTATTTCCATTAGTAACCTTTGCAAATAATGTGATAAACCTATCAATTGTGAAGGCCATTACTTTAATGCAGTAACCACAAATTGCCTTTCATTTGACATCAGTCCTGGACAAAAAAATGGCCAAGCATCACAAAGAGTAATTAAGAAATGACATATATAACTTCAAGTGCAATGAATATCACATTGAAGAACCAGCCTCAAAGGAGAAGCTGGCAGGACATAAATCCTAAATAACACATCTTTCAGGAAGAAATGGTAAGTCTCTTCTTTAAAAATACAAAATTACTGGCACAGTAAATTCTTACAAGAATAATACTAATGAGTGTGCATAGACTAAGACCACAGCAAACAGCTTTTTCCTTGTTCTTACTCTGATGTGGAACCAGCTTAAAAAATGGGAGCATTTTACCATGGAAAAATGTTGCACAGGTCTAAAAGGCCACAATAAAGAAACTTACATTGCTACTTCCATGCATTCATGATTGACTAAACCTTGAAGTTCACAGTACAAGCTGTGAAGTCACAGGTATTCAGATCTGTGATGTGCTCTAAATATAGATAATTTAGGTCATAACCATAAGAGATACAAACAGTCCTCTGAGATAATCCTCATGTGACACTGTTATTACTTTAAAAGGAGTATATCTATAATAACTGTTGATTAAATATAGAAATTTGACAGCAGTGACTAAATCTAGATGCTATATAGCTTTTCTGTAAGGCTTTTCACACAAATCTGGCTGTGCAGTCACCGGACAGACAGCACCAAGGTTGCTCACAACTGGAGAGCAAACTCAAAACTGGTTTTCTTCTTGCTAAATGGAAGTCTCCTTTCCAGGCATTTGTCTCTTTTAAGGATGTATTCTAGACTCTTTTCAGAGATACAAACTCACTTCAGAAAAAAAAAAGGAGGCTATGTATAGCCGTTGTCACTAAAAAATTTGAAGCAGATACTATCATCTTTCTAAATGTCACTAATTACTTCACATTTCACCTGTTGTCACTGTTTCCATTAATTCCCAAAAACCGTGACATCATGAAATTTGCTGGATTATATAAGCTACTTGCTAAAGTTATTCACAAAAGATTTGAAACGCAGAGGCAGAGGTGTACAGAAGGCCACATGCACTAGGAGACAGTTTCCAAAGGTGAAACAACAAGACACATTCGCTTTTCTCCCCGCCCCATCAGTTAATGACTTTATGAAAGCAAGCAAGTAAGCAAGCAAGAAATGTTGCCAATATGCAGAATTTTTAGGTCTTGAGTTACTTGGTTCCTAAAGTCCATGGTCTTAAAATTTTATAGTTACAATCCAAACTAGCATCAAAAAGGAAAAAAAAAAAAAAAAGAAAAAAAGAAAAAAAAAGGGGAAAAAAGGGCACTTATATTTTAGTCCTTGCAATGATGAAAGAAGTGTTGAAAATATTTCCCTAACCTTGCCTAAAGGCTCAGAAACTCGGCAGCATACTTAAAAAACGGCTTTGTTTTTATTGTTAATCTTATGACATCTTGAGGTCTGCAACTGGGGAAATTGCATTTACTTCTCTGATCTTTTCCCCCCATTTATTTCCATCTCTTCATCACAAGCTGTGCTTGTGAGATCTCCTAAATTTTTGTTTTTTAAATTTCTTTGGGGTTTCCTCCTTCCTCTCTCTCAAAGGACTCTCAGCACATCCTCTCTGCCTTCTCCTGCTAACTGTGCCAGTATTAACTGAGTAAAACTCTGTCCCAGCCCCTCAGCCCTCAGTGCTGTCATGATGCCTCCCTGGCATCTCTGCAAATCTTCTTTCGAAGGCTCACTGGGACAGATGCAAGAAGTGCCAACTGCAAATGAAGGAGCATATAAAAATCAACATTCTGCAGGCCTTGGAGACAAAGAAATAAAGTGCTGCTCTCTTTGGTGACAGGCCACAAGCCTATTAAATTGACACCACAGATGCAAGGGTCTTGTCCTTCCCTGCCTGGAGACTTCCTCCTATCAGAAAATATTGAAGTCCTGGTAATGGGCGCACACTTTGCTTTACCTTTTGCTTAGCTCTGTACAGCTGTGTTGTGTAACACCTGTTGGATATATTTCTGCAACTAATCAGTAATAACAAATAATGAAACTACATGGAGTGAACTGTCTGTGTCCCTACAATAAAGGCCCCAAGGGCTAAAAGCAACTTGCACTGTGATCTAAGACTGGCCATTAAACAAGTTCAATTTGGGCACTGTGTAAAAACAGTGTTAGGGGATAAAAAGAGAGCAAAGAACCCTTATTGGCACATGTAAAGCACACCACACTCAGCAGTGACAGTGGTAATGCAGAATTAAACCCCAGTACAAGCCCCACAGCATGCTGACAATCAGGTAAGAACAATTCAAGATGGGTCTTATATGGAAGAGGAAGAAACCACCAGTCTCAGCACTGGGCTTCTCCCAGTAAAGGATGCTGTGATGACTCCCTGCAGTCCCACACTAATCACAACAGCTGCCACTGACCTTAGGACACAGTGGTGCAGATGGGAAAAGGGAAAGTATCAAAAAATTGGTGTGAATATCCTTTTAACTGCATATCATTCTAAGCTATTGAAGTTGGAGTAACAATAGTTCTTTGATTAAACTAACAAATTCCTGGCTTTCCATATAAAGTGCTTGTTTTTGTCCATTCCTTTTATGAGTCAAAACCAGCTAATGATTCAACCAAACGTCTCCCAAAATGTCAATTTCCCCAAATCAAACATGTTGGTGTTTGTAAGCCAAACATAAAATTTGGCTCATTTTCCCCTACAGATAACAGAAAAAGCTCAAAGGTTTTCGCCTCCTCAAAAAAAAATACATGTTGTTAGCTAAATTTAGGTGGATGAATGGACAGCATTTAATTATGGTTCTTTTTCACATCCCTCAAATTTTTGCTTCAAAGCTGTCGAAGCCAGCCAAATATTTTCAGTATCATATTTCAGTATCATATTCCTCCTATCTTCATTCTACTCTTTTCAAGACTCACAAATACATTAATTTTTTTATTTCCACAATTAATAAATAAACCAAAACCAAAGTTCACTGGGGTTATACTTACGTTTTTCTGTTGTATAGAGAAAACTTTTATTTGTAGAAATGTGTGCTAATTATTAAAATTCTACCTATTATATTTTTAAAAGAATACTATAGATGCAAAAATAAATCTAATGTACTGGGAACACACACAACCATTCCCATGCCACTTAAGCTGTACCTATACCCTGTTTTCTTATATAAAAAGTTAACTTTGAAATGTTGATTTTTTCCAAGTACGTATGATGTTGCAGCTAACCTTGTCCTTGGTCTCCTTAATTTTCAAATTAAGCAACATCGTAAGGTAAAACTTGTAAAAAATTCTCCCTATGCAGGACTATTAATAAGATTTAGACATTGATTTTTTTTTCTCATTTGCATGCTCATACATTTGGTGAGGAAAAGAATAAGAGGAATCTTTGGGTTAAATATTGTTCAGTTTTACACTGCCAAGAGCTGGTTTTAGCCTTTGAAAGTACCAAATGTTCCTACACAGAAGAATAAAGTTAGAGCCACATCCAGAATTCAAGAGGCAAGTATCATCTCTGTCTTTATTCTTTCCATGTATAATGCTAAGGGCTATAAAATCAGTTAATGTAATGTAAAAAATAAATGTTTTCAAATTCTCCGTTTCAGCACAGTGAATAGTCCTTTCAGGGCTCCTGATCTGCAGCTTGCTACCAACCACTATGTGAGCTTACGAGACACATTTGGTGATTAGAGTGAGGGAAAGCAGTAGCTTTGCAAACTCACAGATCCAACCAATAAATAAGGCATGAAAATGTGAAAGGTTTCTCACTGTTACTCAGTAATCTTGTAAGGATATCTTTAAAAATATGCTCTATGCATAAACTGTTTTACACTTCACATTCCATTAGATTTGCAACCATTGCACCTTCTTTTCTATAGAAAGACAGTGTTCCTGTGTCATAAAAAACTATGAGCAAAGGAAACTCTGCAAGGGAAAGTGACTGTGAAGAACACAAATACAACAGAGATTAATGTGATGGCATTGTTTGAAATTTGAAATAAACCACACTTTTAATATTAGAAGTGTCAAGCCTGTGTTTTTTCACCAAACAGAACGTAGTAATTAAAATGGTATCAACTACAGAGATGCCCTATTCTATTTAACAGAGATTTAATAGATTAAACTACTGATTTACCAATACTGCACATATCTCAGTCTTTGCTATCACAACACACAAACTGGACAGGAAGAAAAGTTTCAATACTAAGGAAGAAAGCAAGCACAGAAACACAGAACCAAGCAACAACAGCAATACTACTTTCATTCTGTGGACTAGTGATCATTTTCAAGGGAACGAAAAATGTCTGCTACATTAAAAGATTATTTAAAAAGCCAATTAACTGCAAAAAAAATAATACCAGTAGACAGAAAAGGACATGGAAGGGATTAAATGCTCTATTTCTGACGAGAATACAAAAAAACCAAAACACCAAAGAACTCTAAGAAAATCATACAAGTGTGCATTTGGAAAGAATTCACACATTCAATAATCCTTTTTCTCACTGCTGGTAAAAAGAAGAAAGTTCCTGCTCTCTCTTAAGGCAGTTTAATTCTGCCATTGAGAATTTTACCCAACTTGCTAACTGCTTGACAAAGATGTGAATGAAGACAGCTGAGAAAGAGACCAGCAACTAGACTAGACAATGAAGGATAGCTGACGCGTGCTGTCTACACAGTTGGTTTTATTTCCACGGCCATGCAGCCAGCTACTGGTGATGAAGGAATTTCTGCAAAGCAGGTCATAGCCTTCCCCTCAGAATTTCCTCTCTGCTCTTTAAACAAGAGGGAGCTTTCAAGATTTCCAAAAATGACACTTTCTTACTGTGATGGCTGGTGCCTCACCTTCCTGCATGACATGCAGCAGCTCCCAGCCCCTCCTCATCCCCTGCACCACTGTCTGCCTGCAGAGATGCTCCAGCCAAGCAGGAAGGAAGGAAGGGAGCAGGCTGCCCAGGGACTGGACACCTCATCACCATGACTAAATCATCACTTTGACCAACAAAGTGAGCAAAAGGGGAAAAGAAAAAATAAGAAATCTGAAGAGAGCAAGATTCCAGGTTAAATATACATAGAGATGGAAAAAATGACAGTAAAACCAGCACCGGAGCTGTTGTAGTTGTCCTATGAGATGTCGATTTGGATGCCATCCTCTGTTCTAATGAAATCTAGACTAACCTTTCATTTCAGGAAATTAAGACTAGTCAATTTATATCTAAATATAAGGTAGATATCCACTCTATAAGGTACCCTTTTGAGAAATACAGACGTGAGACGAATGGCCCTGGATCAGATCCCATGTACTCATTATTTATGAAGTAAAGCAGAAGCCTTTTAAAATGTACTCTCAAGGGTATTTTATTAACGAAATTGAGCCCTAATTCAGAAAGACCATCAGATATTGCTTTACGCATGTTTTCAATTCCTTTCAGCCAACATTCTCACCACGCCGTCACTTAATAGTTGTTCCAGGAAGAGACCTGGAAAACTTGGCATTCTACAGCATTCAATAGTAAATTTTAAATTTTTACATCATTAACTGATTAATGTAGCCCAAGAGAAAACCATAACTGTAAATTAATTCTGCTTATGAACACGTTTAAATACAGTGTATCTGGAATATTGGAATATGCTCCTTTTTAAAAAGTAAACTTTATTTAGTTGATGACTCATGTCTTTCTTCAAGTACCTGTGGGATAAAAGCACTTAGCTTCATGGATTACCTTTTGACTTAAAGTTGAAAGAATTTATTTCACTACTTAACGTGCAGAAATTCACTCAGCCTGCTTGCAAACAAACAGACTTCTTTCAGTCAGTGCAGGCTCATTTCTCTACCTGTATCTCCTATTTGCATACATACATTATACATGTAACAAGTGCCTGCCTTGATAGACATTCCAAACTGATCAGAGTAATTAAAAAAAAATTAAAAGTCGATTTGCTAACTTCTGCTTTAACTAGGCTAAATATAATAACTAAGCCAAGGCTTGAATACAGAATTCATATTTCAATTTAATGATTCAACAGTAAACAAAATGTTACTCAAAACTGGATTTCTGCACATGCAGCCTACCTCCTCTCAGCTTAAGGGAAAGTAGGAGAGATTTTGAGTCCATTTAATAGATAACAGATTTTTTTTCTTTTAAGTTCTAGAATGACATTAAAATATACTTATTTAATTTGACCCTGAGAGGAATTAATAATTTAAATGTGGACTACGTGTTAGTAAATAGATCTACTGGATTTTTATGTAATGTTGCTGATCCAAGAAATTCACCCTTTAATGGGGCTGAATCCAGGTCTCAAAGAAGATCCTGGGAGCAAGACGGTGTTATTATGGGACCCAGCACCATCCACTTACCATGGCTGGCTTTACACGTGCCAGCCTGAGCTGGCTTTTAGCAAGGATGTCAAATCTTTGAGCTACTGGTCAGGGAATGGAAGAAACTAAAATGTTTTCTACCTCTAAAAGCCGACAGGAGGAGAATCTGGTGTTAAGGCATTTCTTGGCCATTCTGCAGGGGAGACACTGAGGAAGCATGCGTTGGGGTTCAGAAGTGAACAAAGGATAACAAAAGGATCAGAAAAAGCTGCAGAACATTTAAAAAAGATTTGAGATTTTATCCTCTCTGTCCCCTTTCAAATTGAAACAACTTTCTGCAAATACAGAGTGCCTCAGACAATGAGCAGTAAACCACAAGCAATGGTTTACTGTGATGATTTTAACTGTGCTTTCAGAAACACTGCTGGCCACCACACCCAGCAGTCTCTTCAATACGGTAGTGATGGACGCATCACAGCAGAGATTTTTACTGCTATAAAATACAGCGTTTAGCACCCATCATTTGGCCTTATACTGCTAATTAGAGAAGCCTTACTCTCCACGCATGAAATTTCTTCGGGTGTTATTCAACTCACTGCTAAATTTGACAGTGTTATGCAAGAACATGTGCGTCCCCCACCTCTGCAAAAGGTTTCTCTCACATGCATACTAGATACTGATTTCACACAGGACCCAGCATATGTTAAAGCTGTTTCTGTCCTCAGAGCAGCTAAAGTAACACACAGCAGCTACTCAACGTTTGTTAAAAGAAATAATACCCTTAATTTGCTGCATCTTCAACAATTTATCTTCCTTTTACTGTATCAAAGACCTCATGCTTTGCTAAAAATCTCAGACTTTATATATAAAATGTGAAGAATCAAAGTCACAAAAAATATTGAATGTACTGAAAAAGCTATAAGAAAATAATTTAAGGACTTTTTATTAAGCAAAAATCTACAATAGTGTGAAGTAAAAAATACTTTTTTAACATCTAGAATTCTGCAAAAATCTGAAAAAACTTTATAAAAAAAAGTATTTTGAGTCTCTAAAAATCAATATGTTTGACTAGATAGATTAATTACCTTTATATTCCTTGAACAATATGTGTATTCTTAGATCTTGGTTAACTGCTTAATTTAAAACTTAAATTCAAACAGTATGTTCTGAACTATCCCCAAACATTATAAGATATTATCTTCTATTTCCATTTAGAGTTCTTCCACTGAAAAAAGAGCATGAACAGATTTAACTGATTTGCTAAGTTGTTCTTCCATTTTTATCTCTATCTAAACTTTCAGGTTGGCTCTGGAAGAAGACCAAAAAAAAAACCTGGAGCAAAAGAAATTAACTTAATTCCTTTATATAAATCAAGAAGAATTGTATCCAGCCTGGGTCTCCCATATATCTCTTAAGTGCTTGGATATTTCCTAGCCCTGAACGGGAAGAGGGATCAGTACCTCATTTTTTTTCCAGCTGAATTTATGCCACCTAAATCCTTATGTGTACTAGGTCACTTGGTATCTTTTACTTCTACTTAAAATATTCAGAACAAAACAAATAGTCTTAACAGGGAAGAAAATTGTTTGTGGGATTTTTCATGGAGGTTCCTGTCTCCATGAAAAAGCTGTGGTTTATAGAAATTCCTGAAAAGAAATTAGTTTATTGATGAAAATCCCCACTTCTCATTCAGATCTTTTTAAAAGAACTGAATGTAGTATTATTAATGTAGTATTCTTTCATGTCTAGTGCTTGATGCTATGATTATAAGGATAAACAGAATCTGAACAGATATCACAGCAGTATTGACACTGAACACCCTATATGAGCAGGGAAATGAACTATCTCACAAAACAAGTACATGCTTTATGTATCACTTCAAATAAATTAATTTAGGACTTGAAGTTATTTTGGTTTGTATACAAACATAAGAAACTTGACAGTATCAGTTATGCAGAATTTTTTTACAGTTTTACAAAAGGATTATTTGTGTTGACAATTAATAAAAGTTATACTATTGATACACATATGATGAATTTTAGCTTCATATAAACACGTGAGAACAAGATATAGTTATAGCACATTTAGTGGCCTTTCATCTCTGCAATTCCAGGCTCTTATAAAGGAGTGGATACGGTTTATTACATGTAGTCTGGGGCGGTCTTTCATGTCAACAGATCACTGTGGTGAGAACTTCAAGTCATCATTAAAACATACAGGGAGACTCTGTAGGAAGTCATGTACAGGAACAGACATTCATGGTGTCTAGAATTAATGAACACAGCTTCAAGAACCCAGAGTGAACAAAACTCAGAAAAAGCTACCAAAAGCTGTCTTTGTCATGACATGAAAGATGCATACAGAATGGTAGTCTTATTATATGTTCCAGCTGTTGAATTATGGTTGTCTACATTCCTGTGATAGTGTGCAACAGTCCTGCAGTAACAACAGAGAGCCTACAGCTCACAAATACAGTGAAATTGTTGCGATATACACTGAAGTTTAAGGAGAAAACAAATTTATGTCTGACTGTTGGAACACAACTACGTCCACCAGACTGCATTAGACAAAATTTCTACTGGATTTGCAGGGGCATTCAGAAACACTAAAACATGTAATTTTTGAGACCAAAATAAGACCTTCTCCATTAATGACAGAACAAAGCATAAAAAGCAGATACATTGCTTTATGCCCTTTTACGTCTTACTCATTTTCCTGGAATTAAGTAGCAAGTTTGTAGCCATGCCCCTGTTCACATCAGACAGCTTCTGAAGGAAAGTCCTCAAGAGAAATCAATTCACTGGCAACTGGTAAACCAACACCCAACAGCATGTGCTGCAGCATCACAAACTAGGATCTGCAGGAGCTTAAGAGTGGGATCCCAACTCACACAGGAGAAGCTGGATTTCTCAGCTGAAAAGGGTACACTCACTTTTCCAGTCTTGTGGTTTGGAGCACTCCTCACACCACAGCACACGGCTGCCTATGCGGCTGCACCATGCGCACTGGGCCTAACTGAGCTGGCCTCAAAATAACCCTCCCGAAACAAATGAGCTGAGCAGCTGCAGATGGCAACTTCTCAAAACAATGCTTTGGAGCCAAAGCCACTGCCATGAAACTGTGCTGCCAGAGAGACTTAGCACAAAGGGTGCAAGAGAAACACTGCCAGGTCTGAGAAACACAAGGTAGAGGCTGATTATTTCAGACCTGCTCAAAAATGCCTATTCAAGAACAGCTCCCTGTTTTTCCTTCCCACTGGATTTTCTTCAAGCTGAATCACAGAACAAGGCTGTAGGAGTGAATCCACATAGTGTCTATTCCCTTCCAAAAGGCTTTTTCCCCCTTTACCCTTCCCTAACCTCCCCTTGTTCTCAGGCCTCTACTGTAATCATGGCTACCAAGGAAAGCTCCTGGACTGCGAGCTTCCCTTGGAGATTTCACCCAGCACTGAGCATAATGCCAAGACAAGCTCTTGCTCCGGAAGGCAAACAGCGCAGATATGGATTACACTGGGAAATTTAACCTGGCGATTTTATGCTGACTAGAGTTTAAATCTAGGAGTAAGGAACGTCTCCCTTTCTGAGGAACAAGTAACGGTGTCCTTAGAGTTCACGTGTATACAGCCATGCATACCAGCACAGCTGTGTCTTCCTTGACCTCACGAGAGAAAAGCACCCATCTCCTTTGGCACAGGCTGCTGGAGTTATTGGGGTCCCCAGGTCACTGCCAACTGAGTGGGGACAGGCACTGAAAACACTCCTCTTCCTCATGTTCCTGTCAGGAGACGTCACATCCCCGTGCCTGCAGAAGGCAGCTCAAGCACTTGGAAGGCAGCTGGATGAGGCAAGCCCACGCTCAACCCCAGCAGAGCAGGGGCAATGAACACGCCAGGGCTACTATAAAGGCAGCGCAGTTGAGCACTTCCATGGTGGGTCTGTGTTATATTGCAATTGGATTCAACTATCAGGAAACACCAGGGCAGAAGGCAAGGAAATGTGCGTTTTGTGAGTGAAACACGTGCCTCACTGCAAAAATGGAATAAAGGGTCCAGGTAATGAGAGAGCGGGGATAAATGTAGTACATTCCCTTATAGCTCCTCTGGGAAGGATACTTTCATCTGATATCTGACTGCTTCTGAAAGTCAGAAATAGATTTTCCTTTCCAATTCCTGCCATTTATTACTGCTGATTATTAAAAGCAATGTGCACAGCTGATTTACAAGATGGCAGGTTCCCAGCACTTCTCATTTTACTTCAGTGAGGAAGTGTTTCTCTTATGACAGACAGAGGTGATCAGGACACAGAGTAACCCCAGGTGCTTTGTGTTCACATGTTTTACCCCAACTGAAATATTAGAAACCAACTACTTTTTAAAATTCATTTTCAAGTAATTGGCCGAATGGAGAGAGCCAAAAAATAGCAGGCACATCTCTTCTCTGACTTCAACAATCTGACATCTCCAGTCAAAATAATCAAAGCAGCTGCAGTTTGATCCTTCATCTTCCCTTTCAAGTTGTTTTTCCCTTAGCTTTTCCTCTAGTCACTGAAAAAGGATGACTTGCATTTCAATAACACAAGTATATTTGCACAACAAAACTCAAACCATAGGGCACATCGCTGCTTTCCATACCTGTCAAATGCACATTTGTTCAAAATACTGAAAATAAATCACCCGTTTACAAACTGGATTCTGTATCCTAGATGTAATAAACAACAATCACCTTGAAAATATGTATCTTATCTGGTAAAATTACCAAAATGAGAATAAAGGGAAATCTCCCTGACATGTATTTAACTCATGTATTTACATACCAACAAGCAAGAGGGAGTCTCACTTCTAAGAATAATCAAATGAGAAGTTCTTATTTTAATGTCAGTTATGAGAAGCAACCAATTGAATAAACAAAAAAGTAATATGACAATTACAGTATGCTAAAATCACCCAAATCTGACCTGGGAGAATACTAAGTAAAATAAAGCTGGTGATCGTAAAGAAAAATAAAATGGGAGAAACCCTTGAATTCTCTGAAACAATATTATTCTGAATTTTCTGCAATGTTGTACTGCTTGACATTAAATCACTTTTTAAAACAGGTCCTGTTTGCAGGTCTTGCTAACAATAAAATTGGATTTAAATATCACCCTCTAGCTATTTAGCAAGGAGAAGAAGGCATTAAAAAAAGTAACTCTGAGAAGTAATGTTTCAGGGATTACTATCTCATCTAAAGCTAAAGAGTACCATTTGAAACGTGTCTGTAAACATTATATTTCAGATTCAATAAAAGTATTTGCTTGCTTCTTTGCTTGTTATTAGAGCTGAATTTGTTTAATCAAGTAAGTAAAAATAAAAGTAGGTAGTTGTGAAAGCTGTAGGACTAAAGCCCATTGGTGACATTTCTATCCCAAAAATGAAAGGAGAAGGGTAAATGATTATCTATACTTTCACAAAGTATAAATGTCTGTTTCGTCTTTGATGTTTTGCGGCAACCTAAAATGCATCTCAGTATATACATTTTACCTCAGGACTGATTATTTTAAAAGTATAAAACAGAGTGTTTATCCTATTTAATTTGGGAATACAACACAGGTGGTTATGAAATGCAGGAGGAAAATGTCAAAGCAGGATTCGAGGTTAATATACAGAGGAAGTATTCAGAGCTTTCTGTAGGCTCCACAGGTGAATGAATGTTAGGGGAAGTTTTTTGCTGTAGGATTGGCTTTACACATGATATAGACAAAAAGATGGCTGGAACACATCCAGAAAATATCCAGCACATATTCAGAACATATCCAGAACACATGCAGAAAAGCATCAGTGAGGCTTCTCTGAATCTTAATTTGTAATTAATTTCTCCCATACCTTTATTAATGCAGAATCCAGATGCTCTTCATCGTTCAAGTAGAATTTTGCACTTAAAATGTTCCTAACCTGGGAACACAGAGTATCTACCTCCCTGGTATTACAGGATGACTTCGGGTTCCTACTTATTTTTCCCAAGATTTGTACTATCGATGGCTGGTTTATGTAACTAATATGAAATTTTCCAAAGGGAACACTTCAGAATTGGCATCTAATGTCAGTCTAATTTTGTACTAAAGCACTCTAATGCTACCTATAGTTAGAACTCCTTGGCATCTTGCATGTAATGTTATAAAACAAGTTGCAATTATGATGAAGAAATGAGACTATTTTTGAAGCTTCCTTCCATTTATTTTCTGATTATATATAAAATCAAAACTATAGATATTATGGGTTTTTTCTTCTTTCTTCTTATTTTTTTGGGAGTTTGGTTTAGTGAGAAAGAGATTTAGATCTTTGCCAAGGACTCAAGAACTGTGTCTGGAGGTTTGTTTTCATTGCAGATGACAAGTACTTCCCTGCATAATAACACACATCAGCCAGGTGTCTGCTCTAGCAGAAATCAGGTTAGCTCCTGAACTGGTTGGAAAATAGTCCCCTCAGTACAGGAAGCAGAAAGCACAGGGCTTTGTTGTCCAAACAAGTCTTTCTCCAAGGCACTGTGCCACATACATCATGTGTTTTGGTGTGAGCTGGGGCACCCCTGCCAGGCAAGACACTTGTTGCCTGCACTGAAGTCTTTACTCCAACTCATTCCTGCTTCCAGAAAGCCCATGACACTCCACTACCAGCTCTGATCACAGGATAACTTTGCTCTCTGACAACACCTTTATGTTTTTGCACAAGTTCATACTTTGGCACAACAGTTCTCCCTGCACACAAACCAATCATTTTACAACAGAAAGTTGTACAGCTGTAGAATAAAAATGGCCAGTTCAAGTCACCAGTTCAAGTCATTTATACAGAGGTATATTCATATATACACAGGGATGTGTATATGGATATATAGATAATGCATACATATACATGTGTAAGCCCACACAGATATAACTACATGTGCATGTCTTCCTTTAACAACTCCTTTATGCTCCTGTTTACAGATTCACAGAATGTTCTAAGTTGGAAGGGACTCACAGCGATCTTAAGTAAATGGCCCATTACTAGCACTATGCTCTGACGAACTGAACTGATCTCAGAGTAACAGGTCCAGAACCATGGACATTAATATTCAAACATCACCAACACTGTAGCTACCTTTAACAATGGCTTGTGCCCTGATGTCCTGTCTCAAGCCTCTACGTTTGAATCATCGTTTTAAGTAGAAAAATCATATGTTAACAATTAAGAAACCTAACAGGTTGAGCAGCTGCTGACAAAAGTGAAGTTTGGATTACAGTGTCTTGGATCACATTACTGTAAATACATTCTTGCATGTTGAAAAAAGTCAATCAAACCCTATAAACCTCAAGAAAGGTAAGGACCCAGGTCATATGTGTCTTAAGTGGAAATTACTTTGCCTAGAGCAATCAGCAGCATCTACCTCTTTTTAACACCAGCAAAAGTATTCACCTTTGTACCAGCCTGAGCAGCGTGCAAGACATCCTCTACCTCTTCCTTGCCCATGCCACACTCACTCCCCACCAGTCACAGAGAATATCCCCAAGGCCACTTCTCATTCCCTTGTACGATTCCCATGACACTTGGCAGCTCTGTTGACCCCCACACGAGCATCTGGCCCAGCACCCAGACCCATCAATCCCCACATCTCGAGCCACAGGGAGGGGTGGCCTGAGCACACTTTATCTGCAGCTTGGTTCAGCAGCCACAAGTAAGATGCAGGCACATTAATTTAATTTAATTTAACCATACAAAACAAGTCAGAACAAAGACATCTCAACAAGGGAGCAAGCAGGCTCGTGTGAAAACAGCAGGTGATAGAGCAGGCAGAAGAGCTGTTATTGTCCTCAGAACCTCAGTATTGTATCCACTCCTCGAAGACAATTTATCTTTTCCCTCTTATGTGAAGAACGTCAGGATACTAAAGTATCTATCTACAGTTAGGTGTCTAAATGTAGGCTGCATTAAATCCCTGCACTCTTTTTTTTCTACTCAAACCCAGGAAGCAGAAGAGGAAATGCTACTTAGTAAACATATTTCATCACCCTAATCACAGTGTGAATGGGAGATGACAGATGTCTTCTATTTAGAAATGGTACTGTCTCTGGGGCATTTGATTCCAAGTTACGTGAGACCCCGCTGGAAAAAAGAATTCCAGCCCCCAAACAATGCAGCCCAACGGTAAGAAGGGATAAACTGTCCAGGGAAATAACAAATATAACGACAGGCACTAGCATAGAACAAGTATATATACTTAAATTGAAGACAAAATAGATCTGGATACAAACAAGAAAAAACTGTAGGTCACAGGCAGTATAAAGGAAGCTGCTTTACATCCTAATGTTACACTCCTAAGAAAAAGCAGCAGCAATTAATGAAGAAAAAGAGTATCTGTAACCTGATTTGAGCAGATCCAGTAACGCAGAACTCACCTGCAGCTAAGCAACAACCAGATTTGCAAGTGTACTTTGGGATCAACAACTCGTTCTTTTTCCAGCTAGACCACTGTGCCAGCTCTCACGTGATGCCAGCAACTGTGACACACAACATTAGTGATCTAAATGATTACATGCAATGAAAATATTCTAAAACAAAAGGGCAAATGAGAAGACATCAATGAAAATAATATTATCACACACAACAGCTAACACAAGGTACTACCCTGTATTGCTATAGCTTTGTGTGCTGTTCAGCACCACGATGTTCTGGTAATTGAGAGAAAACAGAAAGAATCTCCATGAGGGAACAAGCTGACATCATATAAGGATGCACATCAAGGAGATGGGTACTTCTGGCTTGTCAAAAATGCTACTGCAGCTTCAGTAGACATACCTCAACTAGCTTTGCAGCTGCCTGCTAGCAGCATGGGGTCATTCTGAGGCTGTGAAACCTGTCTGAGAGTGAATAAATACTCAAATAACTAGTCTTGGCACACTGCACTGGATAATTACATCTGACAATCTTTTTCATGCCCTCAGCCTTGCAGAGCTGTGTAGGCATTATCCCAGCCTGCTACACATTTCAAAGCTTTGGTCCCCAAACCATGCATGGAGGCAATGCTTTACACTTAAGACATTGCATTATTACTCATAGTCACAAGCCATCACCACTACTACAGCACACATCAGTAAAGCAAAATGTGACAGCTTATGTCATTGCCTCACACCCAGCAAAGGGACATTTAGTATCAAAATTTCAGTGGTTCACCATCCTAACATAAAAATTATTTACATGGCATTTAAAACTAGAGCTACATATATTTCAAATTTTTACAAAATCCTAAAAGGATGCCAGCAGTGGAGCATTAGGTGGAGTGAAAACAAAGCCGAGCTGAGGGGAATTGAGTTTTCCTACTATGAACACAATTACTGACTTCTCGAAGCCCATGATCTGATTTTGACAGTCATTTAAAAAGTTTTAGGACCACAGGATGTTGAGAACAATCCTTAACAGAGAACAAAGAGCTGTACCTTAGTCCCAGGGGAAAAACAGAACCCCAATTATTAACTGGAACTTTTAGTACCCAACGTACGAGAAATAACTGAAAAAAATAATTTGCTAAAATGCTGAAAATATTCTATAGGTCTCTGTTGAAAACTGTTTCTGAATAAGGAGCTAAAGCCATGGGAGGAAAAGGGGCAAAATCTAAAAATCTGAAGAGATTGAAGGGAAGAAACCACTTTTGCAGAAGAGAAGAAAGGTTTACAGAACATCTGACTAACTACATCTCGGTCAAAAACTAGGTTGAAAACACATGAAGTACTTGTGCCAAAACAAATCAATGGAATATTTTAATTTATTTTACCAGCATTGGAGAAGGCCAAAAATTCCTCAAGTCCCCTTTCTCACGTACAAATTTTAGCGCAATTAGTACTGGATTTAAAGTTCTCATTAATACTTGTACTTCAGTTTTCCTTTGATCTCATCCCAATCACTTGGTGCAATATTTTAAGCAATATTTAATTGAAAAATTGCAAGGAATGGCCAAAAAAAAACCCTTTACTTACTATAATTTATTTCGAATCATCATCCCTCAAAACTAAAAAGCTTTTTTGACTGTAGAAATGACAATTTTTAAATTATTAGTGTTAAACTCAATGTCTTGTTTTTTTGGTTTTTTTTGGCTTGTGAATGCTTAAGATTCATGTTTTTGTGGAAATAGGAAATTCAGTAAAATACCCCTACAAGCCCTTAGATTTGGATACTATCAGCATACCCTACTTAGCCACAACACAGATCCTCTCTCTTTAGCCTAGATTTAGCGACATTCTATGGTCTGTGAGAAGAATACTGAGGAAATCCTCAGTTGTCTTGATTTCTTTTTCCTATATGAAACCAACCAAGCAAAAACAACAAAAAAATCGCAGCCTTTTTGCATTTTGATTGCTAAACTTTTCTAATCAAGAACATTTAATCTCAGCTCTGAGCTTAAGAGCTTCATTTCAGATCTGTTTCCCTCAGGAGTAGATGCTGGCCTGCAGGTAGCCTCATCAGCTGCCTCTTAATTTTCTGTCCCCGGACGACTCCGAACATGCGCCTGTGGCCCCACCTTCCTTACAGTAAGTCACATGCCAAAGTGAGTCAGCAAAATATGCTTAACCATTTTCCAGAGATGCACTGCTTGTATTAAATAAATAAATAAAAGTGGCCAGAATGTGTATTTCCTTACAAGCTTTTTTGCTTTTATTTTCCCTGTTTGGGTAGGTATCGGAGATACATTCTGGCTTCACGTCACACAAACACTTATATGCTATAAAGTTCCAAATTAAAAAGTCTTAAAATTGTCCTAACAATTTGGCACTGTGTGCTTTATCACTATATTTTCATCTTCAGTTTAAGGTGTTTTTCCCAGCTGTAACAAAGGAAAATGGATGTCATTAAACTGTTTTCATTAACTGTGACACAGTTCAATAGTTTTTTTATCTACCTTTAATTCACTATCATCTTTCCTCCACCACTGCATGATTTGCGTGTGTCACCCTCTTCTAATTCCTGTGACAAATACAATTGTAATGATTTTATTTAGTATCAACACTTCCTCTCACAATACAAAAAGGCAAAAAGTTAAAGCAGCTCTGTCACTTGGCTTTGCCTGGAAGTCAGTCAGGGCAAAGGCGAGGCAGCCGTGGGGAGCAGGCAGCAAACCTGCTGCCCGCAGGAAACAGGTCTGGGGGCTGACAGCAGCCAGGCAGCACCAGCAGCAGCCACTGCTTCATTAATTTTACTGTGTTTCAGGGAGGTGAAGGACTGAATCATCAATAAAGGCAGAAAAACACACCCTGTCATATTTTACATCTACTGAGTTAGGCTCAATTTAAACACATTTTTAAACATTTATTTCAAACAAAAGCACCAATTGTACATAGTATTTTATTTAATAGTATTTATTTAAATATTACAGTAGACTAAATATTACACTGTTACAGCCTCTCCATAAAATGACTTCCATACATTGCAGCCTGGAATGACTATTAACATTTTACTAGAGAAACAAAAATGCTAATCTAATTCCAGCTTCAATCAATTTTAAAGAAAAAAATATTTAAATAACTGATTTGGTGTTTTCTATGACTGGAATAACCCATTGTTACAGCAGGTTGATTTTGGCAGTGCCTTTACTCATTTGACTGTTCACAAGTTGTCTTACAGTTTCAGACGGTGTCAGACCTGGAGACTACATCTTATGCCAGCTGGAGTGGGAACATTGGTTTTATGTATAGAAATACAGCTTTTAAAAGTCAGGGTCTGCTAACAGCTTCTGTACAAACTACAATGGCAGCTGTGCTAGAGGTCATGAATATTACATAAGGGCTGTCCATGTATTCAAGCCAGCATCAGTAAGCCAAATTCCCATAGCAACACTCGCATAGATTTACTCATTGCTAAGAGATGCATCAGTTAAACAGTAAGCGCTGCACTGCTACCCTGATTAGTCTGCAAGATACTATTCCTTCAACTCTTCTTTTAAAGATTGTGCGTTTACTGATAAAATTCAAAACTTCACCTGCATTTCAGGGCAGCCTTTATCATCTTACCCAGAAGCAAAAAAACCCTCAAACTAGCAAAAACCACCCCTGATAAAACTGAAACTCCTGATTATAATCAGCAATCTCTGAGATACAAGGCTGAATGGAAGAAGAGAGCTGCTTCTGTTGAGTTTCTGCTACACTGATCCCAGGACAGCAAGATCCAACTTCAAAGAGATGTTCAGCATCTCCTACACTTGGCACATTCCAGCAGTTCATTAAAAAAGCTGCTGTAGAAGCTCTCATTAAATAACAGTTAACAATTACATTTAAAAAAATATTTTTGGCTTCCCTATTCAGGTTTTCTGGGCCGATGAAGATGTCTGCTTGTGCATTAAAGCTCTATATTATTTACGGAGCTGGTCCTCATCAGACGATCAACTACAGAGCTCAGTGATCTGGACTAAGATTTCTGAAGAGGCCTTGTAAAACAGGTGGCACAAATGGGCAGAGGCAAAGCTGGCAGTGGAGAATTAAATGTAACAGGAGATGGAAAGGAGACAGAGAATTAAAAAACAAGGCAAAATGGAGGAGGGGAGTCAGAGAGAAAGTGAGAGAAAAATGCAGATCAAGTAGATCTAAGAGGGGATCACAATGATGAATTTAAATGTATTAGAATGAAAACCAGATTTTGGGAAAAAAACCCATTTAAATCTGGCAGGAAGCATACAAAAAAGAAAGAAAAACTGGAATGAAGTGAAAAATGAATGATAATAAATATGATGGGCACAATTTTTACAGGTGCAATAGTATTTAAAGATACAGCACAGATGGCAGAGAAACAAGCCCATTACATTCACTGCTAAAAACCTTCACAGTCCTAAATGCATCTCATGGAAAATACATAAACACACAGCAAATACCTAAAGCTCGTTTAGTGTTTTCTTACTACATTGTTACTATCTGCCAGGAGTATGGAGAGGAGAAATCTTAAGAAGAGCTACACTAAATGACTCATGAGGTCACTTAACACACAAACTGTAAAGAAAGTCAGTGAAGTCTTTAGGCAAAAAACACCCTTGTAACAGATTCTCCCTATTTGCATATGACTTGCAGGGACTGATCCTTCATTGAAGGGAGATGAACAGGATGTTAGAGGGCTGATTTTTGACACTGCAAAAGCTTTAAGTGCCCTAGCAATCCATGAGCAAACTTTCACAAACATCTTCAGTAAGAATTCATAGCTTTGACCCTATACATTGCAACAAATGCTTATATTTAATAAAAGACGAAAGGCACACATTTAAATAAGAATATTGTGAAATACACAAGTCAATAAAGTGCCTGTTACAGAAAACTGATCCTAAGTGATTTTTCATGGAGCATGTATTTTCAGCTGCTGTCTGGAATGTTTATAAGAGATCTAATCTATATGATAACACATTAAGGCCATTTTATCAGTAATGGATGAGACAAAGAATCATGGAATTATTTGGGTTAGAATGGATCTTAAAAATCATCTCTTTTCAACCACTTTTTAAAGCCAAGCATTTTATGGGTTTATGACATGAAACAACACCTTACCTTTGCTTTTTCCAGCTGTGCCTGGGCCTGTCGCTCTGCCTCTCTCCGCACTGCTTCCCTATCTTCTTCCAGAGATACATCTGAATCAGATGGACGGCTGGTGTAGGAGTCCGCCGAACCCTGCAAAAGAAAACAAAAAATATTGTCACAAGCTCTTTTGTTTTTTTTGTTTTGTTTTTTTTTTTAAGTAGAAGTGTTTATACATCATGTCTTTTCTCTTACTTCTGTATCACTGATAAGAGACTAAGTGCCCAAAACAGAAATTCACTTACAAGAAATTATGTCTAGGTAAATGTTTTCTTCTGGAAACTTTCAAAAAGTGCAGGTGTCTTCCCCAGTGTTTTATTTCCTGCCCTATCCCTGCACTCTTATTTGTGTGCTTTTCAGCAAGCAGAGCCAGTTTCTCTGTAGACTTACAGCCCTGGTGCAGTGCAGGGCTGAAGGACACACAGCAGCTTCAAGGATGGCTCCATAAAAATTAAAACTCTAAACAGTGACAGAAATAGCAAGCAAACAGACTTTCTATAATCAAAATGCAAATTTAGTATCGATAATTACCAATACACAATATCACTACTAAGAGATTTAACCTCTGCTATGCATTTTTATTTTAGGGCAGCCCCTTTACCTGACACACTTTCCCCATCAGAACTGCAAATGGCTCATATCCATCTCTGCCCCTCAGCAAAACATGCAAATGACCACAAATCAACTTCCAACTAATAAAATCCTTCTGGACTCAACACATGTCCCTGTATCACCACAATGGAAGCAGCCACAATGCCAGAACAGCTCTATAAATAATGACAGCTCTGCTTTCCCTCTGCATCTCCCTGCATACAAAATAGAGTTCTCGTAATTCAATCAGAATGAAAACAACTGTCCTCAACACCTTTTTCCCCTCCCTCTTTGCAATACATACAATATAAGGTGATAAGGAAAACGCAGGGCTTACACAGATATCAGAATTCTTCAGACGTCCTCCTTTGGCTCTTTTCAGAAGCCTGATCCAGGTGGCCTTCATTAGCCAGACAGCTCAGTTACTGTCCGCAGCTGCAGCGCCCGGCACTGATCTCATAAAACATGTGCACACTGAGCACTGCAGAATCACAGCTCCTTTCCTATCCATGCTCTGCTCTGAGAGCCTTCCTTCTCTTCCCTCTGCCTTTCAAGCTTCCAGCCTCACTGTTTCCAAGTTTTCTACTGCAATTAAATTCTCAAATTTCGTCTTGCCAGTAAAAAAAAAAAAAAAAAATTCAAAGAAATTCCCAAAAATCCACACCACCTCCAAAAATCTCAGCTTCAATGATAAAACCATAAAGTAAAACCGGCTTCAGGTAAATATTGTAAGAGATGCTTCAGTTGATCACAAACTGAGATCGATCACAGAAAAATACCTAGGGCTTTTTTCCTTTCTGTTTTGGGGGGCGGATTTGGCTGTTAAAAATAGTGCTTGTAAAAGAACCTTTTAAAATCCTGTGCAAAATGTATTCAGTGACATTTGCAAGTGCAAAGTTCATTTCATCTCTTCCTAGATTGGCTGGGGGTGGGGTAACAGGCTGTTCATACCACTGGGCATGCTCCATATGTGCAGCCTTTTACGCAGATGCTCACATCACACCGGGCTGTTAGCCTATGCCAAATTGCCATTTTACATCTCAAGGGTAAACAGCTGGAAAACGCGAGGTCCCTGTGAAACTGGAAGGGCTGGTACAGCGTCTCGTTCCCGTCATGTATGTCTGCTGCCAGCCACGTTTCCCTTGGATGCTTGGTTCTGTCAGAGTGCTGCCCTCCACTGCAAAGCACAGAGCTCAACTCACAGCTCCCTTACAGAAACCAAAAATATGCCTGTTGAGTGGGAATTTAACCCCCTGGTTGCTGCTTATATTTTTTATGACATTAGCAGAGGAAAGAAGCAAAGAATAACTGCAACATACCACATAACACATAAATATTAGATCCTAATATGACGAAAGCAAAATAAAACCTTAAATTTCACTACTCTGCTTTCAGAATCACCCTCTCTCCTGTAATAAACTGACACGGGAGTAACATGCTAAGGCAGATTTTCCTAGGGTGTTTACGATTTACTGACGGACAGGCAACATTCTAGGTGAGAAAGATCGCTGTAGCTGACTGCAGTGCCCACGTTCAATATAAATTCAGAGTTACAAGAAAAATAGCTAACAGATTACAGCTGACAACAGTGGTCATGCATGTGCTGCAGTATGTCAGCATATCCCAGAAAGGATCGAATCCTGCCACGGTTGGTGTCTGTATAACAATAAAATTGCGCACCACAAGTGATGCAGCAGCCTACGTTTCACCATTAGAGCAAACAACAGCTGTCACTAAACTCAGTTTAAAATGAAGCTAATTTTGAACTTTACAAATGTTTTACTTTTTTCTTTCCTGAAGCCCATAATAGTTACAACATAGAATTTAATAAGATGTCTTTGAACTGACATAAAGAAAAATATTCTCCAATGGATATTTTGCTTCTCAGGAGTTCAGATACATCTGCTAAGTTACAGTGATCACTTAAAACTAAAATGTCTCCTGAGCTAGAGCAAAACGAGCAGAAATCAAAATAAAATACACTCAAAGTTTATTGAGTTTTTAAAATATCTTGTACTTTAAGAAAATATACAGAGACCCTGTAACCTCCCCAAATCCTGTCAAATTTTGCTATTCTTTAAAATTTCCCTTTGCCACAACTTCTGACACAGCTGCCAATGGAAACAGTGGGAAAAAATGCACCTCAACAAGCAGACAGAAGTTTAGTGCAGAGTTTAAATCCTATTATGGTTGACACTCCAGTGTCACTTTGTGGACAAAACCACTGATGT
Source organism: Grantiella picta (assembly GCA_013397955.1). Taxonomy (NCBI): domain Eukaryota; kingdom Metazoa; phylum Chordata; class Aves; order Passeriformes; family Meliphagidae; genus Grantiella; species Grantiella picta. Next base: position 1,960,528 of record VZRM01003179.1, on the reverse strand, counting down.
TATCACAGCACCAATGAAAGCTGAGACTGTGATGAGCTCCCCACTAGAGCCCCAGCCCCCAGGACACTCTGCGGTCCCTCAAGACTCAATCCTCCTTGGAAAGGGCACATCCAAACCCTTCCCCACCAGCACTGCAGCTCCTTGGTGCCACTCTGCTGCCATGACGAATGGTGTCATAAACCAACCCGAAGCAACACTACCTTTAGGTAAGAGAAAAACAAACAAAGCAGCCATTAAGCCTGACAGGCAACAGACAGTGTGGGTGTTTGCTTTCTACAGCACTTCCACGGGGAGCACATCATACTCAACACTGACCAAGTGGCAGAGCATCACTTTTACCATCCTTCATTCTGCTGTCCACAGGGGATGCTACCTAACTGGTCCTCACCCTATTAAAAAAGTAATGAAGCACAGTAACATAATTCTTATCTTCCCTTAGGGAGCAAACTGCCTTTTGGGTCATGCTAGAATTGCTAAAATTGGAATTTCATCTTCCAGGCCACAGAGACCATTTACAGTGCTTGTCATGTCTTGTGTTGGCCACAGTCCCAACACACATCCAAAAAATCATAGTGATTCCAATTATTTTAATTATATTGACAAATTGCATTATTCAAACTCAGTATTACATATATTTTCCCCATGGTACAGATGTAGTCATGTAAATTTTCAGTGGAAAGGGAAAGCTGGAAGCTTCTTTGCTTCTTGAATATGGAAATAATTCAAAGCAGGGTAATGCAGGAAAAGGAGGAGCATATAATTACATTTAATTAATTGTGTAAATTTATGAGTATTTTTTATATGAGCTAAGAATGCATTCAATCATATTAAGACGAAAAAAAATAAACCTACATAAAAACTATGATGAAACTATAATAGAAATACCTCAACTATTCAAAAAACAAAAAAGACAAGTATATGTGCATGGTCCATGACAACCAAGGAAACTACATATCTTTGCTGGTTACTGAAGTTTTTGGGGTTACTCAGGAGAACAGTAAAAATCTTCCCCCAAGAACTTCTGAAATTCAGCCTTTGTGAAATTCTTCATGTTTTCATCTCCTTCCACTGCAATACTGAAGAGCTGCAGTAATATCTTTATGTAATATATGTTACTGCAGCCCCCAGTTCCTCATCTTTCATGAGAAACTGTCTATTAAAAGTGAGATAATTCATATTAATAACTACTTCATCTATTCTTCCTTTTATTTTCTTCTTACCTGTCAGGTTTACAAGCCCAGTTTGTTTGAAAAATAAATTCCTGTTTTAATAACATGCTTGACAAATATTTACCAACTATCTTACTACATTTCATATTAGAGTAACTTCTATGAGCTATTGTCATAATACAAATTCGTACTTTTCACACTGCTAGTGGTCATATGTGATCATATTTGAGCTCCTTTTCCTTCAAGACCGTAAATGTCTTACGTTTTCAGTATTGTAGAAGTGTGTCATCTTTAGGAGGCTGGGTCCATCAAGGGGTCTTTTCTTTACTATTTCCATTTACTTGCAGGTAGAAACTATTTAGGTAAATTAGGTAGTGCTTCAAGATCTCTTATTTTTCTCATTAGTTTTCTGTATCTATGCTTAATTTTCATCAGTGCAATTAAAGCTTAAGTACATATTTTGACTGATAAGTTCTCACTGGGTTAATACAGGCATCATTACTCTCACCAGTTTAGTCATGGCCTTAATATTGTTTTAAAAAATAAAAGCAGTCTGAGTGCCGTGACTAACTTTAACAGGGTAATCCACTTAGGAATTAGATATCACTAGAACAGATAATTTTCCAGATTACTGAAAATTGTCAAATAATTCTTTTCTTAGAAAGATCAAACAAGTTCCTTCAAGTGAAGACTTTTCACATTATTATTTATTAAATGAATGGATGAAACAGTAAGCAAACATGCACTGAGATTTTACTAGGGATAAAGAAATACATGTGACTGCATACACATGTAAAACCCTTTATTTGTAATAGCAGGGTCTTCTCTGAGAAGAAAAGATTTCTCAAGATTTTTCAGTTTTCATTCACTTGATGCTGATGAGACTTTAAATTCCAAAAGGAGAAATACCTTTATGTCTTCATTTGATTTCTACTTCAACTATGTAAAGCTCAGGCCTCACTGTGCCAATAAAAGGAACAAACTATTTCAACTCAGAATTTCTAAAGAGATATTGTTAACTGCTTATCTTCTTATCAAGCAGCAGTAGTAAGAATGGCATCACACATCCCGCTAGGACATTATTTGAGATGGTATATTATGTCCTTGTGATGTGCAACTCCTTCTTGTTTGCTACAAACTACAGTAAAAAGAGTTATTTCCATAAAATGTTTATTTCACTTAAAATTGATTCAGAATAAAGCCAAATGTGAAATGTCAAAAGTTTAGCATGAAGTGAAACTGCTGACATCGGCACATCATAATATGCCAACAGGGAATACAGATTGTCGTTTCATCCTAAACTGATCAACCTGAAAAATATGAGCTACAGTCAGATGTCAGAAGCACTCCCACAAATGCACCATGAGTAGAGGGGACCTCAGTTTGCCAGAAGGACCAGAGGTGGTGAATGTAAAAATTTTTTATCTATGAAGTTTTCTCCAGACTTCCAAACAATGTCATTATTTTCAATTATGTTGAAGAAAACACATAATGCTGCTCTGAGAATCCTATGTAATGTTATATAGATGATAATTATATGAGGGTAGAATTTACAGAAAGAGCAACTTTAATTCAATTTATTGTTTGCAATGTATATTTGAAGTGTATGACAAACTGAAGAAATACCTTTCAGCAAAGGAAAAATTAGAGTCCATGTTTTCATTAAGGCAATATCAAGCAGGAATTGTTAATTACTTGTGTAAGGGCCATGGATGCTTCCCAACCTGGCAAAGTCTAGTCCTGATGTTCTCCCTGGTTCTTGGCATGGACCCTGAAGTGCAGTGCCACAAAATTTACATGTAAATAGACAATTCCTATCCAAGGAGGGCTACCAGCTCCTACAGTAAGCATTGAAATACTCTCCTATGTTTGCATTTAAGAAACAAACCAAATGTTGATTAGAATGGTTTTGTTGTTCTTTAGAACTAATATGGCATTATTATAGCATCTACAGCCATGGGGGATGTTCAAATCACAGGACTGAAATTTTACAACAGCTGGGAGCTTTAGGGTGGCAATGTGATTAAAAAGGAGATTATATAGGAAATCAGTCTTCTCTTTACCCTTAACATGACTTTGGCAAGCTCGATCACAGCACCCAGCTCACCATTAGCAGGTTTGCAAGGCGCTAATCCAATCGACAGCTGCATAAAAGCAGTTTTTTAATATAGCTCTTGGGTTTGCAGATTACTAGATTTTGGCATTTTTAGGAACCAGGCAAACAGCTGTACCAGGTATTTCTCAGGAAAATCAAAACAACAAAAAACAAAAGGCCCCCTCCCCCCCAACAAGCAAACCCACATATTTGCACTCACATTTCATGACATTGGCCTAAATGTTTGCTTCTATGTTGTTTCACTAGGCAAAAGTGGAATGGGTAGGTATTTTTAGAGGAATGATGGTCTTTTCATGGCGACTCTTCAGAAAATCTTTGAAAATATGCAAAAAAGGCAGCTGCAGAGCTCAGCCTGGTTAGCAAAGAAATAGAGCCCTCATAGTCAGAACTAAACTTTCCCCAAATCTGTGTGATGCTCTCATGTGTTAGTTTACCTGTTTTTTTTCAAAAAACATCTAAGATGGAAAACTCCTTGAGACCATATCATGCTAGGCACTGCACAGTCACAAAGTGAATGACAAACACTGCCTAAAGGAGCTTGAAATCTAAAGGCTGAGAGAATATAATCAAAAGAAAACAACAAAGGAGTAACAAAGGGATCAAGGTAGGAATGCAATAGAAAATAAAGCATTTTAAAATATTCGATACCAGCATTATGACTCATCCCTTGCATAACCACAGTGGGTTGTTCTTTAAGTAAGTTTCCTATATTATAGCAGAGATTAGTTCTGTGAAAGCCTCTGAAGGAGGATAATCTGGTAGGTCTGTGTATTCTGACAGAGAGATTCTCACATTTATGAAATAAGAGAAAGGGCTTTTGAGGAAGAGGGCAATGACAGAAATAGAAGGAGGTCTCCAGATTAATTTAAAAAAAAAGCTTTATCAACAATTTAATCAAATAATTGAGAACTTTACAAAAAACAAAACAAAAAATCCCCCAGAGGAAAAGAAATGGAATTTGATGTTTTGAGACAATTAATTGGTTCTAGAGGATAGCATTAAACTATTAATGATTTTTAGCTATAGAGAAAAGTCAGAACAATGACAGAACTAAGATGTTGCCAGTGGAATAACTTGGAGACAGGTGTCAAAGGAAGAAGAATACACCAAGGAAATGATTGCAAGTGGCATAAAGCTAAATCATATAACTTTTATCTCAGACTGTCAGCACACACATGGGTATTAACACAGATTGGTTGACTCATGGTAACTTTTGAAAACCCTGGTAACTTGATTATATGTTTCAGACCTTAGGTAAAGGTAAATCAGACTTACTAGTAACAACAAGCTGACCTGTGGTGCTGTTTACTGGGGCAGAAAAGGCTCAAAAATTAAAGGTTTTCAGGAAAAATGGAAATATAACCTTTGACTGTATTTATTAATAAGCAGAAAATATCACAAAGGGAGGGTTTTAAATTGCGGAAAGATAACTCTGAAAAAAAAAATTAAGAATCTAAAATGCTATGTATTGATATAAGACCACAGACAGACAAAGACTGGGTCAGCCATGAAATTAAAAGTGGACAGTAAAAAAGAAGAAAAATGGAAAACACATCTGGGATGTCAACAAGAAAATAGAAAACTAGAAAAGGAAAAAATTTGCAGGAAAGCATGGCAACCATCATCCCAATTTGTCTCAGCTCAGTAAAAGTGCCAATTTAGATTCTGTGTTCCAGATCGTCAGTATATTTTTATCTGGGATTTTGGTTCAAGTCATTAAGATTTTCTGCATACTTAAAAATAGCTTCCTTGAAAATTCAACATGAAATTCTGTTACCAGTGGAGAATTCAGAAGGGAGAAAAATATTTTCCTTGAATTTTATTTTTTATCTCCATACATACAAGCTCTACCTCATTTTCAAATGCAATCTTTTTAATCTACTCCAGATAAAAAATGGAAGGTTTGGGGTCTTGATTTCTTGTTTGTTTTTTACCTTATTAAAAATATTGATGTTAAGCATATACAACGAACTCTTCCGTATTTTACTATTTCACAGAATCATAAAACACCCTGGGCTTAAAAGTACCCACAAGGATCATTGAGTCCAACTCCTGGTCCTGCAAGGGACAATCACCAAGAATCACACCATATGTTTGTGAGCATTTTCCAAATTCTTCTTGAACTTTGTCGGGCTGGATTCTGTGACCACTTCCCTGGGGAGCTGTTCCAGTCCCCAGCCACCCTCCGGGGGAAGAACCTTTTTCTGATATCCAACCTAAACTTTCCCTGACTCAGGTTTAGTTTATTCCCTCGTGTCCTGTCACTAAGCACCACAGAGAAGAGATACGTGCTGTCTTTCAGGTGGTTTTCAGTATCTCCCGGAACATTATTCACCATAATTTTATCATTCATGAAGTAAGACTGACAGGCCTGTAATTTTCAGGGTCATCCCTCTTGCCCTTCTTGAAAACTGGGACATTTTCCAGCTTCCAGTCAACCGAAACATCTCTGGATCACTAAGATTGTTCAAAAACCATTGAGAGAGGTCTTGCAATTACATCAGCCAGCTCTTTGAGTACTCCTGGATGAATCTTATCAGGCCCCACACACTGACAGGCAGCAAATCCTGCACAAATTTGGGGCTGACTGGGAGTTTATCATTCTCAGTCATGGTCCATCCATGCTCAGGGCTCTGGGACTCCCAAAGCCCATCGTAATGTAAAAGCAAAGAAACATTAAACATCTCTACTTTTTCTATGTCCCTGTTTGCGAGGTGACAATCCCCATCAACTAAAGAGTCAATATTATTACTGGATTGCCTTTTTATAAACACTTTTTATTGTCCCCCACAGTACTGGGTAACTTCAACTCTAATTGAGCTTCAGCTGCATGAGTTTTCTCCCTACAGTGATGAGCACCATCTCTGTAGTCATCCCATGTCACCTGACCTTTCTTCCAATGGCTTTTTTTGCCTGAGCTCCAGAAGAAAATCCTGCTCAGCCAAGCCAGCCATTCTGCCTTGCCCGCTGGACCTCTGACATTTTGAAATTGTCTGTTCCTGTGCCCTTAGGAGGTGGTGCCAAAAAAACAACCAGCACTGATGGACCCCAACATCTTCAAAGGTGTTTTCCCAGGGAACCTTACTTGCCAATTCCCTGAGCAGCCTGAAGTCTGCTCTTCTCATATCCAGGGTTGAAGCTTTGTTGGCAGTTTTCCTCCTGTCACCAGAGGTTTTAAACTCAACCATTTCACGGTCTCTGTCATCAAAAAGGCCACCAACCACCATTTCACGAGGTCTTCTCATTAGCAAGTACCAAATCAAGCAAGACATTTTTCCTGGACACCTCCCTTAGTACCTGCATCATGAAGTTTTCATCCAGATGTTTTAGGAATCTTCTGGACTCATTTTTGCTAGCTTTGTAGTGATCTCAGTTAACATTTGGCAACTTGAAGTCCTCCATAAGTATGAGGATGGATGGTTTAGAACTATCCCTTAATTCCTTAAACAGTAATTCATGTGTCATCATCCTAGCTGAGTGGCCTTTAGAAGACTCCTACAATGATATCTGCTTTGTGTTTGTCCGTTAATCCTAACCCAGAGGCTCTCAACTGTGCCAATGCCAACTTCAATTTCCAGTACTCAGACTCTGTCTGCTTTCAAAGGGAACAATTCCTTTTATACATATTTTTGATGCTACCCTTCATTTTTATACCATAAATACAGTTTTCATCTGTTTAAATAACTATCTTTTTTGCCATCTCTTAATGAGTTAGTCTGACAATCATACGCTGTGAAGAAACCACTGTCACACACTAGTTGTCTACTGAGATGTTTATTTTCCAGCTTGTCATCTGCTACTGAAAGTTTGATTTTCTAGTAATGATCTCGTGTTACCAGCAGTGACTGCCATGACACAAAAGCACTGCCATTTGCTCACTGCTTATATTAGGAGAGATTTTCTTACCAATACCCTTGTTAAACTGTGCATATGAAGACTAAGGAATTAATTAAATTTCCCTCACCCAGGCTCACTGAAAGCTCAAGTCTATAAATCAGAGGTGTGTTTGTGACTCAGCCCAGGTATCTCTCGCAGACACAACGACCCTTTAAGCATCTGCAGCCTTCCTCTCTTTGATATTGCCAGAAACACCAAGTAAGCAGTTTTGCACTGCATGGCATCATTTACTTTACAATATAAACACTACAAAAAATACACACATCCTCATCAATGGGCTAAATCTAAGCCCAGTTTCCAAGAGTGTTAGAAGCCACATGACTCCGTGTGGTTTCAGGTATTAGTCCTCTGCTTCAGCCATCATCCTCCTAGCTGAAAAAAATCAGGACTGTTTCTTTATGTCATTACCTATCTACCAGGTCTAGCATAAACCAAAGCAAAGTACTTGTGATTTGACCAAGAGGATGAGACTCCTGTCACTATTTACATATAACAATTATTCTCGTCTGATTTCAAGAATGCAACAGCTTGCAATACTTCACATCAATGAAAACATCTCTTTTGTCCCTCTTGTCTATCACCTATCAAATGAATCTTGAAACATTCCCTTTCTCCAGCACGTATTTCATAATTCTTGTTCTAAACCAAAAATACACCAGTTAAAGTATAGATTGTATAATGTCAACTGTCCACATCCACTGGTTCATTTAGATTTGTCTCTAAAAGCCATCTGACCTAGTGCATCCACACAGAGTGGATGAGGGTATCAAGCTAAAGGAAGCAATACACGCCTGATTATCCCATCCCAATCTATGTGGCTGTCGCTGCTTGCACAGCTCCACCAACTGTTCTTTGAAAGAAGGAGAGTGAGATAGAGTTTGTGATTCTGACTCTGCTCATTTTTAGAGCACTATCCCCATCTCTTTACTAAGAAATAAGACTGAAGCCTCTGTATGTTATTCTCCCTGTTTTCCATCTGCAAGGCAACGCAAGGATGTGAAGACTATATACAATATTTGTTTAAAACAAAAAATAGTAAAAGGTTCTAGGAAACCATCTGATAGTATATAATATAAAATATTGAATAAACCTAAATGCATTTTATCATAAATAAAACAGACATTTTACTGTGGATTTATACTAACACTAGAAATAATATTGCTTAAAGAAAGATGGGAGGGTTAAAAGAGCAGTGTATGTTTTAGGCAACATGGAAACAGAAATGTGCTTGCTGCTGAAGATGGTGCTAATGATTAGATGCTAACCTGAAAAGAAATAAAATATAAATGAATTGCAAAAGAAAAATTCAAGGAAATATAAAAGCAGCAAATGGAGAGATGAATTTTCTAACTCCATGTTGGAATATTTCTTGTGTTCTGGGACATTCAAAGGTTAGAATAGTACAACAGACACTTTCCAGGGTAACAGCTGAACTGAGGTTGCTAAAATTATTGCAACCTAGAAGACCAAGCATTTTCTGTTTTTCAGACATAGGAGAAATATCAGGAACATTCTTTCTGATTCAGAACACACTTTGCCTAGGTCAGGAGAGCACATTAAATCCTATCCCTCACTGAGCCACTTCCTCTTCTAGAGGATATACCAAATTTTGGACCACTGGTTGTTCTTTCATGTATTGTTGCAATACTGAATACTGGCAGAAAATACGTTTGATTGCCCTGCCCCACACACCTCTGAGGAGCCTAGCTCCTTGCTTTTGCTAACCTCCTTGTAAATGCTGGGGGATCTCCACTCCAGGCTGTGCAAGCCCCAGTCCCTCAGGATATCTGCAAGTCAAGTGATCCAGCCCAAACCAATCCTGGAAGCCCTTCACTGAATCCTCTCAGATTTATCCACACCTTTTTTCTGATGAGGCACCAAAACTGATCACAGTAAAGCAGCTATGCTGTAGTGGGTGGAGTGATCACCTCCCTGGATAGAGTGCCTGTACTCCTTTTCATAGAGTAATCAGGAGTTTGGGATTTCAAAAGAATCTGTGACTGGAAATATAATAGAATTCTTCTCCAAAAAGAGGCAACATACACCTTGGGCAAACCTCCATTTATAGATATGCTATGCAACAGTCAGCTTGTTCAAAAACGTTAAGACGAGCAACATCTCACATTGTTGTAAAGTAGCATTATTAATATGCTGCCAGGATCTATCAACTTTGTCAAATCCCTCAGATAAAGAGATTTCTTCCAACACAACCCTATCAAGTTTCTGGTTACAAGTGAGTCTCCAGCACCTGAAGTGATGAAAGGCACAAGAATGGAAACTCCAGTTCTGCAAGTCTTAGGTTCTCAAAACATGTTGAGCTAATCAAGTTGTGTCTCATCAAAGAAATACAAGCAAGACTATTTCATCCTTTACAATTTGTTTTCTTCAGGAACTGCATTGGATAAAGCCTGCTTTTTCCTCTCTGCTCCATTGTTTGGAAATGAAATTAATTCTCTCCTTAAACTCATGTGGTTATCCTCAGTTAAAAGTCATATTTCTTCAAGTTTACAAGGGAATCAGTTTTTGCTTGAGGAATTACCACACAAATGTATCAGCTGTACCTCTGCTGCTATCACTGCTGGATTCCTGCTGCGGGACAGGAATATGACAAAGATGTCTCTGAGGTTGCCACTCTGCTGTGCTAATCAGGAAGGCAACTCTTATTTGGATGAGTCCTGCAGAGTGTGAACAAGGAGAAGCCAGAAGTAAGCAGGTGGAAGATGGGCATCACCCATATTACCCAGAGAAGGAGCACCATGACAAAGTAGCAAAGAAGGACAAAGCTTCAAGAGGAGAAAAATCAGGGTAATGTCAGAGAAATATGTGAGAATATTTCAAGCATGTAAGAGAGGGATGGCAGGCCAATGAGCATTTCTGAGCTTTTGCTAGTTCTTACCACTCTCCAGTTTAGCAGCAGAGATCACAGAAGCAGAAAGATATCTTTGCTACGATGAAAAATACTGTATAAAAATACCAACAAACAAAAACTGCCTCTGTGTTATTTGTGCTTATATGCCTGGCATGACAAGGCATATAAGCTTTTTCTTTCTTTCTTTTAACAATACACATTTTAATAACATTTAATCACCTCCACACTTTATGAAGTTTTCCACTAAAGCCAGCCAGTAAATACCCAGCAGTTCTAGGCTTCTGAATGGAAGCACACAGGCAGAAAGCTAATTCCACAACTGGGTTTTTTTCTGCTTACAAGCATTCAACAGGCTCTCTGTGTTCACTCTGCTTTACATGAAGCCAGTCCACAAAGTATGCATGGGCAGACAAAAATTAAAAAATGCTTAAGAAACCCAAGATGCATCACCTTTCCTAGGTCATATCTGTGGCCCACTCAGTAGTTTGTACATGCACTGCTATACCACAATTCAAATACATTAGTACTCAAAACCCCTCAAAGAGTCTCCAGACACAGTGCTGGATTCCCTGGTCAGGTAAAAGTCAGAAGTCACCACTAAATTCAAGACAGGTTTTTCACACTTTAGGAAATCCTCCTGACTCTCAATATTATGCCAGTTAAATTACATTATGGAGAAAAAGAAAAAGAATTTGATATCTTATTTATTACCTTTTAAAAAAATTTTACATTTATCCTTAACTGATTTCAATTAGGCTGAAATACTTATTACAAAATATTGCCAACTTTCATTTAAGTAAAACAGAATGTCACTCAAGATTTGCACTGCTCTCCTTCCATTATTCCTTCTGTAGTAGTTATTCCATCTATGATCAACAGTAATTCATACAGTTAGCATCTTCCTTCCAGTTCAATGTTTTTAAGTTTACAATGCTTAAAAAAGAATAATGGCTTATTGTTTCTTTCATCATGAAGAAAAGGAAATGTTTGTTGCTGAAGTTGGCACAGTAACATAAGTGTGCACTTTTATAACCTCTCGTGTTTTGTCCACTGTCTGCAGACCTGGGTTTTTTCATGATTTGAAAAGGTGTCACGGTATTTTTATTCCTTGTTAATTATCAAAATTATCATAGCCTATGATCTCCATCGCAGTTCCTTCTTGTTTCCTCTCTGATTATGCTAAAATAGACCATCTTTAAACTGAATAGCATTGCATTCACATAATAAAATCTACCAGAGAAGTGCAGGGACAACACTTTAAATTGTTACAAGTCAAGCTGATCCACAAAACATGTTTAACTGGCAGTACTAATCTCTCTCACCATGCTTAAAGACACAGATGTCCAGGTTTATTTAAAATAACCCTAAGTGAAACAGCACAATTTGCAGTGTTTGGATTTTTTTTAAATATATGCATTTTACTGGGAGGCACTTGATTACAAGAATGTCTCAAATTTTATTCCTGTGGTGACAAGGCAACAGCTATAGGAAATGCTATCAGCTGAAATCTGTTTTCTCCCTCAGCAAACCAGGACAGTCCCATCCAGACCATTTCCCAGATGTTCTGGTCTGCAAATTCCACCAAACCTCAGGATCCAAACTGATGAGAAGGTTATTCTGTACTAAAAAGACATGCCTGAACTAAATTGCTATTTTTCCTTACAAATCTGGGTTCCTGATGGGAACCCAGGAGGAGTGGGTTAACATTCATGTATGCATAGGAGAACTCTTAGAAGGCAAAGCAGCTTAAGCCATCAGGAAATAGGTGTATGTGGTGATTATTTAAAAGAAAAAAAGCATTCTCTCCTGTCAAGTTCAAGTGAAATGTCAATCAGCAAAATCAAAAATTCACATATGGTACTGGGGTCTTGTACAGGGAGCCTTATGATTTCACTTAAACATGTCTGAAGGCCACCCGTGTTCTTGCCAGAATGTCTATAATGAATAACAGAATTACAGCACACAATACGAATTATTCCATTGTAGAAGGAATTAAGGGAAACCGAAAACAACTTTCTTAAATATATGGGGTAAACCACAATATGATACATACAATAAATCGACTATATCTGAGCAACAATCTATTGCCTTTGTCTTTCATGTCTCACTTTATAGATATTATCCCCATATTTACATGGAATGTAGATGAAGGCAAAAGAATCACAGTGAATTAGAGACTAAAGGCCTAAAATTTCAGAATTATACTGGGCATCCTTCAGCAACGGGAAATAAATCACGGGCAACTGCTGGACTAGACAAAATGTCTAGGAGTGAGTTTTGACTTACGATATTAAAAACATGGGGATTTCTCCTTTGTGCCCTGAAGATTCTTATATAGCCTGCATTCTCTGAATGAAATCACAGAAAACTAGACTGAGGAGAGGACATGTGGAGGAAAGGACATCTAGTCCAACCTCCTGCTCAATAGTACAATATTCAAAGCCAGAGCAGATTGCTTAGGGCCTTGTCTAGCTGAGTTTGGACAGTCACCATGGATTAAAACTTTGCAACTTTACAAAGAGTTTTAGTTTTAATCTCCTACACCAGATAAAAGAGTAAAGAAATTCTAAGAGTAATTAACATCTTAGGATAATAAACTCTGAAGTTTGACATTTAGCCTCAAAATTAGCCTGCTGAAATGCCTCCACAAGCAGATAAATAAAAGTCATTGAAGTTAAGCACAAAGTCAGTTTTACTAAAGTCCATTTCTGCACATATAATAAACTTCAATTACATCCAGTGAAGAAAAAACTAAGCTTGCAATTTCTTTTCAGGCAAATATACTTTATATAAAGACGTGTAGAGATCATTTTCCCTATCATACTTAGTTTTTACTTAAAGGAAGACCTTTGAAATGCAATTATATTCTTATGATACTCTAACAGTAATACTAATGTATCAGCCTTGCTCCCATAAACTGGCCTATTATTTTTCCCTCTGCTTAAAAATTCTTGTAATGGTCTACCTGCCTTTAGACTTAAGCACTCAGCTCAGTAGGAAGCACTCTCATTTTGGATTTCTGAAACAAAATTGTTTTGCTTGTACCAATAAAAAATACTTTGATTTAGAGAATTTATTTTTAATAAGAACATTTATATAGATATTTGTAAAAAACACAGAAACTGTCTTTAAAAGTATTAAACCCAATTCTTAACTCCATTTGACTCGTTTGTAAGCTGCAATAAAACTTAAAATTCTATTGTAAACCATAAAATACAGTACAAAGTTCTAGAATTTTAGGTGTCAAAATATCCTATGCATTGCTAAATTAAAACACATAGAATGACACTGTGTTGTAAATGACAATGTACAAAGAAATGTGCACAGAAAAATTTCTCAGGGATTTTAATCATTCATTTCTCAAGAAAAAAAACAAACTTTTAAAATGGGTTGGTTCCTGTGGTTCTGTAGTTACAGCAATGAAAACACCCAAGTTTTGCTAATTTTTATCCTGGCAGAATGTTAGACATTAATCTGGTCAGAGATGTATAAAATAATAAACAATAATAAACAAGCATGGCTATCATTACCCACTTCTGTGTAAATAAAACACTTGCTGAAAAAATAATTGATGATTCCTATTAAAGAAATGTTACCTATCCTCAAGATTTTGTAATTCTTTTTCATCAGCTGAAGTCATTATGTGGAAAGTAACATGCAGTATAAGTAAACAAACAGCATTTCATCTAGTCAGTCCAGTTGCCAGAGCTTGTTTACAATTTAGAGACGACATGTCTTCATGAAGACAGATGTCCGTAGCTTCGATAAAGAGGTAGATGGATTTTTTCTTTGTGATATCCTTCCTGAGAGCTAATATTAAATAAAAATAAACTATATGTTTTCTCTGATCAGCTGCTTCTGAATCTCTTCACCAGAACAAATCATCTTACTTATTATCATCAACCGGAAAACACAAACATATTCCCAAACAGACATAAACACACCACCTCAACTGTAAAAGAAGAGGAATACAAAGGAAGAAAAAAAAGGATTTGTGCCCCCAAAAGACTATCAAATAAACTTCAGATCAGATGATCTGAAATAGGATTTTTGGCCCTTGGTTTCCCTATGTGGAAGGTTTCTATCAAAATGCCATTGGACTATATCCAGCCTGCCTGCTAGGAACGCTTAATTGAGCTGTTGTAACTGCTAGAGTTTTGAAAGGTCAAGAGAGCAACAAGCTATCAAGACTGCCAGACACCGCCTCACACACCATTGATGGGAGAATAGTTGTGCGCTACCCAGCATAGAGCATCTAAAACAGGCAGTCTGCTGCACCAGGCGAGCAGGCACGTATGGCAGACAGTGCGAACATGCCTTCTTGACTTTAGCTTTCCATATGTGCTGGAGGGAAGTCATGATTTCAATTTTTCACATAAAACATCTTCTGCTAACCCTTCTGCTACCCCTTCTGCTACCTTACATCCATCCACAGGCTAAACAACGTAGACATCAAAATGCATGTCACAAATACCCAACTGGAAAACAAACTTTAAAATAATGCTGTTGTTAGAGGCAGAACATTGGGGTCCCTGCAAGATCTGGATTTTTTTGTACCATATGCATGCACAGCATATGCATGTCCCATTTCTTTAACTAAAGACATTCAAGCCACCTTCTTCAAAATATCTTAACTTTTGCATGCAGGGCTCCACCCCAGGCATTATAAATTAATTACTTAAACCACATGCCATTAGTATCTTTTACCCAGAAGACTTCTCTAGCCACATACGTCTCCTGACATCTAATTAAGAACTATGAATATATGTGGCTTAACAGGGGGGAAGTTGTAAATTCCCAAAAGACTGAAAACACACAGAAACACACAAGCTATGCAGAGGAATCCAAGAATTAAGTATGTAGCTATATAAATCAGAGAAGCCAAATCAACTAGCTTGCTGTTAACTCTGTACTGCCCTGCCACTAGTACCATAGATTACTGCTCCTACCACTAACACTTGTTATGGCTACATTAACTTCATTCAAATTCCTCACTGAAAAATAGCCAATTTTTTTTTTAAATCAAGACCTGTAGAGTAAATTATGAATATAGAATAGAAAAAATCAAGTATTCCTGATCATGAAGTAATTAGGTTATATTTTCTTTTCAAAGTCCATGGTGGTTCACATCACTGAGGTAAACCGCCTAATGCAGCATGAGGTTGATCAGTGCACTGCCAGGCAGTAGGTCATTATCATGGCCATTTTCTTCAGATAGAAATAAACTGAAACCAACACCAACAGATGAATTTACAGATTTCATCAGGACTTGGTTCTATCAATATACTCAGAAGCCAGGTCCTGTGAGAGACTTCCTTCCTCCACTGTCTCATAAATGTAAAAGTAGCTGAGAGGTTCAGTGCTCCCTCAAGCAGTTTGGTGGCGGGCATGCTCCACTCATCTCGACCCTTTGTTTCCACCTTCATCTTCCAGCTTGTAGTATGTAATGGTGGCGAAAAAACAATAAAAGTGAGCTACTATAAAACACACACAAAACTCTCAGCACTGGTGAGGCCATGCTTGGAGTGATGTGTCCAGTTCCTGGCTCCCCAATAAAAGGGAGACATGGACATTCTGTAGAGAGTCTAATAAATGGTCACAAAGATGATGAAGAGACTGGAGCATGTCTTACATAAGGAAAGGCTGAGAGAACTGAGACTGTTCAGCCAGGAGAAGAAAAGGATCAGGGGGATCTTTCTGTATATAAATACTTGAAGGGAGGGTACAAAGAGGATGGAGCCAGGCTCTTCTTAATGGTGCCCAGTGACAAGATGAGAGGCAGTGGGGGCAAACTGAAACACAGGAGATTCGATTCCCTCAGAACATCAGGAACTTTTTACCATGAGGCTGACTGAGCCACAGGCTGTCCAGGGAGGTTATGGAGTCTGTCTATCCTTGGAGATACTCAAAAGCAGCCTGTACATGATCCTGTGCCACTGGCTCAAGGTGGTCCTGCCAAAGCAGGAGGATTGGACCAGATGACCTCCAGAGATGTCTTCCACTGTCAACCACACTTTGATTTTGTGAGAAGTGTTCAAAAGGCTGTTCACCCACATCATCTGTGTATGCAATTATTAAGTACTTTGATTTTTTTTTTTTTTATTTTTCCTTCATGTTTGTGAGGTGAACTGTACTGGTTGTGCTAACCCTAGGCCAGTTTTCACATTCCACATCTCCTACCATCTACTCCTTAAACAGAAGCAAACTTCTCCTTTGCTATTTCTCACCTGGAGCCGGTCAGGGGCGTTGGTTTCAAAATGTCGGAAACCATTTGGTGACTTCACAGGGCTCCCTCTCACACATGCCTCAGGCACAAACCTGCTTCTCAAACACCATGCACTCACCACGACCCTCTTCCACAGTAAAAGATATGCTCATTCCCTTCCCTCTGTCTTCAGACACCGCTCGGCACTAAACCATTACAAAAGGATCCAGATAAATTGCAGCCATTGATTTGCCTCGTATTTTTTCTTGTATTTCTAAAAGTTAATTCCTGAAGGGAGAAACCATGTCTTCAAACTCCCAGAGCTCCACGCATCCCAGGACCCTACATTATAAACCAGGTATTCTGAGCTCTGCATGAGGGATAGCTGATCCACTGCTTATAGACTCACATACATATAAGGGCCTACAGCTCATGCCTCCACCCATGGCCTCCACAGAGGCCCCCACCTTTTTATTGATTGTTCATGTGTTGGATTGTGGGGGCAGAGGTAGGGAAAGGTCAGATACACTATAAATACCTTCAGTATACTGTCAAAAATAAAAAAAGGCTCCATCCTCAGTCACAGACATTCAAATTAAAGACAGGATGCCAGGTAATAGAAACTATATGAAGGTCAAACAGTAACATTATTAAATAATCTACTTCACATAAACTACAGGAGGTTTGATTAAACACTGTTTTTTCTCTGGGCAAAAAAGTATGGTCACTAAAGTTGTGCAAATCACTAACTGGAAAGTACACTGGGTGTCTTGGGAGCAACACAGAAATGACCAATACTTCCCTCTGCATGGGCTTATTAAGGTTTTCCTGTCTAGTGTTTCCCCATTCTAAACTGAAACTGCTTCAGGAGCCATTCTTCTACACAACCGAAACCAGCAGCTCTCCCAGGCTTCCCTTGGGGAAATCCCAAAACTCATATGCAGTGCTTAAAACACAGCTGCAATGTCTCTGAGCTAGTCATGGGGAATGATGCCATACAGAATGACCCTCATTTTTCCAATTTAGGAAAAAAAAAAACTGTATTGCTTCTACATTTTGGCTGCTGCAGAGAATCCACACGAAAAAGACTTGCTAAGGGTGACTGTTTCACAAATCTACATCCAGCTCTGGATGTGAGCCCATCTATTTTCATGTATAAGGACTCTTTATTCCACATAAGAGTCCTTTTCACAAAACACACAGTTTTAGGCATGAATAACTCCATTCCTAGTGCATCTGTACGGTATTTACAGTTGAAAATTAACCAAATGCTATTGTCACTAGAAACAAACCAAGTGTCTCCTAAAATTTAAAGATAACGAATCAAGATGTCAAGGGATTTGTCAAAGGATGGACTCATGGCTCTGAAGCAAACCTCAGAGACTGAATTCAATTTGGCTGCCTTTTAAGTCTGTGCTTCCAGTTGCACTCACATGTTTTACAACTTATCTATCTGAACATAGCATTAGATATTGTTGCCTTAGGTTGAACTAAGGTGAACATTGAAAAGTCATTCCAAAATCTTATGGTTAAGTTTTTACAGTGTTCTGCCACAGGTAATTTGCAGAACTATTCTTGTAATAATAAACACTCAATTCAAGGGAGAGGTTCCTAAAGAAGAAATTCTAATTTATGACTTTTTAGACATTCCTATGTCAACCCACAGTACGATGAAAACTACTGTTGCTAAACAGTTACAAGTGACTCTCTCCAATCTTAAACAACATCTTTTTTTCCCTTCACTCAGTTTGTGAAATAAGGTAAGTAGCAGTGACTCACATGATTGTGCTCTCCCAACTGATTTCTAGGACTACAATAGCATATTTCTAAAATAGGTGGGGTTTTCCCTTGACACAACAAAATTAGCCCTATCAGCAGAATGACTGTACACATAGAACTGGGATTTGTCTGATTCATGAGAAACAGTCAAAGAGTAGCTCTTCTCAAACCTGAATGACATTTGATTGCTTCAAGATATTCCCCTCTTTTAGAAGTTTAGCAGACAGATTTTCATACTTTTTAGACGATAATTCTGCCCAGCAGGAGCCATAAGTATAACTGGCATTTATCAACATCATACTTAGTATTCCATAAGAAGTGCTCCATCCTGCAAGAGGACATAGGCAAACTCAATGGAAGGGAAGATTTAATTTAAATAGACACGTTCAAAACTTTTGCCTGGAGAACACAAGTGACAAATGCTGGATTTCCAAGGCAACCAAAACATATGCTGTAAACATCACAACCAATTCACTGGACTTATAAAGAGGTTTCCCACTCTTTGCAAGGATATTTTCCAAGAAAAATACCTACGGAGATCAAAAAAAGCCAAGTTTTGAGTTTCTTAAAGTTAAAAACCGATCACAAAAGTTTGAAAATTGCATGAAACAGAGTGAATGAAATTCAATGATTTTTCTTAAATGACCAATCACCAAGCAAACTTCTTGCTGCCTCTGAATTACTCTGCTAAAAAAAATAGCTTTCCAATAATTAGGTTTTTTTAAGACGAAATCCCAATTAACCCTACACTGTCACAGTGTTGGATCATGGTAACACAACAGAGCCTAAGGTCTTTGCCAGGCAACACTGCCGGTGGGAAGGAGTGACGAGATGCTTTAGGTGTCCCATGCCTGACTGGGGACAATCAGTCGGTGCCATCAGCCCTGGAACACCTCCAACAGGGCCCCAGGAAGGCAGAAGGACACGACTGGAGATGCCCAGCACCCACAGCCCTGCCAAGGCCCACCTGAGGAAGGAAGAGCAGATGCTCTGCAGCCATGGGAAATCCTCTGCTGGGCCAAGTGTAGCCTGGAGGCACAGGAGAGCCAGCTAGGCCTCCCAAACATGCAAGCACCAGCTAGAGCCCCATCATCCTTCCTGCAGAACTCAAAAGACTGTTGGGAGTAAGTTTTAGATGCTTTTGTTTTGGGAGGTTAATGCAGACTGTGATCTACCAGACATCTGTCAAAATGAGCTCCCTCTTTCTGCTTCGTTTTTGATTAATTACTCCAATTCTCTCCAATTTGGTTTATTTATTTATTCGCTTTAACCAGAGGTTTATTTTGCAAACAAACAGGAAAACGCCTAAACAAACAAGTTACAGGCCCAAATGAGACTGCCTGGCCTGCAGCTTTTTGCAGTTTCCTGTCTTTAGGAAATTAAATCACTTACTACAGTCAAACAAATCTACTATGCCTTAAAAGATACTATATGTTTATTTCATCAGTCATAAAGAGCTTAATAGGCATCTGCCTAAAGTTTTAAAATGTCATGTGACACACTACATCCCAAGTTAGAACATTTATGAAAATACTGATGGAAATAGGAAAGGACCACTGCTACCCGGTTTTATTATTAATTTCAAAAATATAGCTTTTGCCACAGTGTCATTACACTTTTTTTTTTTTAGTTATTTTTAATATGAAGTGGTCATAAACCCCAGCTTTTTTCTTTTGATAACTGGTTCTTAAGCAATATTAACTTTGTTAGCTTGGGATGGTGGGAAATGGTATCAAAACTGGTTATCAGTGCTGTCAGACATGTAGACTTACTACGCACTCAGTGAAAGCTAATAATCCAAGCTTGTTTATACACAGGAGCAAAAAGAAAGCAAAATGGACACCAGATGCAAAAGCTGGCAGTACCAGTCTGTGGCATTTTGCTATTAAATCTGAGTTAGAATAGCTTCAGATGCTCATGTTTCTGCAAGTGTGTGTGCATGCTCATGTGAATGTGTGTGTGTGTGTGCATTTCAAAAGCAAACAATGATCACACACAGTTCCATTTCTCTATTACTCTATTTAAAGACTGAGCTTTAAGAGATGGATTTTCTGAATTGCTCTAAGAGATGCTCTTATGATGCTATGTTTCATTTCATCAGTAGTCTCCTCCCTAGGATAAAAATCAAATTTTATATGCATAATGCCTTAAAAACTTACTTACAATTGCTTTGAATTAATAGTAAACTTAAAATTAAACCCTGAATTTCTTTACTGTCACTTTTCACTCACTTTGTCCTTCAGTGACTCAAGTAATTGTGTGGGACGATAAAACAAATGCCTTTTCCACAGTGCAGAGCATATGGCTTCATGAACAACAGATCTGTACAGACAGAAGTTTCACATTGATTTAGCTTTTACTGAACAATAAAAGTATTCTCCAAGCTTTATGTACACCATCTATTCTATTTTACTTAACTCTGAGTAAAGCAAACATCTTTGAAAGTCTGGCTGCCAAAATAACACTAAAGAAGTGCATCCCTATTTTTGCCTGAGCTATCTTGCTCTAAAGAAAAACTAAGAAGAAAAACCCCAAATTATATTTTAGTTTGCACTTAGTGACACATTTTGTATGAGCAGATCATTACACTTCAGTTTCAGGAACCTCCCTCTAGAGATATCAATGAGAAAAAAAAAAAAAAGGGAAAAAAAAAAACCCACACACCACACACTTCATGGTAGACTTCTTACTTTTTCTATTGATGCTATTTCACTTTGCACAACTATGTAGCAGAAAAGGGACTGAAACGAGATGGCCCACCTGCTTGGGAAAGGTGTCTCAAACATTAAACTACTTTCTGTGACACAGAATACTTCAATACTTTTCAGAAGCTGCAACAGGATAAGAAAAAGAGATTGAGATTTGAATCCAAAGCTCTAACACCATTCTTCAGTCATCTAGGTTATTTTCAGGATTTAAAATTTCAGACTCGCTTGCTGCATAAACCAGGAAGTAACTTCACAGGATACAGTAGAATGGAGAGACTGTACAAAAATCTGTTCAGAGAGATTTGCAACCCTTTATAAATATCTACAAAATTTAACTAATTAAAAAAAAAAGAAGCTTTGAAGTTTGACACTCTCTTTTGTTTTACAGTTTTCATACACAAGTAAACATTCTATAGCATAATCACGGCAATGCCATCTGGCTTACTGCTTTGGAAAAACCAAGTTCTTTTCAGCTCCCTAGCTAGCTTTGTGAAAGTTTGTGCAAGTCACACATACGCACAAATGAGTTCAATGAGCAGACAGCTGCACTTGAAATATTTTCCTTCTGCATTTCTTGCATCTGAAAAACATAGCTGGTTGGAATAAAAAAAAAAAAAAGGAAAAAAATCCAAAATAAATAAATTAATTCCTTGAAATGTGTTGTAGAATCCAGACTGCCATAAAAGGCCCTTTCAATACTTCAAAGAGCAACTTCAATAATCAAAGCTAAACATTTGCAATTGCCACTTATATGCAAAGAATGTGATACTTTTTAGCATGTGAAATTTATTTTGACGTCCTATTGTAGAGTTAATACATATTTTTCAGTGTCATTATTTTTCCCCAAAGCTCTTCAGATTTGGACTCGGCCACACGTGGTGTGTGGGTGGAAGAATCCATCCATTTTGCTTACAACGTAGCACTTGAACCACAGGCTGCAAAATTGCAAACTTTTATGTCAGCAAACAATGTGATGCAACAGTGTGGAGCTATTAGTGGTTTTCTTCTGGTCTTCTCTGACATCATCAACTTATTTCAAACACTGTTTTACACACATACTTAAGTAAAGAGTGTCAGATCTTAACGTGGGTGTGTTTGGGTTTTTATTTTTAAGCTAGCTCTTTTGATGGACATTGCAGTACATTATAATGACATGCTTTGAACTGTACAAAAGAAATGGTTTGGCAACATCCCCACAAACATACTATTAAGGCCAGTTCCATAAGCTCTTTGTAGTCTATCTACATCATAAAGTATGAGACAAATTCTGAATTATTTGGAGGCATGGGTTTGCTTCACTCAGTGTCCAAACAGCCTCATAGAACTCAGTAGTCATATATTTTCAATATCACTACTATGTGATAAAAAAGACAAGGAAAGTAAATTCAATTTTATCTAGCAAATAGTATCTCACTCCTTGCAGAACTGGAAGAAAAAATGTCATATTTATAAAGCAATCAAATTGGTGAATACTAAAGTTCAACCACAGAAAAAACAGTACGGACAGAAATTCAAAGCTGCCCAATAAACTCTGAGACAGGAACATTAAAAGTAAATCACAACTGAGAAAGAAAAGAAATCCTTAGTTTACATCTTACCGCTTCATACTCCTCGCTGCCAAAAAGGTACATATCTGCACCTTCTCAGCCTGACACCAGTTGCCCAGAGCGCCCAGCCGCCTAAAGTCAGATCTTCCCCTGCATCCCCAGCTCCCAGTCGGACAGGCTTCCCGGGCTGCTTTCCCACGCCTGGGCTGCTCCGGAGGCACCGCGGCTCTCGGGCATGAACTCGGAGTCTCTGCTGCTGCGAGGGCCGCGGGGCCGGCGGGACGGAACACTGCCAAACTCCGCGGGCGGCAGAGGCAGCGGCAGCCCCGGGCCGTGCGGAGCAGTGCGGAGCCGGGCGGGGCG
>VZRM01003179.1:1800951-1937589 GCA_013397955.1 Grantiella picta | reverse complement strand
GGGAGCAGCGGGCGGGACGGGCACGGCAGAGCCCGGGAGCACCGCGGGAGCAGCGGGCGGGACGGGCACGGCAGAGCCCGGGAGGACTGAGGGAGCAGCGGGCGGGACGGGCACGGCAGAGCCCGGGAGCACCGCGGGAGCAGCGGGCGGGACGGGCACGGCAGAGCCCGGGAGGACTGAGGGAGCAGCGGGCGGGACGGGCACGGCAGAGCCCCGGAGCACCGCGGGAGCAGCGGGCGAGGCGGCTGTGGGGAGGCTGCTGCGGACGGGTGAGCCGGCAGCGCTGGGCGAACCGCGGGCAGCTCGGTTCACACGTACCCCTCGCTGCTCTGACAGCGCTGCAGAAACCCATGGAGCTGTCTCACCGTCTAGCTCTTAAAAAAGAAAAATCTCTTCTGGAAAACAAGCAAACAAACAGCCCAGAATCGTTTCCCTTTTCTGTGTTTCACTCACTTCATTGCTTCCTCCCACTGATTAGTCCCAGAGTGCTCTGTAAACACGGTGTAACTTTATCTCCATAGCACAATGGCACTCAGGTAACTGGAAAGTTACACCCGCTGCCTCCAGTGCCCGGGAAGCAGATCCAGCTCCCAATCCCACATCGGGACAGAAGAATCCACCCACCTCGCTCCTGGCCAATTTCTGGTCTAGGCAGAGCAAGCAAGAAAGAGTAAAAGCAGCCAAAGAGCAGGGTAAAACACAACTAAAAGACTTCAGAGACTAATTCACCAACTGCATTCCCAAACTAGTATTAAAATGGGACTTAAAAATAAATCCCATTAAAGATGGTTTAGAAATACAGCATAAAGTAAACCAGGCATGCAGAAATATTGCCCTCTGGGAAAGGCTATTCTTTACAACTGAGGAAGAGGCCACCAGTCGGCATCCAGTAACACAACCCTAATCAAAACTGCTTCCATACAGCACTATGAAACCCATCCCTTCTCAGCGCACTCCTCTCAATTCCTTATAGTTCATATTGCTGCTAGCACTATATCCTATAACCAGAACTATACATAAGTGCTAAAAAAATACCACCAGAATACGTAATGTCTTGAGGAGGAAATGTGTGGGTGTGTACTTGCCCATTTATATCTGTAATCAAGTTAATATAATATACACATCTCATGTCATGATACCATGAACACATATAACATTGAAAACCAGTTTGTGCTACTCAATTTCCTTCTCTTCCACAGAAGAGAACAAGACCTTTCCTAACAAAAGCAGCGAATGAAGCAGTTCAAATACATTGTAAACATCCTCCCTGCTCCTTCTCCTGCATCACCTCCTGCTAATTTTAAATAGATCTTGTCTTGACTACCTGAGTTTCTTTGCGTGAGTTAGTAGGATATTCTTCTCTCAATCTGCTTTCTCTGTCAAAACAGACCTTTAGTCCTCTGTTGACTATATGTGATGTGACTCATGAGTCTGGATTTTTTTAAGTTCTCGTATGTATTCACAAGCAGAGTTAAACCCAAGAAAATGGTTGGAAAGGGCAAATTAGAAATCAGAAGACATTAATTTTATTTCCAACCATATGTTTACAAAATAGCATTAGTTTAATCTGTCAGCTGAACTGGTCACTTCACATTATATCAATTGCAAATTATGCTTCAAACAAATAATATCATAACAGTGCATTCCCAGAGAGTAAATAAAGCATGCACTATTCCTGCATGGAGGCTAACAGGCATCAGACACCTCTACTGGAATGTAATACTCACTTGTCTACTGATGCTGAACGAGTGTGGTCACACACACTTATTAGCTTTAATCTAAGTGCCTAAGCTTTCCTGCACAGTGTCTTTAGTGTGAAACTGCACCTGTCAATAGTAGGCAAAGCCAGTGTCATCATGCATTACTTTGCTTGTCTGATACAGCTCTTGTAAGCAATTGAAATTTGGGTGCCATAGCTTGATTGGTCCCTATTGGATATGGCTCTCACAACTACATTTGGAGCAAAAAAACACCAGCAGGAATGTTACAAGTACTACTAAAATCAAAAATAACATCAATAAAAATACATTGCTTTCTATGTATTAAAAAACTCTGATAATTTTTTTTAAAAAATCATTTCATCGGGTCCTGTACTTTGGGAAGGAATATGAAATCAGGGAGGATTGCAGTTCACATATACTCAACAGAGACTTAGGGCATTATTCAGACTGTCACCATAAGTGACTTTCATGTCACAAGTAATTCTCACTACAGACAGTACAAGCAGCCAGAACCTGGCAGCTTGGACAGTAAAGAAGCTGAATTGCTCATTGCTCTCTTAAATTGAAACATCATGACAGGTACCAAAGTCTGTCTCAGGGCTCCACAAAGCAAATCTGCATATAGCATTTATGGTTCAAGAGTTAAAAGTCTGCAAAAAATGCCACCTCTGTTGAGGGTGTTTAAGCTTAGCAGAGCACTGATGGATGACCTGTGCTCCACTCCCAGCTAAGTGATGGCACTGGGTTTTTGCTGCACATCCTTCCCCCAGTAGCTTAGTGTGGCAAAGGGACTCAGTGTGACCAGCAGAGGTGGGCAGTGTCTCACCAGTGCTGACCCTTGCAGACAGAATGACATGACCCACACAGAAAGAGCGAACAGAGAAGTGGAGGAGATGGGGGAGTGGGAGGAGGGGGTGGAGAGGGAGAGAGGTTGGAGAAAGGAATCTGGGAACAATGGGGATGGAGAGGTGGTGGGATGGGAAAAGCAGAAAACCAGAGTGCAGAACAAGAATGCATGGAAGCAGTGTGACCCACAGGGAGGAGACTCTAGAAGCCAGGCCAGAAGACAGGGATTAGGATTATGCAAGAAAAACGTTCATGGTAGGCAGGGACCACAATAAGATTTGAAAAGACCTTTACAGGGACAGCTGGCTACCTGACTAGCCTAAAGCAAGAAGGTAACGAGGGAAGAGTGGACTGGTGTGGACCAGGGCAGAAATGCTGAGATGGGATGCCTGCGCAGAACTGGGGGATAAAGGAAATATTGGCCATTGGAAAACCTTTAAGTTGGAGATTTGAGCAAGAGACAAAATTGCTATCCTATTTTGGGATAGCAGTGGAATTGGGATACAAGCAGAAAGTGTTAAAACCACAGAAACAGGTCTGAAAAATGGAAGGTGGAAACAAAGATAAGGGTGGAATTGCTCCTCTCCCCCACTGGCACTTTGCAGCAGGACTTGTTCTTGCAGATGTGCGACAGAGAGCTACACAAATTCGACTTGATGGAGACTGGGCTTTAAGAACCAGCATTCAGACTAAAGAAAAATAAAGTACTGTGACTGTGAAAGTCAAGACTACGGTCTGAAATGATGAAGCAAATAACAAGGATAAAATAAATCACTTATTCAGCTTTCTACTGTATGCAAGCAGTTTTAAAGTAGCTCATCCTAAACTGTAAAAGCCAAGACTGTAAAAGACCAATAGCAATATTAATCATCTGTTAACAGAGGCAAACAGGTACAAACACAGGAGTGTCAGTTTGTGTGGACTTTGTTTTCCCTGATTGCTTTCCTAAATTTTGTTCCATTCATAAAAATCTTTTAGTGTATAGTGTCTGGTGGAAGGGGGGTAAAGGAGACAGAGCCAGACTCTTCTCCGTGACTCCTGATTAAAAGGCAAAAAACAATGACCATTGATTGAAATAGAGAAAAATGCATTCAAACATGAGGAATTTCTTTTTGTGGTGATAGGGTTTGTTCTGTTGTATTTTTTTATTTTACTATGTGGGTGAGAGAGTACTGGCATAGATTGCCCAGGGAGGTTGTGGAGTTTCAATCCTTGGAGATATTCAAAAGCCATCTGAACTTGGTCTTGGGTAACTGGCTCTAGGTGGCCTTGCTCTGAGCAGGTGACTGGAATAGCTCCAGAGGTTTCTTTTTACCTCAACCATTCTGCGAAACTGTAAAAAATTAATTTAAAAAATATCCGATTCATGTGGATATTTTAGGGATTCCATCTCTCCATTTTAATTTTCAAGGATTAAGCATGATGACTTTTCAAATTGTCACAGAGAATAGTATTTAACTCCAGTATTTAAACTCTGACCCATGTCTTTTACGCATAGCTATGAACTGTCTACACTATAAATAGCTTTGTATATCATAGTACTTCAACACAGTGCCTTTGGGAAAACAAACAGAAAAAACTGCTGACATGGTTGTCAAGGTTAATAGACTAAACAGACCTTTCTTGATAAACAAGAATCTTTCAACTTGTATCCAACAGTAACATTTTTTTCTTCAGGAACTCAAATGGAAAGCAATTGACTCTCTCTTACCTAATTCAGATTCAAATTCAAAATCCAAGTGGAGAATGTCAACAGCTTGTAACTCCTTTACACAGCTAGCAACAAAAATTGTCTCTTGTAAACGCGAATGTTTCATTTTAAAGAAACTTCTTGCAAAAAAACTCTGAATATCTTGTTCCCTCTCACATATGGGATGAAAGAGCAAGAGCTATTTAACTATCCCATCCCATCCCATCCATCCCACACCATCTCACACCAGCACTGAATAACTTATTAACAAGGTTACTTATAAGTGAAAATGATGATTAGCAGCTACTTTTTAAATTTTTTCTATGAATTTTAGCTCTCCCATTGATTTTTTCCTATAGTGATCACTGTAACTC
Organism: Grantiella picta; assembly: GCA_013397955.1. Lineage (NCBI taxonomy): Eukaryota > Metazoa > Chordata > Aves > Passeriformes > Meliphagidae > Grantiella > Grantiella picta. Next base: position 1,932,958 of record VZRM01003179.1, on the reverse strand, counting down.
TGGGCAGCACACTTCCCAGCAGCATAAACTTGTGGCTTGCTTATATTTTTAGGAGTGTTAGTGCCCTGAAAGAGCTACAGCATGAATCTGAAGCCCAGGATGCCTTGTTTCTCTGGACATCAGCACATTTAGAAGAATGGGTCTTCTCCAGTTCTTCTCATTGCCATTGTAACTCTCTGAATGTGGTGTAGTGGAAACCGCAGTGTCTCAGCAGTTAAGAACAACTGAAATAAGACTCCGTGCTCTAAGAAACATCCAAGTGTTTTATGAAAATGATAGGACTGTCTCAGCAAGGAAGACTGGGAACATGCTAACCCAGCAGAGTTAACAGCTTGCTCATAGCACCATGTTGCTCAGACACTTTCATGACAGGTTAAGTAATTCAGTTGGAGTTTCCCAGACTCCTGCTAAACACCCCTCTTTGTGTGCTGGGAGTAGGCAAGGAGGGGGACAGCAGGTCCTGGACACAATTTAGACATCTTCCTTCTCTTGAATGATACCTTCCTTTCTTTTAAAAGCAACCCCACAAAAAAAAAAANTTTTTTTTTGTTTGTTTAATTTTCATATTAGCAGAAGTCTTGGTCAGCATCCCTGAACATGGTGCAGATTCCAAATTACCAAAACGCTCTGCATTAATTTCCAGAAGACTTTGTATTTCTTATCTGAATGTATTCATTTTACATCCAACCATAAAATCAAAGTCCATCTCCTTCCATAAAATTCCATACATTATGTAGGATGCTTGTAATTCTCCCTTACAGATGGTGTACATCTGAAAGAGAGTTTTTAAGTAAAATTTTATTCTGTGAGATTTAATTTAGGTATATAATAAACCAGTGTCAACTAATTCAAGATGCAATAATGAAACGCTTCCTTAAGATTAATGTCACATCTTAAATCTCAAAACCAAGCTCAAAATGAATGAATAATAAAATCTGAAAGTATGCCCATGGAAGTACTGGAATGCAATATAAATTTTATTTTTAAACATTAAAGCTGCTTATCATTTGCAGATTGTTATTGGTTATTATGGTTACCACTCTCTAACACAATCCAATCTGCCTGCACTTTTCTATTTCAGGATACAGCAGTGATAACATTAACAGCAGACTTAACTTCTCAACTTGCAAACATACATACATTAGGGGCACATGCTATCTCCTGCTGCACTGAAAGATAACGTGAGTATGTTCTCACAGTGTCACAGAAATAACAAGCTGCTGTTCTCCCTGCAGTCAGATGTTAAAACATTTAACCCAACTCACAATATGTCAGAAACACAGCATGTTTGAAACCATTTGTACTACAGATGCATAATACTAATACCTGTTGTGTTATGAATCCTCTGCATCACTGAGACATTGGAGAAGTGCTATAAATGCTATAAATGCTATAAAGTTGGACAATCTGCCCATAGGTGATTGTTCCCATGTGTGGGCAAGATTTTTTAAGTTTTATTTCTTACACGTGATGTAGAATCATGTGGAACATTGTAATCTTAAAGCCTTACTGCAGGGAAACACAGAGAACAGGGATAGAGACAATGAAAAATTCAAGTGCTCAATATGTTGTTGCTGGTCTAGGATGGTCACAGAAGTCACCTGCAGCTGAATGTGCTGCCCAACACTTCCGAAACAGCTGTAAATTCTGTCAGAGCTTTAAGTGGTTGGAAGAAAAAATGAATTCAACAACCATATTTAAAAGAAGTAATACTCTGAGTATTAAAAAGGAGATAATGTGCAGTTTGCTATATATATTAATTGCAAAAAGGGAAATTATTGTACTTTTGAGCACAAGAATATCAATAATAGAAACAACCTTCACAGAGAACACCTAATATCTTGAAGTAGAATATATAAAACTTACACAACGCTGAAAAAACAGCTTGTGCTGGCTATTTTTTGTTTAAAAATACATCTTTCTACTGAAAAGTTACTAATGTAACTCTGCAGTGTTGCCCCTACATGGATGCAACATTAAATACACAAGGGGTTTTAATCTCAGTGGAAAGCTTTCACCTCTCACACTCAGCACTCATCTGCTTCCGGGGGCACTGAAATGTTTCAAGTGCCGCCGGCAGTTCCATCATGGCCAGATGCTGATTGCTCAGAGCTGGAGACTGAGGAGTAACTTTATCTTGTAGCTGTGCATAGCAGCTACCCCAAAATATAGAGATATTACCCTCTGGCCACATCCACATCCTGAAAACTGTGATCCACTTACAGGTTGTCCTCTGGGACAACTGATGCACAGTTTCCATACTCAGGATATTAAGTTAGTAATTGATAGTTCACAGAGGAGACATCTGAGCCCCTGAGCCTTTTAAGTGGTTTTGGTTTTTAAAAGGTCCAACCATATCTCAAAATCACAGTTATAGAAGTGCTTGTAAAACTTGAGATATCAATATCTCCAAATTCTGTTCTCATTTCAGAAAATAAAATGCATCACACCGGGAGGGCCACCACAGCAGGCCACAGGAGTCATTTTGGCTCACTTTGCCTTTGTTTATGCATTTTTGGCACAAGCCATTGTTCCACAACTCTATCAATTTAGGTTTGATTCCATCAATTTAAGTCATTGATTATCACCAAATGTTGTGTTCTTTGGCCTCATCACTTCTTCGAATATCAGTTCCCATGTTCATTTTTACTGTTTTTGAAACCTCTAATACTTCTGATGGTCACAATTTTGCAATCCTAAAATCTGGATTAATTACGTTTAATTTTTGGTGGACAAGCTTGTACAATTTAACAAGCTCCAGTGAAATGAGTTCTGGTGAAATGTAAAAGCTGGAAAACCTGTCTCTGCAGAAAGGACTATGTATCTATCTCCTGGGACCCACTTCAGAGCTCAAAATAGGAATTAAGTGGTATTTAGGCAGCACATGTGGTGCTGTAATGGCTCTCTCTCACCTATGAGGCTGGGTGTCACCTGGCACCACAGAAATGCAGTTCAGTTTAAAGAGCAGGGGGCCAGATGTGTAACCCTGGCTAAGCACTCTCCATGTGCTGCAGTGAAAACACAGCCAGAGGAACCAGCATGTCAGCTAAGCAGAGACAGCAGTTTGCAATGCAAGGCATTAAGTAAGTACAGGAAGTTGCTCCTTAGAGAGAATTAATGCAACATGTTACAACAGCATGTTCAGAACTGCCCTGATGAGATGCATCATGAAGGTAAGGTACTTTTAGTCAATCTTCCTTGTCCACTCAAATTAACAGAATCTTGTTAGCAGAGAGTAAGAAGGTGAACACTTGGAGCAAGGTGTAAAGGTCTTTCCTCTTCTGCATTGAAATGATATATCTTTTTTTCCTAGTTATAATTTAGATATAACTGTAAAATGTAAAAATGTGGTTTTTCAATTGCATTTTTCTGGTTTGTGCATCTTTTTCCCCTCCCTCTTGCCACAATTCCCAATCAGCATTCATAAAAAGAATGCTCTGAACAGCCTGATTCTTCCCTCATTCTGACAGCACTGAAGGCTCATGCATCAAAGCAAAGAGCATTTCTCAGACATTTCTCAGACTCCTTCTCTGCCCTAGACTGCAGGACTCTCATATGCCAACAAAGGTACTCAGCCATTTTCTGCACCCCAGTCAGAGTTTGAAAGATGAACCTGTTCCTGTGATTCAGAAGTCATCCCCCACCACCTTTTATAGGTTCAAATCTATAATACTAAGGTGTGTTGGAAGAGGATTTCTGAAGTCTCTGAGAAACTCCTCCTAAGTACAAAAAATTTGCTACACGTTTGATTTAACGTGTTGAGAAAAAGTCAGTAAGAATTCTAATCAAATGTCAAATTCTAGTCAAATTCTAATCAACTGTTGATCTTAATATGGTAGTGACTTATAAAAAGAAAATATTTTGAATTCCAAGGTGCAAGAATTTTTCCTTGCCTAAATTCATAAAACTGAACCGAAGTTGTATGTTGTGTTGTCTATGACATGAACAGCATAATGTATTTACAACACTGAACCAGCATCAATAGAGAAAGTTGCTTTTAAAATTTAAGAAGGAAATTATTCTCTCAAGGAGTTTAGTTCTGATGCATTAAACTTCTCCTAAATAAAATGCATCTGCCATTATAATGCTGGTTGCTTTGTTTATGTCTACACAAGTTCTAGTGAAGTTGGGAGATCCGTGTAGAATCACAGTGATGGAACCTGATCACATTTTTGTGACAGGAAACATTCAGCCAGAAAATATCACGATATCCTGGGAACTCACTGATTTACTCTGAATTTTGCAGAAAGTTCTCAAAGTGCTTAGTTTGAAAACGCTTTTTTCAGCATTCCACCACAGCACCAGCTATTCAAACGATTATGTAATCAAGAATTAACTTCTTTCTTAAGCACCAAGGTGACCCTGTTTCGAAGACAAACTGGAAATATTGCTGAAAAGCAGTATTTTAAAACTTCAAACTTTACTTCTTCCAGTGCCTCCTGTGTATATTAATTTAAAAGTTTCTAGAGAGCAAATATTGAAGAGATTACCGTTCAAATAATACTATGGTTTGAAAATACTTGTTTCATTGTTAGCTTATAGAAAGGACTTTATAATTTTACAAGAATGATAAAGTATATGCAAATGTGACATGAAAAAAAAACAACCAGAACCTTTCAAACAAATATAAGTCACCTAATGTTGCTTGAAAAAAAAATCTCAGAATCACAGACTATTTTGTGTTGGAAGGGACCTTTAAAGGTCTTTTACTCCACCTCCAATTGTAAGGCTTTTAATAAGAGAGAAAAGTGTAAAGCCCAAGCATGTTTTGGTCATAAAGATTTTCAAGGAAACTCTATCCTGATGACATGAGCTGCTGAACTGTGAACTTACAAGCCTGTGGGAATTGCACAGAAATTACAATGCATACTTGACTGAGGACTTTGTCAAACTGGGAAGACACCAAGTTACAATTACTGCATCTGTAAGCCAGTCATTCTACAAGCATCCTTTGATCAACATGAGCCTACTCAAAGTGAAATTTATCTTTTATATCTAGAATTGCTAGCAGAGCTTTAAAAAGTTATTTTCTTCTGATACTAATATTCTACCATTACCATTAACTAGCCAGCTAATAATTTTTAAGTGATGAATATTATAAATCATCAACCTGAGAGCATCCTTTCAGCAGCCTCAAAACATTCAGAAAAAGATAGATGTTTATATCCAGCAAAATACTGCAAAATGCAATGTAACATTAATGAGCTGAAGAAAAAAAAAGTTGTTTAGTGACAGCAGAAGTAATGAAGCTTGGGTTCCCACACACACCTCCACAATACCTTCAGCTCTCTCTCATTTTCCCTACACACCACATGCTCTGCACCCTCAGCTCCCCTCCCCAAACTTCTCTTCCCTTTCCATGAGCTGAACAAGAGAAAGCGTTTGTTTCATCTATTGCAGAATTAAAGCTGTGCTCCTTAGCAGGATGGATGCTTCCTTCTAGATGCCAGAGGAGGCCAGAGAGGGCTCTGCATCTCCCACACTGACATTGAGGAAATGGCTTTACCAGCTCTGCCAGCCCCCAGGAAGGTCTGCTATAATTACTCGGTACTTCTGAGACCTCTGCAAGGCTGGTTTCAATCGGCCATTGGATTGAAGTTCCTGAGAAGCACAACTAACAGATGGAAAGTGGGATAGCATAAATCTTGTCTTAGGAAATAAACCTAAAAAATCAGAGCTGTTATACAAAGACTGTCCATACGCTTTAATACTCAGCAGCCTGTTTAAATATAAGCTGATGCCATGAGCAGCAATATAAACATTTAATCTGTCAGTCAGAAAATTTGCAAATGATCATTGTCACAAAACACTGGTCACTGTTATTAAGCAGTTACAACTACAGTATAAATCACAGGCTTTTCTGCTGTGTACATGCAGCACCAGTGGTGCAAAAAAACTTGTAAATAAATATTGCATTTATAACCAAGGCCTTTAGAGGTCAGTAATTAAAATACTGGAAAAATTTATGTATTCATGTGTAATTAGACCTATTTTCAAAATTCTGACATCTTCGGTATTTTGGCCTGTAGTTAAAAAAAAAAAAGGTAACAATATTGAAATAAAGAAAGCATCCCAGTGGTTTAATAGCCTATAAAATGGATATCTGAATGCCATCAAAGTTTCAAGGCACTTTACCTCCCATCCTTTTACACCCTTCTTTTTGCAGCAGCTTCACACCAGGGATCCTGAGAAGCAAATAGCAGAATTTGCCCTTTCAAGTTTATGAATTCCTAGGCTTGTTCACTGCTATTTGAAAACTGGATAAAAAATATTAGCAGCAAATATATTTTTCACAAATGCTAAAAACATAAATTCAGATAAATTTGGGGAAATTGGAAAAAGGCAGGGTGCCACTTCTCCACATGGAGGATGAGGTAAGGACAAAATGTCCTTATGCTTTCTGACAGTTACTGAAGTTTCCAAACTTCAGAATTTCTGCTACAATGACTGTGTTGGTGGTGAAAACATAACAGTGGTTATGCAGTAAGTATTCTTTTATTTCAACCTACTATAACATTTTAATTAACTTGATTACATCAGGGGTCAACTTGTTCCAAGGGACATCCTGAAATCTGGCAATTTAGAAAAACGTACCCATAAAACAGCCAGCTGAATTTCTGGTCGATTATGCAATTTGAATCTACTTTTGATGCAACAACTGTCATTAAAAGACTACAATCAATAACAAATTTACTTAATTATTCATGCCAACAATATGGAAGTTTTCAAGCTATATTTCTTTTTTAATCTTTCCAATTACTTTTCTCCTAGATATTCAAACAATTCATTTTCTTCAATTAGGTAATGTCTGAGGACTAGTACTGCTAAAAAGGCTAATTTGCAAGCACAGCTTCCTGTAAAATGCTTCTGAACAAGAAATGACTACAGCCAAAATTCACATTAGCAAAGCTAAGTAGTCTTCTTGTCATGACATATCTACAGACTAGAATAAAAACTGAGGAGACATGAAAAGAATAGTCATCAGCAATCACTTTGAAAGAACGGTTGACCAAATGTTGAGAAATCCATGTAATATACAGGGCTGAATCCCTTTTATTCCTTTCCACATGTGTTTCATTTTACCTGTCTGCTTTTTTGCTGCTCCTCCATTTACGAGGGCTGTACATCCCCAGTAGCACCCCTAGTGATCCCTTACCCTGTCAAACAGTAATTTCTTCCTCTGTCTAACAGGACCTCTGTGATCATGTTAAATAGAACTTGGACTTCTTCATGATGCCATATGAGGGAAAAGCTTCATTTTGCTCTATAGCCCAAACACAGCTTCTCCTTGAGGATGTTATTTGACAACCAGTAGACAGAAAGACGAAAATGCTGCATGGAAACATGCACATTAGTTGTGCTAAGTTTCAACATCAGATTGCTTGCCTTTAGAAAAACAATATTTTCCAATCTGATTTTTTTTAAATTTTACAACTGTTTCCCACCAAAAAAAGCTATGTTCCGATTTCTCCCTACTTCTATTGGGATTGTCAGAGAACCCCAAAACATCTTATTCATTAGAAGTCCTAATAATTGCTTGTACAGAAATTAAAACATAAAGACTTAAGCTTTTTACTATATTAATTAGATAAGTAAAGACTAAAGGCAGCTATAGCTATGGTTGAACTCAATGATTGTAAGGGTATTTTCCAAGCTAAATGGTTCTGTGATTCTATTAGTAGCTGATTTCTACTATTCTGCACATCCATGCCGAAAATAAGTCCAGTGGAATTGTATATTGTAGTTGCACACTCTCCTGCTTCATGGCACACTTCCTGTAAGACCCACTGCTGCATTATTTCCCTCACAAACACAAGAGTTTAATTGGAGTAAAAAGAAGTCGTTCATAAAGAAAAGTTATCTGAAAGAGGAGAACAGAATGGATATTAGCAATAACTAATCAGTTTCCTGTGTGGATATCCCTAAATAACCCAGGAATAGGAATGATCCAAATCTGATCTCCTACTAGAAAAAAACCGTGCAGCAGCTGTTACACAAGACAATGCCCCTGAGCTCTCTCCGACTAACTGGAAAGCTACTGTCCTGCTTAAGGTACTGTTCTTTTACAGCAACTTTAGTTAAATCTCTCATAAATGTTATGGAAAGAAGCAAGCTTAATTCTGTTTAAATTTATATTTATGTTAATTTTATTTTAATCTCTATATTTTATACAGCCCAAAAAGAAAACAAAGCACATCCATTACGACTTTAAAAAGCCATCTATTTAAATTTTATTTCACAGCACTGCTGCAGTGGTATGTCTGCTACTAAACATCCCTGGCCCCAAGATACACATACTCGGTCAAATGCAAACCAAAACTCATGAACATGTTACAACCTACCCCAAACAAAAATCATAGATAGTATAACATTTGTTGACTGTAAAGAGAATGTACTTCAAGCTACTGCCAGCAGAGAGTCCCATTGCTTTCATATTGAGAAGAAAACAATTTAGCACAATGCCCAAAATCACTGAACAAACAGCAAGCCACTCCTAACTACTTTAATAGGGTTATACACAGAAGCCCTCAGCAGCAGCCACCTGCAGGTGCTTTCCCTCCCGCTCAACTCATTCTTTTACAGTTTTTCCAAACTGTAAGTCAAGTTAGTATGTTTCAAAACAGGAAGTTCAAAAGTATAGTTTGGACTTCCACATGCAGGCTGACACATTTCTCCGCATTTCAGCTTGGCTGAATGAGAACAAAGTAAAACAGTTTAACTGTAATTCAGTTCACTTGCAAGCCAGCCTCTACATCCCACTGTAATATTAAAGGGCTCCCGAGCATCTGGCCTGCACTCCTTCCACATATGCTTACCCCAGGAGCAATGTGCTTAGTTTGAGGAGACATCAGGCGTCTGTCAAGCCTCACTCCAAGCAGGCCAGCCCTTCCAGCAGCGGCAACACTTCTAACAGGAGCAAAACCTCCGACGCAAAGCAGTGCACCAGCGAAAGCCTCAGTGAATCAGCCCACATTGACCATTATTGGAAATAATAATAATTTGTATTTGTAAGGCCTGGTTCAAAGGGCCCAGCTTTTGTCTATATGGAGCAAGACTGTTTGCTGGTGGTTTCTCTCAGCTGTTGATCTGATTTAGTCCCTATGTTAGGGACAGCTCAGCAGAGAGCCCGTCACCATTAATTACTAAGGAGGAGTGGGAGGGCTCCGTGCTCATGGTGATGTCAGCCGCTGTAAGCACGAAGCCTGCACACTTGCTGGAGTAACATCACACTTTATTCATCTCAGACGTATGGCTTGCAGCGTGCATGGCCCCCTCTTAACATACAGCTGCTCTGCAGCCAGAAACGGGAGAGGCATCTGAGCATAAACACCACATAATCCATTTATTGATGCTTGCGGATACAGATCTTTTTTTGTTCTCCCCCGCCCACAGAGATGTTATGCTGGAATTTTAAGCTGTAAATATCAACTTAAGCTAGAAATTTTCCTTGTAAAAGGAAAATTCCGCTTGACTATATCTAAGGTCAAGAAAACCTATTATGGTAGAAGAATAAATGTAGCTTAATCATGATTTTCATACAATTGACCATCCTTAAAAAAACTCTCACTCGTCATTTTATCATGGCAATATTTCTATATGCTAGCCAGTCAAAGGAAATCATCAGGAAAACTTACATGCATAATATCATTGGCCCTACTGAGTTTAGGAATTTGCAAGATTAAGGTCAACTGGCTTAAAATAAGAGCACAGGTTAGATGTAATTAAGGACAAAAGACACATGTTTGTATTGGTCCGAGGCTTCTGGAGGTGTAGCCAGGAGAAGAAAGGAGCAGACAGCAACAGGCAAGGAATGGTTCAAATAGAAAAAGAGCTCCAGAGAAGCCACTTTCCCCCTCTGTTACCACTGAGATAATGACCGCTGAGGCAGTGACTCCTCCGAGTAGCAACAAACGCGAACATTGGTTTGGCTCCCGCTGCTCAGTGAGCTCAGCAATCTTCTCCTGTGCCTATGCCTCAAGACTAGTCTTTAACAGGCATGTGAGGCAAGCAAAGCCCACAAAGTCCAACCTCTGGTCTGTGCAAGCTGAAAACATCATCTATTTTCAAAGACCAAACTCTTAATATCAACTTTGTGTGTAGATTCTGTAAAGTGGACAGCACTTGGAAGGGGAAGGGCAGACCCTACCTACATGTCTCACAATAAGTATTAAACCTGATTTTTTTCCTTTTCAACAAAGACTTCAGAATGGCTTCTGTTTATATTAACTGGTTCCTACACATTTTCTTCACACAGCCGCTTTTAAGGTGAACCAAGATTGATCAATATAAAATTATCCTTTTACAATGTAATTTCTTATTTATATTATCTGCATACCATATTATTAACAATTATATCTCACTGAAAGAAGTAGTCACTTTTGGTTAATACCTGGTTAGGTGGTTGGTTCTTTGCAGCGGTTTTTCTGATTTTTTTTGTTTTAAGAGGACTGTGGGAATGCAGGATTGTTAAAATTTTACCACTGTTTCAGAATTCAGTATTCATGTTAGGTCCACTTTGGATGCCAAAAAAGAATTAAGTAAGTAGAAACCTTGCCCTTATTTCTCATGAAATACACATTTCTATTTACCTGAAATAGACTGAGCAAATAAAAATATACAAAACATTGACAACCTCTTGCATAGTTTATTTTGACTTCCATAAGGAACTTCTAGGATAGATATTAAACTCAAAATGTTGAAACAACTACTGGTTTCCAAGGAAGCAAACAGTAAACTTCAGCAAATACAATTTTAGAAGGCTATGAGAATTATAGCAATTTCTGATGCAATACTGTATTAATAATGTCGGGAGGTTAACAGTAAAAATACTGAGCAAGCTTTTTAGCAAAGTTATTATCCTTAAAAAGTTTAACACATGCTGTGGGACACAAATACCTTGGGGCAAATCATAACTACTCTGAAGAATACACAATCACTGTCCCAGCTGGAATATCACAATTAGGACAGAGCAGCTCTCATTCCAGAGGCTTATTTTCTGCCCTTCAGCAGATTTTACAGAATACTGAAACTAAGCTTGCAAGACCACACTGTCATCATGGCAAATTTTGGTATCACAATATTGAAGCAAAAGAACTTTGTAGGACAAAACACAGCAATGAGATAATTTAAAATGTAGAAACATCAATAGAAAAATTTGCCAGTACCAATCATAGTTTCAAACACTCCCTAAATCTTCTAGTCATAGAATAGAAACACCTTTTTTTCTTCCTTTTTTTTTCTTTTTTTCTTTTTAACTTCTGAGCAGCAGACAGCACAGAACTAATGTACAGTAAATTCTAGATGACTTGCACCCTTTTTTGCCCAAGAGGGTGAATCATTACCTAAGAAGTACCAGATCTGTTAAAAGGTGTTTGCTGTGTAACCTGGCAAATTAAAGTGCCTTAGAACAAAGCCGTTCAACTCCTTACAGAAAATCTCATCTTTCCTAGAGAACAGGAACACAATTAATTCAATCGTTGCTATTTTAACTCATTCTATAATCCTGTATAGTTCTAAGGGAGAAGTAGCCTTACTTTAGATCTTAATACTCTATATTTCCACTGTGATTTCATCAGAAGTCTCAATTAATTTTAAATGCAACTTTATGAAATTTTACTAGGTTTGGACTATAAATGCCATTAAATATAGGAGAAAACAGAAGTTCTGATTAACTAAATATGCAGTAACATAGTAATAGAAGTTTGCTTGTAAATGTTCAAGCTGCTATGGTTTTGCCTTTTTATGTAACAAAGCAAGATGGATGTCAGTCTATAAAAGTTCTTGTTGATAAACCAGATCAAAAATGAGTTGTTAAGAGATCATACAGTCAGTAACTGAGAAGTGATAAAACCTGAAGACATATGAGTAATTTTTCTCATCACCAAGTTATTGTGCATCAGCTGATCCATATGTGGACATGTGGGCATGCTTAGCATATGGCAAACAAATTAAGGCAATTGTAATTCTGCCTCATTGTGAATTATATTATCTGACATTTGCTGATGGGTATATATATGAACAGGTAATGCATAGCAACTTGTAAATCTACATAGCCAATCCATACATACATACATATATATATATATATCTACAGGGAAAAAATTCAGTTTTACTTTTCCTTCCCATTTTAAAGGCAGATAATGCATTTGTTTTTCTTCAGTTACCTCAGACATCACATTTGTTTTTCTTCAGTCATGAACTATCTCATCAGTCTTACAATTTCTCAAAACATAACTTCATGTTTCTGAGCTGCCTCAGTTGGCCCCTTAGGTATTCAAGTACCCCATACAAAGAGCTCAGGTTGAGTTAACTACAACCCAAGCTGTTCCCTTTTCCTATTTGAAGGTGAATATTTATCCCTTTGCCATTCCTGTAAGTGACACATGTAATCAGTTCTTCTCACCTGGCTTTAGAAGGGTTTGCTTTCCCCTTTTAGAAGACCCAAAGTCTTTCTAAAAGATATCGAGGTATTAAAATCCCTAATTTATTTATCACAAGACAGCAGAACACTGTACATGCCTACACAGAGTTGATATATATGAATTTTGACATCTAAAAACATTTGTTGAGAAGAGAGATAATTAAATAGTGAAATCTCATGCAAAGTCAACAATTCAGAAGAAAACAGACCAGACTCATATTTTTAAATTGTTGCAAATAGCCTATCCACAGAAAACATGCAAACCCACCCAATTCCTGTCAGCAGGAGAGCACTCTCAGCTCCTCAGCTCATGTCAAAGTTCCTTAAAGTTTTTCAGGTTCATTCTTCCTTCTCAGAGCTGTACCAAAGGCCAGTCTGCTCACTGTTGTGCACAGACTGCCAGCAGGTCCCAGGTGAGGTTCTGGGAGTGCAGCTGGGTGACACTCCTGGCTCACCCAGCACAGTGGGCACTGAGCTGTAGGATCACCCACTGATCACTTTCCCAGTACACTCTGCCCAGTTTGAGTAAAGGACACAAACAGGGTCTCCTGCCTCTAAGGAAAAGTTGTTCAGTACCAGATTTAAAGTCAATCTCTTGTTTTTCTCTATGTGGCCATTAAAAAGTCAACTCATGTTCTGTAAGTGGGAGAGAGGTCCAGATGAAAAATTTGTCACAGAATTATAGAAGAAAATTCTGTAACCCCTAAATATTGCAAAACAGGTTTTAAGGTTTGAAACAGGTGAGTACTCAAACCAGCAGAGTTACTGGTTAAAACAGACAGGGAGATGTTTGGTGGTTGTTTTTTAATAAGGACAGTCTGACTTGATTAGACACCTACTGGGACCGAAAAGTTCATGGCTGTGTTTTACAGCTGAAATGCAAAACAAGAATGCCTGGCTTACCATAAACTGTACCTTGATTCTCCTCATTTTTGACCCACCAACGTGAAGAAATTTCTTTGCAAATTGTTGCTCCTGAGACCATCAGGTACATCTGAGAGTGAATTGTTACATCTTTGTGGGTGCTATCTTCCTGACTTCAAGTACACACCGCTTTGCCAAAAATCAGTTTATTGGAAAATGTGGGATTCCACTAGTCTAAATACACTCCTGTTTTTTCAGGACAGTTACCTTGCTGCAAGACTCACCAAGCAGGATCAGTGCACAACAGCCCTTCACAGTTAAGTGTTGGTTAGGCAAGCAGGATTCACAGAGTACCTACAGTTTGATTTTAATTTCTGCAGAGAAGGAACTTCAGCACTAGATGAAATTTTAAGACGACACTGAGAGATGTTTTAGGAAATTTACAGGAATCTGAGTGCAGCACATAAAACAGCTAAACTAATGGTTTAAATAAATCAACACGACTGCTGGGAGCAGAGCTCTCGGTGGTCTCCAGTCCTGCCCCTGGTCCCTGGCACCCCCAGCAGGTGCTTCCTTCCCCTCTACCATCCCAGCACTTGTCAGACCTTTCCAGGAGGACATATCATTAGTAGGAAACTACTTGCTTGCTTTGTGGGGATTTTTTCAGGTCATTAAGATGAAATGGTTAAAGGAAACAAAAGCAGGGGAAGGATGCCGGTGGTGGTGGGGCCGTTCCATCACTGCAAAGCCTTACAACAGAACCCATCAAGGGCATAATTCCCTTTGTGAGTTTAATTTCTATTCTGCAAGGCATAGCAATAGCTAGGCAATGTAATGCTGTATCAGTTTAAAAGCAGAGAAGAGATCTACTTCAAAAGTATCTCACATTAAAAACATTAATAATTAACCACCCCCATGCAAATAATTAAGCAAACAGAAAAAAAACATGGCTTTTCAGATACATATAGTTGGGCTTAACATTTAAATGAAGGGGGGTTTTATTGTTAGAGATAATTCATGTCACATTTTTTCCACACTAAAGTACAAATTTAACTCCATCCACAGTGAATAAGCACACCCCTCCGTCCATATATTTTGATTTTATACTTATAATAGCTACAGACAATGTTAGCTTACTGCAATCTCCTTTGATATTAATTCTTCTGAAAATGTTCTTATTGGCGTGATCTGAAGCCCACAAGGCTCTCTTTGGTTGGCTTTAGATTAGGCCTTACATAACTGCAACATCTGGGGTCCATTTCAACTATGCAAATTCCAGCAGACACAATTTCTGTGCGTATAAATTAGTTTTTGTTTTACAGACACCTGTAACTTGGAACAGCTAATACATATTCTCCAAGAAAATAATGAATAAATACTGCAATTTTGTAGAACATACACCCCCAATGTATTCCAGTCTGGCTTTTTTTTTACACTTTGGTGCTTTGAAAATTAATATCCATATCTGCACAGGGGATAAAAAGCACAGCAGGCCAATATTGCCACTGCTGGAACTACTGGAAGGTAGAAGACCCAGGGTCAGTACTCTTCTCCTACAATTTTTTTATGCAAAGTATAAAAGTATTACATATACTGTGTAAATTCCAGATTGATCTGTGATCTTACTCAGGAGCCAGGAAAGCAATCTAATATTAAACTACAGAAGTCACACTGCACTGTTGCAGAGCCCCCACAAAGCAGTTTTTAATATGTGAGCGAATGTGTATTTGTCAAGGTGCAAATCCTCAGTGAGGTTTGGAAGGGATTGCTATCAAACAGTAAAAACTCCCCACACAACATCCCATTAAGCTCTATCTAATGCAGAAGTAAGATGAACTGCTATAAATCTACTTTCTCCTGAAGCATAATATTCCTCCAGTTAAGAACAATTACTTGTTAAGTTGCTTTTTTTCTACTGACAATAAAAAACATCACACAAGAATGTCAATATCCATCCTTGCAATTGCACAAACAGTAAAATGTTAACAGGATTATCACTAAATCCTTGCAAAGAATTCATTATTACTACTATAGAAAAAAATCTTGCTTAAATAAATGGGTAAGTCAGAACTATTACCCAGTAAGGTGCACAGATTTACAGGGAATCAGAAAACAGTCTTCAGATTATAGCCTCTAAGATTATATCAAAAATAGGTCACTACAACAGTTCTTTATAAGGACTAAAAATATGCTTTTTTAAAATTATTTTCCCAAATCCTATCAATGCAATAGGAGTGGATTATTCACACTATTTATTTCCTTTTCTCTACTGGAGAACCATTTATCACAGAATAGCACAGCCTACAAATATCTGAGATTATCTATCTGTACCAATAGAAATCATAGTTTATTAGGCTGATAATGCAGAATTTTCAGTGATCCTTCACAAACAGCAACAGTCTCTACTGCTGGGCTTTGCAATTCACAGTTCAATACTACTTATCTGGATTAGGAAAGCAATTACTTGCCAATTAAGACATGCAAATAGGCTCAAGAAAACAATGTAACCAGCAAAAAGAATGCTAACTTACTCTTTTTAATAAAAACAAACACTGTAGTTTCAATTTTTTTGTTTTAAGTAGGGAAAGAATGATAAAAACCAGTCATACCAAGTTTAAACTACAATATATTACACACATAACCTACTTTGACAGAAGACTAGACTGTAATATAAAGCAATTAAACATTTAGTCAACGTTAATTGAATTCCCTTTTCCTCACCTACATAATCATATTCTCATTTCCAGGAAGCGCCTACATTTTTCAGCATTTAGACACATGAATGTTTACTGATCTCCTACTTTATATATATATTTTTCTTCTCTTTGTTCCCCTGAGTATTTGGGCCCCAGGGCTCCTGTATTATTCTGAAACCTGTGTTATTAACTTGGTTTTTTATATTTTCTGAGAAGCTCATCACTAGCATTATCTACAGCTTCAAAAATTTATCTTCACAATAAAAAGCACAGTAAAATGAAGGGAACTTTTCCCCCACTTTTTAGATGAGCCTTTAGGCAGGCAGAATACAGGCAAAAGAGGACTTGGTATTGCCTCAGTGTTCGAAATTGGAGCATGCAGTCTTGTTGCCTGTAGCACCAAGGTTTGGTGTGTAAGAGAAAGCCTCCTGCTCCCAGTACCAGTGCCTCACTAAGATGCTCACAAGAAGAGAACCTCTTGCAAAGAATCTTAGGAAGAGACGAAGAAAATTTGTCATTCACTCACATGACAACAAAAAAGAAGAAAGCTTTTTTAAAGTAAAAGAAAAGTGCTAATTAATGGGTAGAACAGAATTTAAATGCAGGCAAACCCCTCAAGGCAGGAGCATCCCCTCTTGCATTTTGAGCTAACGATCCGTTGTCAAGGAAAAACTTAAGCCATCACAACCATCTGCTGTCTAAATTCAGAAACCATATTGCTGTTGAGTAAGTAACATACACAGCAAATGACAGAACTGGACCCAAAAAGTGTTTGGACACAACACATTATTGGAATACAAATCCATCAAGAGCCAGTAAAGACACATTAAATAAAGCTTAGGAATAGTACCAAAGCTGCAGTTTTTGTGCCAGTATTCATGCACAGTAAACTGTTACATGGAAGGTGATATCACTGCACACTTGCTTTGTGCTTATATTTCTCTCTATTTCAGCTACTGGCTAATATTGCAAACAGCTAAATAAATCTTTGATCTAATTTGGTACAGCATGTTTTATGTCAAGTGCTAAATTAATAGATGAGGAGAATAAAAGGAGACACACACCAAGTTCTTCAACTTTCAAAGTTAGCTTAAAGGCTGATATAAAACAAAACTCCCAGGAAGTGTCGTGGTGCTAAGCTGCCTCCAAGCCTCCTTCAGGGCTAAGAGATCCCTCTGCAAAATCTTCCAGGGCAGGAGGTTGGTGTTAAATATACTTAGAGTTCCCTTTTCGTTCCTTTTATGTTTTTCTCTTTTAACTCTCGTTCTGTTCTTGTGATCAAGGACTTAGCTTTCCCTCCGGTAAAATAAAAAGCAAACTCTCGTTGTGTTAGAGCACAAATTTCCCAGAAACATCAGACACAAAGTTGGAGTACTAAACGCAACCAGTCCCCTTATGTTACCATACATGGGAGAAAAAAAATGCACAAGGAACTGCTGTGCAATTTAATTAAACTGCATAGGTCAGTACAGATGTTTGTACTGCCAAGTACCAGGTTATGGGAAGGCGTTTTCCCTCCAGCATTAAACAGTGTTTTCAACCATGCGCTAGGCAGTTGAGGGACAGCCCAAGACAGCAGGAACTGCCCAGGAAGTTGCATTATCTCTGCAAATAGAGACTTCAGCTGATAGTGTTATTTTATTTTCCTCCCTAATATAATTCAGTCCATTTTCCCATTATTACTTCCTTAATATTCTCCATGAGTCAAGGACATGATATACTCTACTTTTAAACCTCACTATGCCCATAACCAAAAGCTGCAATAGACACTGCACTTCCTGTTTAAGTTTGCTGTATAACTAAAGCCAGTATTTTGTTTTGAAAAGTTTCATTTTCAACACAGAATATATTTGTGAAAGTACTATTTTTCCAAAATAGAATATGGAGACCAAAGCGTCTTAATATTTTTGGCAGTGCAATACCTCTGACTGCATTTCAGATCAGCTGTTCAGATAAAAAAAGAAAATTATTTTTCAAAGTATCTACTGCTGTGTGAGTTACCAAGCACAAAATTACTTACAAGCAATTACTAAAATGTAGTCTTGGCAATGCAAATACCATCTTTGATATACGGGCAGAAACAGAAATGGTTCTGAATAAACAAAGAGGTACCTCCAAGGGCTGGAGAAATACACCACTTTTCCTCGTGGCTCACTGGGCTCCTGGTCCACTCCTTGTGGTTAGCAGGGCAATCACTGCAGGGCCCCAGAAGATAAATTGGGGGCTACTCTCATGGGACAGTACTCCTGGCTCCTCTTAGTGGAGTCTAATGCATTGACACACCTGGACCGTTCTCCTGCAGCAAACCAAACTGCCTTGGAGTCGCCAAGTCCACAATATTAAACTAACTCTCTTCCCCTTCAAAAGAGAATGGTTAAATCCAAACTTTCCGAGAGAAACACTACCTGGCCTGTGCTGTCACACAGGCGAGGCCAAAGAGATGCCTGGGAGACTGCGAGTTAGTCCTGGCCAAGTGCACACCAGGGATGTTCTGACACCTCTGATGCTCCTCAGCTCCCTCTTACAGAAACAGCCTCAGTGCTAGACAGCTTCCATAACTCCTGTAGGCAAAGCCACACCCCATTTAGGGCCACAAATGTATTGTAAAATGCCTTCAGGTGATTGTTTCACCGTAGTTTCTAAGCCAAATCAATAATTTCAATTTTATATGCTCACCTGCTCATCTGGAGTTTGCTTTTAAAAGACAGACTCTCATTCTCCCAGCAGGCAGGGCCAGGCCATCAGCTGCCCATGGAGCATCTTATGACTCTTAAAGGCCTTGAGAATTACTGTCAAATTTGAGCACAGCTAGTACCAGCTTATCTCAGTTCTGAATCTTCTTACTTTTTCACTTCTCAGTTAATTATTTTGATAAAGATTTAAACTGTCATTTAAATGCCTGGTTAGTTTAATGCACTTGATGTTTGTTTAAGACCTGAGTTATATACATAGCGTGGCATTTTACACACAGTTTTTACCACATTTGCAGGCATTTTACACATCGGTTAGGTTTCTAGTAACATCCATTAAGAAAAATGCATATTTATCTTTCTGTCACTGGGTTTATTTCGATAAACCTCTTTGAGATAAATTTTCCCTGATACAGACCCACCTTGCCACTGCTTCCCTTCTCATTGCCTTTCCACACAAAATTTCATTGACTTTTAGACACAGGAAATATTCAGATCAGTATAACATAATACAGATTAAAGCACATATTCACTGGATCATCTGCAGAGAATTTCAAACTTTATAGCTCTCCAAGACTGTGCCCTCTCCTGCACAGCCAGAGAGAAGAGGTTTGGGTGTGTGTGGGTTTTTGGTTTTGTTTTTGTTTTATTCTTGGCTGATAAAAGATTTCAGTTGCACAGCAAATCAAACATGAAATCTGTGTGCTTCAGCTCCAGACACTGGTCAGAATCAGAAAGTAATCAGAGACAGGAATTAAGGGAATGATTTTGTGTCCCAGATCTGGGGAATACACAGGATTGCTGGGCAGCATTTAGAGAAGAGGCTGCAGAAAGAAGCTTCTAGAAAAGAGGGGGGGAAAAACATAACACCAAAACAAAACAGAACACAAACCTCGCATTTGCCGTTTCTGGTACATAACAGATATTTTGGGATTAGCTCATGATTCAGAGAGGTGAATACACAGTAGAAAAGAAATAAAGTGAATTATAAAAAAATTAGGCTCCTTATGTAACAGAAATAAAAGAAGGGAAGGAGATTAAGGAAGAAAAGAGAATTAATAAAATGCAAGTACTTCCTAAAAGAGCATATTTTACTACAGGAGCGATTTTGAATCTGATGCATGGCTGCAGCTTGCTCAGTGCTGCTCTGCCTACACAACACCCTCTGCCCACCCAACAGCTGAGACTCAGAGAGGGAGGAGGGACACCCCTTTTCCAGCTCCTGGATGGTAAAGAAACATGGAATTAATCTTTTACACCTCTTCCTTAAAATATTAGAAACTAAAATAAATTTGTAGACTGAATTCCTAATTGTTACATGCTTGTTTCATTAACAGCACACAGAAGTCAGAGATGAAGCACTCTTTATCAGATTGTATTGTCTTCTGTATTTTGTGCAAACGTTTGCAACACAGAAAAACAGAAGAGTTTTGTGGTATTTCACAACAATGAATCATGAGTTAAAGAAATTAAACCAGTATTCTCAATTCTCACTTCAGTACATCTCAAAATTTTAAAATGCCAACTATAGCACCTTAATGAAATATCTATAAATCAGATAATTTTTAAATAATGTGATTGTTTAATAATTGTGTTGAATTTTTAATAATGTGATGCTCTGTGATTACTTCTGTTTTGAACTATAACTTCTGCATCAGTCTTTTTTCATCCACCTTTTTATTCAGCCAGCTGTTAGTCAAGCTGACTTAAAAGCTCACCTTCCATTTTGGATTAATTCTTTCCTGTATTAACATTCCCTTCTACTACTATATTATTTGTTGCTCTCACCATAATTTGACTTTTTTTTTCCTTACCAATATGATTTTCCTTCCTTCTTTTAAGCCATTCGAACTTATTCTATTCTGCTATATTGGTGCTCCTAGGAAAAAGAAAAAAAAAAACCCTGCAAGTAAGCCCCTGCTCTAAATCTTATTTTCTTAAAACACCTCAAAAATAATAATTTAATCAAATGGTAATATAGCTTTTGTTTTAAAGACCTGAACCTTACCTGAGAACTGTCATGAAATATAGCTTACTCAAAAAAAACCCCAACTTAATTATTTTTTCCTTATGAAATTCAGTAGAGCTAAATAAAGATTCATTACTTGCAAAATTATTTCTGTTGTAAATCTATTAGATCAGCCCTGACAAAAATGAATTTGTAATGAAGAATATAAATAATTCAGGTACATGGAAAAGTCAGGTCATTTGGAAGGTGCTACATCTCTAGTATTTTTGGTTTAAAGCTGCTTTACAGAACATTTTGTGACAGATACCTTTTGATGGAAAGTTCAGAGCCCCTGTCTCTCCTTTGTCATGTATTTCTCATCTCCTGATATGCTTCCTTATCAGTCTGTGTGAGAAACTGTGCACGAGAGAAAGGAAAGACTCTGGTATCAACTTCCCATCACCGAGCCCAGTACAGTCATGAACCAGCTCATGTAAAAAGGCTGCAAAACTACCAGTTTTACTTTGTTTTAAACTGAGATAGAAAGATATCCTTGCTAGTAAGCAGAATAATTTAAATTTCCCCCCTTCTTTGCAGGGTGGGATTACTTAAATGAAGGAGAATGCTGTGATTCCGTTCATAAAACATCCCCAAACCAGCAACACGGGCTACTGAGGGAAATTCCCATAGAGAGCAGAACAATCAACTTTTCCGTACATTTGTGATTTTTAGAATTTACTCCTTATCTTGCAGTGAGAGGGGATCCAAGCACAGTCCCATTTCCAGTAACCATTCTGCCGCAGAGCTCAGTCCCTCGCACAGCCCATCCAGCCCAGCCCAGGCCATGCTCAGGGGGCACCGAGGGAGGCTTTGGCTGCAGCTCCTCACTCCTGGCTCAGCAGAGCAGAGCCCAGGCAGGTGTTTGTCCTGCCACCCCTGTGCCACCCCTGTGCCCACGAGAGGAGCCAGCCTGCCTCACGCCGATTGCTTCTTCCTAAGGGGATTTAGGCAGTTTGCGTCAATCAAGGATTTAACACAAGACATACATGCCATCCCCTCTTAACACAAACAAACAGCTGCCAGCACCTTTCTTGATGAGCCAAGGCTGCATGGGCGGCTGGCAAAAAGTTAGCGATTCTCCTCTTTTACTATCTAATCTCATCAGTTTACCATTGGAGTGATTTTAAAGACTCTCATTTCTCTACAGTAGCAAAAAAGTACTTAAAAAACTATGAGGACAGGTATAAATAAAAGTGGAATCCTTAAAATTAATTACAATCCTTAAAATCCCTGAAATTCTTACAGAGTATGAAAATCAAAAACAGGGTAATAAATTTTTCCAGTGCCAATTGTCTAAATAAGAAAACAGAACTCAAATAATGAGTTACTCTATACATCTTAAGCCTTGGTCTATGAAGTAAAGAATGTATGTATCAAAACTACAGAAAAAATTAGCATTTGCAAATTGCAGGGCTTCAAGCCTTGTCAGATTTTTTCCCAGTAAATTGAATAATATTAAATATTATTCAATTAGTATTCAATTAATATTTTTGCTATTCTGTATTACTGCTAATATTAATTAATATTAAATATGTAAGAAATTTAATTAAAAATCTTGAATTTCGTTGTTTCAAACTGCAAACCCAACGCAAAACCTGCTTGATTTTAGAAGCGATAGCTTCTGCTTTTTAAACCTGTCCACATTCAAGTACATACTAGCAAACCAAACAATCACATAACAGAATTAGGAAGTCTTTAAAAACTGGCCCAATCATTGCATAGTGAACTTCAGGAAGTTATAATGAAATTAGCAGTTTGTCAGATGCCCAGCAGAAGGCAGACAAGGAAACATCCCTTCTCCCCAAATGATCTGTCATGCAGTGACCAGGTACATTTTTCCTCCTCACCACCAGCACATCTGCATTTTTCTCCCAGGTTAAAATGAAGGACCCTAAATACAGCTCACATTTTATTTCCTCATAAAATAATTTAAATACAAGCACCTCTTCTTTGCCCTAGATTCTCCTTTCAATAAGCTGTTTTGGTAGCTCCTAATGAACACCATTAAATCAGTCACAATCATCCTTTTAGCTACAGTTCCAAAAGTTCCCTTCACTATGACAGAAGCTTATTACAATTATATCACCTCTTAGCAGTTGAACTTTTGATCTGATTTTCTTAAAAATAGCAGAGAGGCCCAGTTAAAAGAACATTATTGAAAATAACAGTATTAATGCTATTTAATCAGCTCAGTTTTCTTGTAGTCTCCTGAAGCAGAAGGAAGTGGGCTCCATATTCTATTCTACATTCAGATTGACTCAAAGTTCAAAGCTGTGTCTTTGAGTAATTTCATTCTGACACTGTTAAACAGCAATTCAGGAAGCATGCAAATCATCATGCTAACATTTTCAGGTAAAGCTTGCCCATCTTAACTTCCTATGATCTGCTGACAGGTTTTGGGAGTCAACTTCTTTGTCTCTTTCTATGCCCCTGCAGAAACAGGGAGGGCTGTAGGACCCAGTGAATTGCCTCACAGGCTCAGTACCTTTTCTTCACTTTGTGGCTTCCTTAGGAGCCTCCCCGCCTTTCTGGAAAACCCCGTGTAAACAGCCTTCAATTATGTTCTAAGGATGTTTCCATAAACCTTCAAAACTCCAGGTCCCACTCAAGGGGTAATATTGCCCAGTTTCTTAGTCGAAATTAAAATCAGATGTATTTCTCTTGAAAATTGGGTCCCAAATATATCCTAAATTTCAGAAAACAAAGCAAATGCTGGGACTTTGTAGGATGATTTTTTTCAACACAGTATCTGGCTATCTTTTAAGTTCTTTTTTTAAGTCAAAGAGGTGAGAACCTACTTCTACCTGGAAATAAATAATGTAACATGGAAATAAATATTGCCACAGAGATTTAAATAATAAAATGGCAATCGCTGGGACAGTTTTGGTCCTCATTATGCTCACTCAATCCTAATTAACACAGGCAGAATTTGGCCCGCTGTACAAGCCCCATCTAATCCCCCCACTGTAGTCTGCCACGCCAGAAGGTTATTCCTTGAAACACTCCCCAGTAAGCCGGATAATTCTGGAAATGACATTTCAATGCCACCGAATCAGTTTGCCCAGTGCTATGATTTAATGTCTAAGCCTTTTCCACTTGACTGTACTTGTATTACAACATAGAAATGGTCACAAGGAAATCTTTTTAAAAAAGAAATCACAATCAACTACGACTATTTTTGCCTGTAGACTGGCACTCATTTGGAAATTATCGAGTCTTTGTAAGGGTAGCACCACCCCTCATTTGCTGCATGTATACAAGGTCCTTCACAAATTACAAAATACAAGCAGAACAGTTAGAAAGACAGTAACAGAGAGTCAGAGAATCATCTAACGAGTAAGATAAAAATACCAAACCCGTTTGCTTCATCTCTTAGGACTGTGTTTAAAATGAGACACTGGAGCAGCAAGAGCAGAGCGGCAAGAACAGAGCAGCTGTTTTTACAATATTTAGCTCCTGGCTCCCAGGAAAAGGGCCTGTGAGGGCAGGGGAACACAGGGAGAAATGATGGGCTGACTATCCCAGAGGCTGCTGGGGCAGAGGTGGGGAGAGTTTAGATTTGGTTCCATCATTTGTCCCAAGGCTGACAGCTCCAGAGGACATTTCACACCTTCTTGCCTGGGCTGCACTTAGAGCTCACTACCTATAACCCTGGATTTAAGAGTAAGGGTTTAGCATAGAAAACTCTGATGCAAATAAAACTAGATCCTGCAAACAAACTGGTCTTCTCTACTAAATGGAAATAATTTCTCTAAATATTTACAGGTTCAGGACCTTGCTGTGCTGACACTATAATCTATGTGGAATACAGGGCCATCTGCACTAGTGCTGCTTCAGGGGAGAAGTACTCTGTTTTCCCATTTATGCCATGTAGGGATTAAGCAGGGCCAGCTTCTGTACCAAGTCCAGGGTTTTGTGCTCTTTACCAGCCTGGCTTTATCAGCTTCAAGTCCAGCTGCCTCCGCAGGTGAGGAAGAGCTCACCCAGTGGCACTCATTGTTTCTGCACAGCTCTGAAAAATGGGCAGCTCACGGCAAGGCTGAGACAAGACACTGCCTGATGCTGGAGCCAGGAATTCCCTATTATGCAGATAAATGCACCTATACTTTTCAGGGTATTCTTGTCTTCATCATATAAGGTACATGAGTGACACAACGTTTCATTTTCACTGACACCCCTCCTCAGAGCATCAGGGTACCATTTAAAGACCACAAGTTTTCTTGCAGCCTAAATTTCACTCAGTTTCTTCACCTGCTTTCTACTGCCTTATTTAAAACACTCAAAATTAATATCCTTGGTTGTGCTGATTTCAGTTGGGGTAGAGTTAATTTTCTCCACAGTGGCAAGTCTGGGTCTGTGTTTTGGATTTGTGCTGAACACGGGGTTGATAACAAAGAGATGTTTTTCCTGATGCTGGGCAGAGCTTACACAAAGGCAAGGCCTTTTGTGCTTTTCGTACTGCCACAATGGGGAGAGGTTTTGGGGTGCATGGGAGGCTGGGAGGAGACACAGCCAGGACAGGTAACCCAAAGTGACCAAAGGGACATTCCAGACCTTATGGCTTCATGCTGAGGATATAAAGTGGGAGGGAAGAAGGAGGAATGGGGGGACTTTTGGAGTGATGATGTTTGTCTTCCCAAGTCACTGTTCACGTGATGGGGCCAAGCTCTCCTGCAGATGGCTGAACACCTCTTTGCCCATGGAAGCAGTGAATTCATTCCTTGTCATGCTTTGCTTGTGTGCATGGCTTTTCCTTTCCCTATTAAACTGTCTTTATCTCAACACACAAGTTGTCTACCTTTTACCCTTCCAATTCTTTCCCCGATCTCTCAGGTGGGGGAGTGAGTGGGGCTGGCTGCTGGCTGGGGTTAAACCATGACAGTAGTAAAACTAACTTTTAACTCTGCCAGTCATGAGACTGTTGATTTTTTGTTTTTCTCTTTTCCTTTCTTTTTCTCTTTTTTTCTTTGCAAAGCAGAACCATAAAAATCTTTTAAAAACCCCACAGTGTAGCAACATAAGGAAATGCGTATCTGCTCCATAGCACTCTATACTCCACCACACCTCCTTGAAGACAATTTTAGTAAGAAAAATAAAACTATCACGTCAACCAAATATGCAGCTTTCTTCAATTCTGACAGATATCTTAACAGATGTTAGAACAAATACTTAGGCATATGTGCAACAAAACAGATTATTATTCCATATTATTATTCCAGATTCAGCATAAACCATTTTTTAAAAGTTATCTCAGTAAATAAATTGCATTCTACAGCAAAACAATTTTCTAAGTTCTGATAGAATACAGTTTTATAAACCAAGAACCACAAAAACCCACTAAACCTCAAACCTAACACAGAAACATTGAAATACTTTTGGCTTACCCCTCACCACATCCTAAATCAGACCAACTATACCCCTCACCACATCATAAATCAGACCAACTATCTGTAAAAGCCTTGGGACTTAGAGGTTTTTCCTGTACCA
The DNA here is from genome assembly GCA_013397955.1 of Grantiella picta. Lineage (NCBI taxonomy): Eukaryota > Metazoa > Chordata > Aves > Passeriformes > Meliphagidae > Grantiella > Grantiella picta. The sequence goes on along the minus strand of VZRM01003179.1, from coordinate 1,906,792 downwards.
TCAACTGGCAAATTATAGTTTTATACCATAAAACACTGCAGCCAGATATAAATATTTCTGAAGCTCACAAAAATCCTTAGAAAGGGGAGAGAAAAGCAAAAGTTGTGTGCAAAAGAATGCAAAATTCTTCAGAGCAGAGAAGGAAATGGGCTCCAAGAAGGTAATTTTGCTGGCACCAGCAAGGCTACTTTTCAGAAGAACTTAGGATGATGTTTCATCCTTGGCTTTTAATATGACTACTTTAATATCTTTTTCTTATGTGTACAATTCAGACTAATCTACTCAGATCTACTAAGGAAAATTTAAGACTTACTCTCTCACTTATTCTCTACTATAATCTCTCCAGATTCATCCTGAAGCTGGGACAATACGAAATTTGGAAGGATAAAATCCTGATGTGCTGACGGCAGCGTAAACTGGCTGTTTGGCAGGATTCTGTAGGAGGTGGCAGAGAAGAGCAGCTTAAGGAGGTGATTCTGCAGCTCCCAGCACAGACCACTGAGAGGCCCCAGAGACTGCCTGCCACAGCCACAGCCACCTGGGCAGCCTCCATGCCTGGCAGGAAGCATTGTTTAGGTTTCTCAAGCATATAGAAAAACGCAATTAAAACATATCTCTCTCGCTCTGGAAATTTAGGGCCTGAAAAATATGACCTTAGGCTTTCCAAAACAGTTTTCAGCTCAGTGCTCTGCAGCCCATTGCCATATCAACATAGACACTCGATTTCAGCATGCCTTTTTGCTCTGAAATATATCCAATGATTTTATCTTTTCTCATGTCAAACTACATGTAAAAGAGAAAACAGGATGCTCAATGTAAAATAGGCATTAAATGACATCCCAAACTATAGTTTTTGTAAGGGCTGAAATCTTCCTGGCACAATATAAAAAATACACTGTAGAATGTTTTAAGGCTAGCATAATCCTAATATTTACTATAGAGCATTTTTAGATTGAATTATCCCAACACTGAAGAAAGGATAATTCATGGCCAAGGCCAGAGAACAGACCTACACAATGTCCCACTGTGACAGGCAGTGCTGACTGCATTTGGACAGACACACAGAGCTGGGCTCTCAGAATAATGAACACTGAGCATTGAAAGGGAACCACAGCATTGCCCTTGGCCACGTTTCCAGCTGCCCTCTTGACCACACATTGGGAGTTACTGGCACTTCTGGCCATTCTGACCAGATCCACACCCAGCTGGACAAACAGGTAAGGCAGGCCCATGCTGATATATCAAATGCTCACCAAGGCTGGGAAGCACCAGATCCAGGAAAGGATCTGGCAATTTCAACCCTGGAAGATCCTTCCTACTACACTCCAAAATGTCTTATGGGAAAGAAGCATTTACTCTTGAGACAAACAAGAACTCAGCTCCTGTTGAGATCACAGAGTATCTCTGCACTATTCCCTTCCCAGACTTCACCTGGCAGCTTCAGGGAGTACACAAACGGGAGCAGCCCACTGCAACAAAACATGGGAAATACTGAGACCCAAATGCATTAAAATATTAAAAGAATAAAAATAATGAAAATGCAGCTATATGAAGAGTACGGAAAATCAGCCGATTTCAAGCACCTTGTCTGGTACAGGAAAAAGTGCTGAAGGTCATGCTCCATCACTTCCAGTTAGAACTTCTTGAAACATTCCTTTTTGGAAGCAGGGGCCAAATCAGTGTCTTGGAACATTAGGTAATGTCTTGTACAATGCTATGAATACACCAATTTTTTTCTATTTACTTTTACAGAAATACAAATACAAAAAGAATAATTTCAAATTTTAGAAAAAGAAGGTATGTTTTAAAAATTGATGTCTGATTCAGGACTTGATTTTAAGAAGCATTCAAATCGGAGTGTATTTTTGTAGAACAAGTACAAACCCCTCTTCAGAACCTCACAGATATTTGGGTCTGGGTGATGAAGAGAGTCATGAATTCATTGATGATTTCCCTTTGCATCTCAGTAACAGTTAAACAGATCTCCCATCTGTCAGATTCTTGAATTTTCAGTTCCAGCTTCCATACTTCATACTCCTGCCAGTTAATATTAATTGGTAATTGAACAGAAAAGCACCTGAAGCAAAGACACAAGGCAGAAATAACCTTTTTATTCCCACTAGGCAGGAACTCACACATGGCAATAGGGCAACATGTTTACCATTTATGTTTACCCTGTACATAATAAAAGGTTTGTCCAACCAGAGTGAATAGCTATTTTTTCATCAGCTTTTTTGTTTTTCAAATGGAAGGGTTTTATTATAGGCAAAATTGCATTAAGCATGTATAATGACTTATTCAGTGATTTGCCTAAACATCTTCCATGGCGTGCACAAAACTTGACAGCTGTGATTTGCTTTACCCATGCATAAATAACAACAAATTTGGCCCAAAGAGTTTTACTTCACATTTAAAATATGTGAAGCCTAACAGCGTAAAGAAAAAGGTTATCACTTCCAGAAACACTGGAAAAACACTCAGCCTAGACCTAGCAAGAACACACTAGAAAAGAAAACATGACGAAAAATGATAAGAAGAAAATATAAAATTCCCAAATCACAGGAGATTTGTACTCTAGTGACCTCAGTGCTGAATGGGACATAAATACAGACAAGGGATGAATTTCAAATATCCACCATTTGTATAATTGGAGAAGATACAAATGTTTCAAATTTTTAAAATAAAATTGAAATATTTTCAAAATAATTTTAGGACTTTACAGTAATTTAGAGTATCTTAAAATACTTAGGTTAATCTGTTCTATGGTTAAATTTAAGATATTTTTGAAGTCTACAAAGAGTAGTCACTGGCTGGAATTTACTGAAAGTTTATTATTTGTTTCTTTCTATAACCGTTTCTAGCTGCTTAAAATGTGCATAAAATTCTGCTTTAGTCTAGGTGACTACATTGTGCCAATGGAAAGGCAAGTTCTCTGCCTGAGGAGATGATTTTCTACAGATTTAACCAACATTTTAGAAGGTGGGAGGGTATGGAAGAAAATGACTTGCATGACCTTTGCCTTCTTGCACTCTCAGGTCTAGACCATTTAAATACTTTAGTCAAAGTATCCTCTTTAAACAATACAGGCTTTATTTAGACAGTAAGCTGATCAAGCAGACAGGTTAATTATTTGCCTTCAGCAGGATATGCGCACTGGTCACGGCTGAAAAGCAAAACTACTTTTGCAGTACGTTCCACAAGACAATACTGTAATGTGAATATAAAAGTCAAAATTGAACCATGAAGTGAAAATCATTGAGTAGTAAGTCTTAAATATTTAGAACAAGAAGGAAATTAGTTTACAATTATTTTTAAAAATTCAGGTAATAATCTTAACAGAAATATAATCAGTAATTTTTAAAAAAAACTTTTGAAAGTATAAATCAGGGCAGCTTTTGGAGAGCAATCTCTCGAGCTTCTAATATTTACTTATTTAGTTGCTTAGCAGGAAGGCAGCAGAAATTATGTTACCATCCTTATGCTAAAAAAAGTTTCACAGCATTTGGAGTTCAGAGCAGTCTGGCCTTGACAGTAGTTTGCTGTACCGGAAGGCAGATAGCATAGCACAGGAAAAGAGCCTAGAGGCATTAGTGTAATCCATCGAGGTTAAAGTAGGAAAGCTAAAATTATTTAATACTTTTTAAGCCCACAGTACAGTAAATGGTCTGTTGCTAGGAAGCAATTCTGGCTAAAAATACAGCTCTTTTTAATATGCTGACTTTATGGCTGAAGAATGCTGGAAATGGGTCTCACTGAAGGTGTTTCTCATGGCCCTCCTCTCATTCCATGGAGTTCACATTCACAAATGTCCTCTCATTCCATGGAGTCCCCAGTTCACATTCGCAAATGTGTGAACCTCAAGTGCTCCTGAGCCTGGAGGTTATGTTTGACCAAGGAAAAGACAAGGTCAACAGATGGGTGACCTTTACTCTTGGCAAGAGTGCCCACATGAGGGGACCCGTGATAATGGGTAAAAACTCTTCAAAATTATAAGATTTAAAGTTCTGACCCCCAGCCTGACCATGGATTTGCCACCACGAAGGAAGAATTTTCTCCCAGGAACCTGAGAACCTAGGGAGAGGCTGACTGCCTGGGGCGATCCTCTGGGGGAAATGGTCCCAAACCCCTCCTTGTATGCCATGACAAATTCCCATAAATCAGCAGCATTTGTCCTGCTCTGTGAAAACAAAAGCATTTGACTGTCCTATTTTACAGCTGTAAACAGGTGAAGCAATTATTAAACATGCAAATAAAAAATTAAAAATCTCAGAAACAGAAAGCAGGATTTGGCAGTAACAGCGCTGAGGAGCTGCATCCATTTAGCTCTCACACAACTGACCAGTCCTACAGTAATACTGGACCAGTGAGTTCAGGACTGTTAAGGAACACAACATGCCAAAATATTACTTGCAAGGGATGAAAGTGCCACGAAGAACTTGAAAAATGTGACCCCAGTCCTTCCAGGGGGTTCTGGATGAAGCCACAGTTACATTTTGTGCAACAGACAGACAGTCACACTTCAAAGGATGAACATTATGTTAATGAAAGAATAAGATATATAACCTTAAGCACGGATTTGCAAAGGTATAATGAACTACTGTAAGCAACTTGAAGACTTAAATCACAAAATATTACACTGGTCTATTCTACAGCGTTTAGTGGATGCCTTCTTTAAGTGACACAAACCTCAATAGCTCAGTAACTTCACAGTGTCTCTGAAAATGAATGTACAAGAAGAAATTGATGATAGCTTTAAAATAAATTGTAAATATTGTGTAATTTTTTTATTACTAGATAAATTTGCTGTCAATACTTACTGTTTTACTGAATTATTTTGAAATTCAACTGTATTTTTTATGTTTTTATCCTGCAATTCTTTCTTCTTTCTAGGTGGTTTTCTGCTAGAAAGGAAGATAGGTTTTCACAGCTAGCTCTCCCTTTCAGTTTTCACAGCTAGTTCCCTCTATCAGATTTTCAAAAAGTTTACTATTTTTTTTGCTAAAGTCCTTTTCTCCTGTCCTAAGTAGAGAACAGCCTGGCCACCCTCTTAATTGAGAACCAACTTTGTCCCCATCCAACAAGTAGGTAATTGTCTCTCTTATGTTCATGAACATTGCATTTGGAATCCTGCACTTACCAGTCAGCAAACAATCCTCTGCATCAATGAGGTACAAAACTCTCCCTCCTCTCATTCTTTGACACACTGACTACTTGGCATCTTTAGGGAGGAATTTTTTATCTTTGGACTTTTTATTCTCTGCCAATTTGCACATGACAGCCACACAAGAAGTGGACATCTAACGAGGCTATTTTTTGTGCAGCCTGATGCAAGCCATGTTCATACCAGAAATAACAGCAAACATTCATTTTGGAAGCAGAATGGTTTTGAATAGTTTTCTTCCACCTCCTCAGGTTGAAGTCAGGTACATCCATACAAGAAAAATCCCATCAGAAAGTATGCATTAAGTACTAATTATGAAACTTGAGAAATTATCTACATATTTTTACAAATAACTGTCTGGTAAGTATTGAAACTTTCAACCTAAAGTATAGTTTTAATAGTGCCACTAAGTCTTGTGTTAATGATAAATGCACCTGGGTCAGTGCAATTGCAAGCAAAGGTAAAGGCTGGGCAGAAAATGGACTGAGAGCAACCCTGAGGAGAAGGACTCGGGGCTGTTGGTGGATGAGAAGTTCAACACGAGCTGAAACAGAACATTCGCAGCACAGAAAGCTGATTTTGGGCTGCATCAAACGCACTGTGGCCAGCAGAGTGAGGGAGGGGATTATGCCCCTCAGCTCTGCTCTGATGAGGTCCCACGTGGAGTGCTGCATTCAGCTCTGGGATCCCCAGGATAAGGATGTGGACCTGTTGGAGTGAGCTCAGAGGAGGCCATGAAGGTGATCAAAGGGCTGGAGCACCAACCCTACAAAGAAAAACTGAGAGAGTTGTGGCTGTTCAGCCTGGAGAAGAGAAGACTCCAGGGAGACCTCAGGGCAGCCTTTCAGTATCTACAGGAAGCTGACAAGAAAGCTGGAGAGGGATTTTTTACAAGAACATGCACTGATAGGACAAGGGGAGCGGTTTTATACTGAAGGAGGGAAGATTTACATCAGACGTTAGGAAGAAATTCTTCACTGTGACACTGACGAGGCACTGGAACAAATTTCCCAGAGAAGCTGTGAATGTCCCAACCTTAAGTTCAAAGGCCATCACACAACATTATAACTGACTGATTTGAAATGCCTGAGTTACTGCTAAAGAGCTTTCTCATTCCTTTTCCCTACAAGTGCTGTATTTATAACAGAGAATTTACACCATCACAAGGAGAAAAACATTTCCCAGAGCCAACATATTCATTACTAGTGATGTAACTTGCAGCACGAGGAGCTCCTTGAAAACTGTATAGTTGAAGAATACAGTAGTTTCCATTAGTGTGGGAACATACCACATTTCTCATAGGATTCAAAGTATTTGCCTTAGCAACAATAAACTTACAGAAAAGATACAAGGGAGTAGTTAAAAACATTGGCTATACATGAAAAAAGTCCTTAATTCAGAATCATGAGCTAGTCATAAATATGCAGAAATTACTCCAGTAGTTTAGACCAGCTGGGGTTTAGATTGACTCAAGTGATTTTTAATTTTTTTTTTTCTAAAGAAGGCAATGTGCGCATTTTTAAGATTTATTTTAGTTACAAGCACGTTTCAAAGAAGGTACTTTGAAAAATAAACCAGAAACTTTGTCCCTTGGAAGAGGTCACTTACAAAACATCTCTTAAAACAATCTCTTTCCAGTTTGCCAAGATGATAAGGGAAATTTACAGGAAAGTCCACAATTCAAAAGCCATTTCTTCATGAGTGCTAAAATAGTTTAAATTAAAACCTGCATCCTTAGTGGGATCTGATCCCTTAGCACGCTGTCGTCCCAGTTCAGATATAGAGAGGTACCAGTGCCTCATTCACCCATCAGCACATGAACCCTCTTTCTCCCTCTCCCACCAAACTGGTCACAACTGTGTGCACAGAGTGCACAGGTAACCCTATTAGTAAGGTGGTGTAAGGCCATATTACCTGGGCAACACTGTCAGACATAGCAAAACTAGGACAAATTGGAAAAAAAAGTGATTAGGGGATGTCTGGTTTTCTGGATGAGAATCAGGGTGGGAAAGGGACTTAGGAGGAAAGAAGGGATAATAAGAATTGGCAGATTGATGCAGTGACTGATGGTGTTTGGGGGTGCTTATCAAGCAACCCCAAACCTGGGTCCTCCCACAAACAGATTAGAAAACAGGGTTCTGGGCTATTAACAGGGACTGGCTTTGCTCCAGACAGAGGAGTGTTTCCCTCCTCTCACCCACCCCACTCCAGTCATGCTCAGAGCTGAACACTCCGCATGGATTTCCTTCCAAACCCCGCAGAGCAGCAGTGCCCAGTCACACCACTCAGTTCTTGGGCCAGGGACTGCAGCCTTGGGGGCTGCTGCTGGATCACTGCACTGCTGATATAAAATAAAGTCCCCGTTTGTTTTGGAAAGGTGAGACATCAGTTTCATTCATTTAAAAGACTTCCAATCCAACAGGGGTGTACAGGGGTTATTGACTGATAACATGAGATTATCTGATAGAGGAGAACAGGACAATACAGTACAGTGCAGCCCACATTCCCTGCCGTGCAGCCCACATTCTCTGTCATCCCTAATGCAGGTGAAAAGACTGAAATGTCTGATCTGGTGACAGTGGAGAAAGATGTTGTGTGACTGATGCTATTTTACTCATCACAAATATAGTATAACCACACCTAGCATTGCCTCGCAGTTACACAGCACACCGAGGTTACATCAGAACAGATTTACTGACTTCAAACAAGCATTCAGAGATAATTACTTAACCTTATAGGACAATATTAAGGATTTGACAGAGCTGACGACATTTGAAATGATACTTGAGAGTACAGTTTGTTCAGAACAAAGTTGGAAAGTCATTTAATAAATTTTGCTCCACCACTGTGTCATTCTGCCAGGAACTGAAGAGCACATCCCCATTCTGCCCTGTCCCCTCTCCTGCGGCTTTGTTGGCCAAAGCGCTGGGAACACTTCAAAATAGCTGGCAATCCAACCCTTTTTTACTTGCTCTTCATATCAAAGCTCGTAGGAGAACTCAATTAAGTTTATGAGCTTTTGTAAGTGACCTTGCAAGGGCCCAATTGTCAGCTCTGAGATAGCTGGCGCACAGCTTGTTTAATTTCTGTTTACAATGGGAAAAATCTCCTAACGCAAGTTTCTGTGATATTGAGAAGCATTTCACATTTACAATAAACCAACAAAAATTTGTCAAAACTCCTTAAATTAAAGCTACCTAAGTGAAAGTATTATAGACCACAGTACTACATTAATAATATATTAATACTACATTAAAATGTTTTAACAGTTCAAAATAGATATTTTGATTGTTTTCCATGCAAGAATACAATTTATCAGTTGCTGAATTAAAAATCTGCTATAGCTGGCAATGGATGATGATGCCTTTTCTTCCTACAAAAAAATCTGCTTCTAAAAATATGTTATTTTAAGAGGAAATTAAACTCTATTCTATAGTTATATTGTGCCTCATTAGCTTTATTCTCTATCAATTGTTAATGATGCAAAAGAATATCACAACATGTTAATGTCTTCCAAGCGCAATCTTTTATGCACTTATACACACCAAGTACTTACAAATTCCTGTTTTGTCAGTGTTTAGAAAGAGATCAAGACATTAAATAAAACTCAATTTCTATACAACAGAAAATATGATAAAAATTACAAGGAAGTGCTGCACTCCTTTCTAAGCGATCAATCAAACAGAACCAAAAGATTAGTTGTGTTCTCGGTGAGAAACAAGGTATAGCATATGAGCAAGTTCCAAGTCTGTAAATCAAGGCTTGTGTGAGAAGAAAAAAGGCTTCTTGAATTTGGGTGTTGTACAATGGTGCTTCTGCTTCATATTCAACTGTCTGAATCACAGCAGACCATATTAACTCCTGTTCTAATTTCTGACAACTAATAAAGGCTATAATTTTGCTGAGGCATTCGAGCAACATCCCATTTCAGCAATAGGCAAGAACAGCTTCAGGACTAGATTGAGATGATGGTTTATACAGAGTAAAGAGTTTCTTAGGAGATGTTGTATCTGATTCATGCCTTCCAATATGAAATAAGTAAAGAAGTAGGTACCAGTAGCTGGGATAACAGTACTTTGTTTTCCCTGTTCCCTTTGTGCTTTTGGGATTTCATTCTGTTCTTTCTGATGCCTTTAGACATTCTTGCATCTTTAGGGAGGAACTTTTAACTTCAAGGACACCTGAATGGCCCTTTTCAGCCAAAGAAAGAGTAAGCCAGAACTTTTGGTACTTGGAGTTTAACAACATGTAATCACATTCAGAAGTGCAGCTATGAACAAATCTGTAAAATAGTATCTTGCATATTAGTGCACTCAAATGACCCAAGAATCGTACAGCGGGTTGTTTTTTGGTTTTTTTTTTATTAGAGCTTCCTCTCAGTCTTAAGGAGATTATGTTCTTTAAATGCATCTATCTCAAATTGTTTGGTAGTCTTATTTTAGGGAGTGACATTTAACAAAAATATTATTCTTACTCACAACACTGCCTCTGGGCAACCTGTTCCAATGCTCAGTCGGCCTGGCAGTAAACAAGTTCTTCCTCATATTGAGGTGGAACTTCCTGCACATCAGTTTCTGCCCTTTGCCTCTTGTCCTATTGCTTGGAATCACCGAGCAGAGCCTGCTCCATCCTCTTGGCACCCTCCCTGCAGATAATAAGACAGAAAAGGTCTCCTCTCAGTTGTCTCTCCTCAAGGCTGAACAGGCCCAGCTCCTTTTTTTATCCAACATAGGGTAGATATAGAGGAGAAATCAGACAATAATTATTGGAATTACAAATTACTCAGAATTACTTGAAGACTCAATGGAAGTCATTTCAAAAAGTAAAACAACTCTTTCCCACAACAGTTACTCCAGTGGACAAAAAAGACCACAAGACAGTAAAACCTGCAAGTATTAAACACAGATGAGCCCTGCAATAAAATAATTCCAACATGAAGAATATGGCACTGGTTTGGAATGTTGAATACTAAAAAACTGAGGTGTTGTTTGCAAAGAAACTCCTACTATTTTCTAAAAATTCTGAAGACAACAAGATATTATTACAGAAACCATCAAAGTGTCTGTTGAAGTTTATCAAATTTAATTTACTTAATAAGTTGACTACAAACATTTTGCATTCAAGAACCAGGTTCTATAGCATGGGAGAAATCTCACGGAGTGAGATTTTCCTGGAACAGAATGCATGTTGAAATGAGGAAACAGTGTTCAGCCTGGAAATAGGGCAAGAATTCAATATACTGTATCTATTACAGTACCCAGATACTTATTTACCAAAGCTGACATGAGCTGAAAGAAATTAGGAAGCAGAGTGGGAAGTCAGATATAAAGGGCATCCCTTAAGCCTCTGCAGAGCAGCCCTCACTGACAGGCTCTAGGTACAGGTCTGGACTTTTGAATTCTTGAAATCTAGAGCTTTTACAGCTCTATTTACTTCTTTCATGTTTTTCAAAACAAATTATTTTCACTCCAGAGTGTATGTTGAATCTCTTCTCTCATTTCCACAATGTTTTCACTTGTGACTGAAAGCATTTATAATAGAAAAGAGAGATTTCCATTGCCAATGTGTATCTTGGGACTGTAGCATCCAGTTCCACGTAAGTAACTTTTTATTTGTAATTTTGTTTCCCCGTGTGTGACACAGCTTTGCATATCTTTGTCCAGATCTATCTAGTAATCAGATATCTAGATATCTAGTAATCCAGACTATCTAGTTATACTGTTATAACTGTAAAACTCCATGCTAAGAACTGTTGATGCTGTTTTTATTTCTCTCCTCAAATCTTACTGACACAGATTACTGACAGCTGATGATCATCCAGAGAAACTATGTTAACTGTACTGCTGGGGTTTTTTACTGTGGTAATTTTTAATCACAGCTTTTTCTACCATAATAAGTAATAAAAATGCATGGTTTTTTTGGTTTCATGTTCTGCACAGTATTACATTCAGATTGCTTCTAAATAGTCAAAAACAATTTCCACGTGGGAAATCCTGTCTGTAGTTTCCCTCAAGAACAGACTGCCTTGTAAAAACAGAACTTAAGAAGACTTTCAATGTAATCAGTATCCTCTACGAATTCAGTATAAAATAGTTAATTATTAGATTAGATAAAAATATTCTTCTATGAATTAGTGTACACAGCAAAAAAAGAACAGATACAGAATACTTTGAGCATATAATGACTACATTTCCTTGAAATTCTGATCAACTGTATCCATAACTTATGACTAAAATATGGGCACATTTCTTGAATATTTCTCATGAGCCTTTTTCATTGTATGCATAAGTTTTGTTCAGCATCACATGTTACTTGAAGAACAATATAACTTGGGATTCAATACTTGGGAACAGTGTAACTTGGGCTACAATAACCACAGGACATTACATGATCTATATACAAGCAAAATCCCAGTTGAGATGTAGCAACTGGGCTGACGATAAGTATTTTTAAAGGGGAATAAAATTAAATCGAACAGGAAACTGTACAGCTTTAACACACAGCACTTTAAAAAAACCCCTATCATCTGTAACATTATAGAAATACAAAAGGATTAAAACTTCTCCATCTTCCTCTGTTTTTACAGAGTATTCCTAGGCTGCAGTATGTTCTCAGTCCTAAATGTCCACTATCCATTCTTTTGATTATCTTTCCGTTTCCCTCGGCTACCAAAATTTTTAGAATAATTTTCCCATTAATGCACTAATGTTTTGAGTGGAGAATTCAAAATTGCTTATGCAGTTACATGTTTAAATTTGTCATGCATCACCGGAAAAATAAACCATTTACACTTTATTCACTCTGGGCCCATTTATGCCTCTAGAAATATGAGATATATCTGACAATCTGGCATAAATTGCAACCCCAGTCAGTTTTAATCTTTGAAATTCAAATATAGGAAAATTACATTACAAATTTATAATGCAAGCACCTCTAATTTTAGTAGGGGTAAAGACCTTACAGAAGAAAAAACGAAATGACAATAGAAATAACTAAACCACTGAAGTATACAGCTGGCATTCCTGTATTCAGATTTTAATGTCCAAGGCCAGTACAAATACTGCTGAGACAAACAGGCACAATTCTGTTTTGTCCATAGACACATCTGTAATTTCACCTTCTATTTAATCTCAAATAACCTTATTTTCAAATTAAGGTTTGTATTTTTTCCAACGCTCTCCTCTGTCCCAGCATAAACTGAAAGTCTCTAAAAATTTCAAGACACTTCGAGCAGCTCAAATCAGTTGTGTCTGGGTCAACTGTTAACTTCTGCTTTTTTATTAACTTTTGATAGTGAAAAAAAACCAACCCCTAACTCTTACATCTTAAAAAGAGGAAGACAGATTCCTCCTGCCCTCCCCATCATATCTGAGAGGTTACAAAAGTCCCCAGGAATCAGAAGCAGCAATTAGATATCTGTGGAAAATGCTTGTGCATGCTGTTATACAATATTAACAAAAAAGTACTGAGGGAAACTGTACTTCTCATTACTGTATGAAGTCAGATAACAACAAATGTCTACCTGTAACAGAAATCACCCTCAAGACCCTAAAATTGCTGCCTGGTAGTCACGAACTCAGCACACTGTCCAGAACCACTAAAATTAACGACAGATTCCCATTTTGAATGCATAATTAATTTATTTCTCAGACTTGGCAGCTTAATGTCAAAGATCCTGCAGGCTGAGTCAAGCAGTGTTACTGACAGGATGCATCACCCCCATCCAGCCCAGATTCTGCACTCAGCCAGCAGACTGAGTGCAATCCCAGCTTCCTGCAGAAACTTCCATCTATCCATGCAGCAATGCGAGCCGGCACAGCCCAGCTGCTCTGAGCATGTGGCAGAATCCTGGTTCCCCCGATTCAAGGGAAAACTTTCAGAAATGTCAAGGGAAGCAAGCCCTCTCGCTTACAGCAGACTGCTTAAAGTTCTGCATGCCCTGATGACCTTTCTGCTAATCAGATTATGAATGTAGCTCCAACCAAAATCAGCAGGAATTACACTGATAAATAAGTACAAAGAGGAAACAGAGGAAAGGATAATATGTAGCTAAGCTTTTTGTCTTTTCTTTCCTAGTGCTTTGAATCCCCTGAATGTTCTGCAGGACACCACTAGATCCCCATGCAGTCAAAGGAAGACAATCCAGCAGCCACAGGAGCTTTCGCAGAGGTTTGGCTCAGAGGGATAGAGACAACCCAGACCTGCCTCTATTAATAGAAAAAAGCATGTGCTGCCAGAAGAAAGAGCCAAACTTGTCATCAAAAGTTTGCTGAGGAAGCTTGCTCTATTACTCAGGAATGCTAAGAGCTGTCTCCAGTAGAAACTGAAGACTTGAAAACAACCAGAGAGAAAGCAAATTACAATGTCATTTCAGTCAATGATTATTTGACAGAGCGAGTATTGTATCGCATTAGCACACACTAGACCCGGACAAGACAGAACCCAAAGAGCAACCCATCAATTTACTGAAAAGAAACACAACTTAAAAAACAATGTAACACACAAGGTTTTTTTCATTATTTTTCTGATTTTCACCAATAATGGTGCATTTCAGACAAGATATATCTACAGCTGTTTCTGCTGTGTCAATCTTTAAAGGCCAAGAGCCATGATTTATCAAAGGATGAAAGTCCTCCATGCAAGCCAGAGATGAGTCATCAATTCTCTTTTCTGCCACATACTCCTGCAGTTATTGCATGGACACACCTTTAAGCCCAGAGAGACACTGTTGCAGTCAGGAGTTCTCCCCATAGACCTTCCATCAAACCCTAGCTAACCCTCCTTCAGTAACATTTTAAAACAGCACTGTGAAATGTGCATTAGCTCTGTTACTGTTTCACAGACAGGTGACATCTGCCCCTTCAATATTTCCTGACTTCAAGAACTTTTGCAGTCTCTTCACAAGATCAATACCAATCCACAGCAAAGTAGCCTGTGAACAGCAGGTACTTCTCTCCAAGTTTTCTTCCCATCCATGTGCCTCGAGAACCTCAAGTAAAGGGAACTGATCCAAGGAAACCTTTTGTCCTCTGTTAGAAGCACATCAAATTTCATTTGTATTACCATTATCTTTCATGTTTCAGGATAAACATAAAATCATCCTTAGATAACTTTCCTATTAGTTCCAAGCTTTTCCCACTGCCTTGTCCTTCAAACTACTTTTTTCATTTCTTATTTTCAAGTTGACCCCAAGTGTACAAAAATAGAGCTCTTAATGTAGCCACAACCTTCTCTTTGTGTTTCTGTATTTGTCTAATCCTTCCTTTCTAATAATATCACATATCTTAAGATTCAAAGCTCTACTTTGTCTTTTTCTTTATCTCTCTTTTCTCCCTTAGAATTTAATCCCCTGCTCTCCCTTTTCATGTGACTACATAACACTCCATTTTTTCATGTTACGTGATATTTCAAGCATATTTCTATTACATTTACATTGTATTTTTCTTCTTTCCTCATTCACTTTCTGTACCATTGTAACACTACATGCATCACCATGTTACCTCTTAAGTAATAAAGTGAGATAGAAATAACAATCCCTTTTATTAGCTGAGGGAATTCAACAGAAATTATAATTTCATTAATTACATAAAAGTCAGTCTTCCTCCTCTGTAAACTCCACTCCTTTGAACTTGAGTGATACAAGGTGTGCAACAGAGTGTTATTAAGCAAGATGACAGAGATGAAAGACTCCATGCAATCTAGATTTCTCTCTTTAATAGCAACACTGACAACGTAATTTAAATATTAATAAAAGCAGAAGCAGACTGTGTGTAAGCCCTCACAAGTATCCTACTTACAGTAACAACAATGCAGCAAATTTCCTACCCACCCCAACCTGTGTTTCAGGGAAGAAGAGTTACTCTACCAAAGAGCCACACAGACTGTTCTTTTTTTGCAGTGGGTATCACAATCTATAACTACTGACAGCAGTGCAAGGCAGGGGCTCTACAGCTTTCAGCTAAAGAGCTAGAATTTATTTTGGTTATTTGTGGCTCAATGACCTTTCTGCTCAGTAGGTTGCCTTGGCACAGAGTCAAGGTTTGCAGCCCTCCAGCAGGGCTCGTATGGTTCCAAAGGCCAGAGGATGCTTGGATAGGTAAAAATGGCTGTAGTTAGAACACTAAAATGATGTTACCCTTGAAAATTACATCAGGTACACAATTAAATGTCTTTTACAGAATACTGGATGGTGCTTACTTCTCTAATATACTGGTGTAACAGACCAGCCAAGTAGTTTACAGAAACTATAGGGGATAAATCTTCCATTAATGTGCATAGAACAATATTTTGAAGATGCTGTGGTATTTCAAATTTCAAAGTTCCTGTACTTTGACTTCTCAAAACCATCTGCTGCTTTGGTCAAAAACATAGTTTAAAGAAATACACCATGTCTCCTAGCTGCATTTATTGTACCCTACTGCCTTTTCCACAGATATAGATCCTTCCTACAGTTGTCACAAACCTCAAAGGTATCTTTGTTACATAAAGTAACAAACAATCAAAATGCTTACATTAGACAATGAAAATTAAATTTGTGTCAATAGGAGTCAATTTAACAAAATTATTCCATTAGGGATAATTAAATGAATTAATTTTAAAAATCAAATATAAAAAACCCCAAGGCACTAGATGACAAACAGATTTTGCAGTCATCTTGTCTAGGTCAGCTTCAGTTCTTCCAAGCAATTTTCAAAAATATTCACATGTGGTGGCACCAACAGCCATTAGAGAGAGAAAAGTGAAAATATTCTCTACATAATTTAAAACTAAACTCCCCACAGCTCCCAGAAGACCATTTACTGCCTTTAACACACCAGACACCACACGCAGCTGTGACCAAAGCTTTCCTCAAAATCACAAGCACAAAACCACGGCTGATATTCACAGAACCTGTATCAAAGACATGGAGATCTATCAAACAGTATCTGAAGCACTTCTGGGGAAGAAACAACCCAATAAAAAGTTGGCAACTCCTCAGCTCTTGAAAGACATTAGGTATTAATTTCTGAATCTTGCAATTTCTGAGGTGAGGGTCCTTGCAGCAGTCAGATCTGTCAGACACACTGGTGCAAAATGTCAGCAAAGATTGCAGAAGCTGCCTGGTTTTTAAAGTCTGTAGTAGGTTTGGATTTTCTTTTTCATTGGGGAAGGCACTCAGGTAAGCACCTTGAAGCCTTGAAGAGGAACTATAAATTATGCAAGTATCATGGTTTTTGTAAAAAGACACATCAGCATAGTGTAGTTTCTGTCCTTAAGAATATTGTATGCTAAAGGTACAAGGACCAAATGCCAACTTCAATTACAGAATGGCAAAAATTTAGCAAACATTCTTATTCAGCAAAGTAGTTGGCCAAAATCTTAAGTTTAAAGCAGGTGAAAATTAAACTGAAATTTCAGCAGATGTCAAAGCATCTTGCTAGATCACAGCCAAATTTTTTATCATGCACTTTTCTCTGTGATTCAGCCTTGGACCCTCACATTTTCATTGCATATGCACAAAGGTCACGATCAAATCCCCAGACAGGTAAAACTTCCAGAGTCAAAATCCAGATTTTCAAGGAGTTGGAGTTAATCTCCACTTGTTGGGATTTAAACCAAGTGATACTTTGAGCAGGTATCTGATTCTGTAAGGTGCCCTTGTATGTCATTGTAGGGTATATCAGATTTTAAAAACATGAAAGCACTAAAAAAAAAAAATCACTATTCTCATTACTATTTTAAGCATCCTCAGAGCAATAGGTATTCTTTTTCTCAATTGAAATACTGGTCACAAATCATACTTACTAAGGAAGTGATACCTTCTTCACTTAGTAGTAAATAACTTTTACTTTATATTGCCAAAGACGGATGAAGTGATTAAACACACACCCCCCAAGAAAACCAAAGGGAAAGATATGAATGCAAGACTTAGTTAAAACTATCTTCATCCTTTTTTTACTAATAATTCTTCCTTTTGCTCAGTTATCCTGTTATAATTTTAAATTACTAATAGAATACACTGAAGTTAAAAAGGAAGTCAGAAATCCTTGCAGATAATTTTTGCAGGTTTTTTTGTGGTTTTTATTTGAAGGAAAAAATGGCACAAGAAGTAGAAGTAATCCCAGATGCTACAGTGGTTTGGACGCTGCATGGATTTCTTTATATAGCACACAGTTGCAATCATGTACGTTGTCATTTTTGCACCGGAATTTTCAAATCAGTTTATACATTTCTCATGTACAGCTATGGGTTTAGTGAAATAATTCAAGGTCATTAATGTCTGCAACATAGGGCTGTGCTATGATAGATAAACTCTGTATCAATCACCCAATTGAAACGATTACCAAAATTTACCATTTTCATAACAGCATACATCTACTTCCCTTTTTTATGTGAATTAGTAATGAAAGGATTGAGAGGAAGAAAGGACTTATTTATTTTATTCTTGGTGACTATTCCACAGTGCAAAACTATGGTTAACGGTAAATATTTCAGCATTCTCCAACATAATCACCAGAAATAGGTATCTGAATACCTAAATATGCCTTATATTTAAATAGCCAAACCTGGAGCCCATCAACACTGCAGACATACAAGATTTCTACTTCCAGGAAGAGACACCGTGTATGTGAGCAGTTTATCCCTCAGTACATAAACTGGGGGATACAAACATCTCTCAGCTAGGTTCATATGCAACCACAGCCTACTTCTTGAACACACTTGAATTTCTACGTAACCTGAAATCTAATGCCTTTTCACAGCAAGGAAGGGAAGGTATCTGAACCTCGGAACTGGCAGTGACATCCTTTACTCCTGCACAATCCCAGCATTGCAGACAAGGTAATGCACTTATGGGGAACACTTGGGGCAATATTTGGGACTTAGTAAGGTCAATGAAGAAGCTCTAAAGCTATCTACTGAGCAGTCGCCAGCATTCCCGGGGCTCTGTGTGGAGCTGGGATTTGATGATATTCAGCTGTGCGCTGGTAGCATTGTATAATCATACATGATGGGGGTTAGCAAAGGGCACTGTTACTTACTCAGGAATTAGATTTCACAGCTTACTTTATTCCCAAACAGGAATCCTAGTTTCTGACACAGAAATAGTAGATAAGGCCAAAATAACTACATATTTCCTTAGTAAAAAAGAAGAAAGTCGACATAAAAGACACTGAACATGGACCCCCTCATCCCACTGTGTATTACAACTTATTACGATGTACCAAAACAACTCCTGGGACTTTTTAAACAGTGCTTAAAGATGTGAATCATACTGCATAGAAGAACGCCTATACTATCAAACCACTGAAATATGAAAAAATAGAAATTAAACTGTAATTATTCATTTATCCCCTCAAAATCTTTAAACCTTACTCTTTAAATCTTAAAGTCTGCATCCTGAAAGCCAGGAAAATTTTTCAATTTATTTAAAAGTACGTAGCACAAACCCTTTACTAGCATAGACGAAAAGTATATACAATAAACAAGTAAGCTGAAAGCCTGTCATTATAATATTTCCCTAGTATAGTTCCTTCAAAATACCAGTGTTCAAAATACTATGTTTTTTTCTTAATTCTTGGAAATAATTTAAATAATTATGATTTTTAATGACTCTATATACTTTTCATCTACCTTACACCTCAGTCTGTATAAGTTTATCCTTCCACATATATAGAGAGAAGCATATTCATATATATTTGAAAAAGGCATACTTATAGAAACTTTGTTCATGCTTCCGTACTTACCCAGGACACATTTTTAGCCTTGGGTGTTTTTAGCATGGCAACATGCAAGGCTGAAATGACCAACAACAGTCCCACCAGCATGGAAAGTCAGATAGAGGGGTAGTCCAGGTGCCTTGGTTACCTCAGGGTGTAGAGTTCCTTGGCCTGGCTGACACAGGCACACTGAGCATGTGGTCAGGTAAGAATAAAAAGTGTCATTTTTCTTCCCAGTGTAAAATCCAGTCAAACTGAGACATATCTGTCTTCAGCAGCAGCTGCCTGTATTTCTGTATATCCATGAAATCCAAAGTTGACACTTCTCTTTCAAAAGACAAAACCAAAAGTCAAAAGGACTTACTCTCACAGACACCTCGCCCTCCCAGTGAGAAAAGGCAGAGTCCAGTTATCCTCCAAGCTTCCACCCAAGCACTCGCAGGAGACTGAAGCCCAGCACTGGAAGCCACTGGCCATCAGAGGACGTCAAAGAAACACACAGCTACTGGCTGCGCTGTTTAACTGCTGCTATGCCTGAATATTTCACAACCCCAGGATCTTCAGAGCAATAAAGAGAATTAGGATCTCGATGTCAATAAATAATGCATGCCAGCAGCTGGGGCAGGTACCTGTTGCACTGTCTGTGCCCGTGGTGTGGTGGCTGCCACTCCAGCCCTGCTGAGGGCACCTGCTCTGCCAGCACCCTGCAGCGCTGGGCTCACGGCCGGCACGGACACGCGTCCCACAACGGCCAGCAAAGGCAGAAAATCACTGCTCCCGCTCGTTTCTCTTTGTTCCTCTGCCCTTCTGTCCTTTTACTTTTACCTCCTGTCAATCTAGATTACCAGAGCAGATCCAGGCTAAATTTTGCAACTATCAGTAGTGATTAGAGTGAGTTGATTGAAATCGGATTATACAGGAAGACCTCTGCATCCTCACTCAGCACGCGGGCCAGTACCATTTGCAAAATACTTACGCTTCACTGCACAGTATGAGAGCATTTGGAGCAGTCCATTAGAAGAGAAACAGCTCAGTGAAAACAAGCCAGACTGCACTGTCTTTAAAAAAGAGAGAAAAGGGATCCTGTTTTCAGCAGCTGCACGAATTTACAGGGGAGTGTTTCAGACCATTTCCAGATGGAAGAGTTTGTTGGAGTCTCACGGATTCACCAGAAAGCATGGGATATCAAAGAGTGCCACTATATACCTAAAGTGCTCAGTGTACCTGCTTGCTACTGCTCAGATATGGATCCAGTCCAAGTGCACCCATGTGGCATCTGAGCACCCAACTTGTGAGAAGCATCATCCTTCCCCGGGATAACATCTGCAAATCCTACTGACACTATCTACGCAACTCACCCAGAGCATTCAGTTAAAATGCGCTTTTTCAAAGCACACCATTAAATGTACAAGGAAGGCGACCTGCCTGAACAATATTCAAATATAAATAATAATTTAAATGAGGTATGAGGTAAAAAGATGCAGTGCCATCCTAAAAAGATGATATTTTCTCTGGAAAAGAAGACAACAAAACACAAAGCAGAAAAGGACATGGTGACACAGAGCAAAGGGAGCAATCTGATAAAAAGCAATTTAAAAAAATGTACAAAATTAAGTCCAGCTGACAGGTACTGTGAATGTGACAGACAGATGCAGTTTGCATTACACCACACCATTTTTCTAGGACTTCCTAAATAATAACTTAATATTATTATCTACTCATGATACAGACCTAGATTATGCTTCAAGCATCATCTGTCACTTTACACTGATTATTTAATGTATCTGCATAAATGCAACGGGTTTTTGATCCCACAAATTCAATTTGTGGATGGTCTGTGATTTGTTTGTGGGTATTAAAATAATATTAAGGTATTTTCCAAGGTGGCAACATAAACTCCTTATCTTGCTAAAAGAAACTCTAGAAACTGCTAATCCCTGGGACAGAGATAAAATGTGTGTGTCTACTCAAGTCTCATGGAGCTGAAGCACTATCTGTAGCTTTAAATGACTGGGAGTCAAATAAAAGAGGATGATTGCCTTCAGTAAGTGCACTGAGATTCAGATTCTGGTAGTTGGACAGGTGGAATACAAAGGTATATGACTGGATATAAATCCAGGAGTGTGGCAGCTTTATGCAGTGAAAAGTTCTTAATGAGATGTTAAGCAGTTACTAAAACCAGTTCTGTTTCAACTATACCATGTCTAGACATATGAGAGAAAATATCTCACAGAGAAATTACTTTATTCCATTCTGAAAGTTAGAGACTATAAGTCTAGAGTCTGTTACATTAGCATCTAACACAAAGGTATCCTACAGCACTGTCACCGATGTAGAATGGATTAGATCAGATCTGTCCCTGTGTACTGTGATAATAAACTTGGTCCTATACATAGAAGCTAAAAAACATCTGGCATTTGAGCTTTCTCCTTCTTAATATTAACTCAGTTCACAGCATTTCAGAGAAGCAGCTGCTAATGGCTTGCCAGACATGTGCTCAAATAAAATGAACTAAATTTATTCCCTCACACAGAAGGATTTTGAAATACTGAATTTTACTTTAAGCAGCTAAGTTAATGCCAATGGCATATATTTTTTAAAAATCCTACTTCTAAAATATAATGAAATAAAAGACAATAAAGGTTGAAAATTTAGATTATGGACTAGAAAGTCCAGAAATTAACTCTGTTAAATGTAGGACCTCTGGTGCAATCTTTAATTCCAGAGGACAAATCTCATTGCAGAAAACAAAAGGTCCTTGTAAGAGGAACAATGATAAACAATAAACCTAAAATGACAGAAATATTGTGCACCGTGCATCCTCTCCTTTCTGATGTGGCACTTTTTGTGCAGTCACTGTACAAAATCCGATAGTTTTTCTGTCTTTAATGAGCATGTTTTTAGAAGATGCTTATGAGGGAAGCTGCTACTGTTATTCTCATTTGATGGCTGGAATATAGATGAGTCCATTAGTTAATGAGGAATCTAGTCTGAGAGGATTCTGGTCTGATCCTTTCAAGAATTCAACATTCTGTAGTGCTTTCTGTATTTAGAGCACAATTGTGGACTTACTCTGTATTGCATGCTCAGCAGTTCTGCAAACAAATCTTCATCACTTCAACTTTGAGATCACAGACCTGTTTTAAGCTGGGTATTCCCAAATGGTGGTACACAAGACACTTAGACTATTAACAGAATCTCTGATTTAAGCTAAATGTTCAGCCTTGCCAAAAGCCAAAAGAGCACCAAATCTATTTCCATTTTATTCATAAAATTATCCTCTCTCTTCTTGCCCTACATTCACTTAGCTAGCTCTGCCTTCAGCAACAAACTGATGTCTCACATCAAGAAAATTGATTTTTTTTGTGAGTATCAGCTATACAGTGGTGAATATTGCTGTGATCTTAGGAAAAAGAGAATTTGGTTCTTGGTCTCTAAATACCGCATTGTAGCATATACACAGAATTCTAGGATGTTATAGCATTCAAATAACTGACTTCCTAATCTCAATGCTTTCTTAAACAGGTTTTCCCTTTTTTATAGGTTTTAATGAAAGTTCCAGCACCATCAGCACCAGAAGAAAAACCATATGAATGTGTGCATTGATTTTGATTGCAACAAGCTTCAAAGTACTGCCTGCAAATGTTCTCAGGTCAGAGCTGTGGCTGAAACAGATGCATGTTACCCAAATCACTCACTTTGGCTCCTCAAAAGAAGCAGACACTGGAATTCATGTGTCTTCTCTCCAGATATAAAAGATAAATAAGTCTGTGACCTTGCAAAAAATTGCTGCAAATTCGCTCATTAAAGTTTGTGAAGCAAATGGATGAACATCATAGGAGTGCACTGTTTAATGAAGACCATTAAAGATGCTCCAAGTTGCACAGTTTCAGAAACAATGTGCATGGGATGAATGAAGGAGTCAGGTAGCAAGGCAAGAAGGCTGCTGCCAAGCTGCTACAGCCCAGCAGACAGGGAAGAAAATGGGATGGATTTGCAAAGAGCCAGAATACTCCCAACTGCAAAACTGTGAAACCAACCAAAATTCAGATAACTCAAGGTTTGTTTCAAAAGTAATTCTTCAGCATTTGTCATAGTTTATAATAATCATTTGTATTTTCAAAGTATATTTTCTGAGATACTGCAGCTGACTCAGAGATTATGTTTCTCAGAACAGGAAGAAATTCTATGGATATTAATAACATACAGTGTCTGTTCCTGTAGTTGGTTTCTAAGATTGGTAGGATAAAAACTTCTTTCCACATCTGTCTTATTCAGCAATACCAAAAAAAAAAAAAAATTTTCATAACACTGCAGAAAAGTGTAAAAAAAGTGGTTCACCAAAAGAAATGGAAAACAAAATATATATATGATTTTTACAGGCTTCTGCATCAAGCTTTAGAGGTAAATGAAAAATTTGCATTAGATATTTATAAGTAGAAAATTAATTACACGCTCACAGCAAAGGAAAGCTTAAAGAGTATGTAAATGTAGTATTTCAGTGGTATTTAAGTTCATTGCATATAAATAATAATGGAAGAACTAAAAATAGCCAACTGAAATTTAAGAGTTGGTGAGTGTCACATACTAAATCATTTTCAAAATCACTAGGAAAAATAATCAAAATAAACTATCAGTAATCAATGCCAAGTCAAATCAAACCTTTTTTGTAAAAAAATGTACTACATGTTAAGAAAGGTAACAATTCCTGAAGAAGTATATTAATTCTAAGAATGCTTCTATGAAACTAAATTTCTCAAACCTTGGTGAGCAAAAGGAATTCTGGTATCTCTCTTTTTTTAAAATGTATTAATTGTTTCTATACCTGAAAAGTTTTGTATAATTCTTAAATCAGAAAATCAAAGGTAGAGCGACTACACTATGGAACTGACTACCCCAACCCATTCCTGTGCATCTGTCATCCAAATATATTTACATTCAATAAATACTTTTTAATGCACTTATTTAAACAGCTGTGTAATATCCTTTACTATGAGTTACTGACATGACTTGAATATTTATTTTTCTGTTCTTTGTCTTATGACCATTCAAACCGTTCCTTCAGAATACACACAGAGAAAAAAAAAAAAAGGAGCCGACTCATTTGCAATATTTTATACAACAAAACAACAAAAACATTGTACACACACAATCAAAGCCATGAAAAGTCTAACAGTGCTTGGGGTAACAAAAATTTATTATAACTTTTTTTTTGCTTCTAACCCTAATTAAATACACCATCAGATGATGCTGTTTTCCTGCAGCCATCAATTGAAAAGTTTCATGGACTGAAAAGCCAAATACTCTAGACTATAGCAATAACAGAGTTTATTAGATGTTGCTGTTAGATAACATCACGCATTTCAAGCCCAAATTGCTAAAAACAATAGAGTTTAGAAATCACTGCTAGAACCATGCCAGCATTTCAGAGAGACAGTTTCATTTTAAACTCAGAAAATATTGTATTTTAATCAATGAAATCATCAGTAAAAAGCCAGTTCAAATCAGAGTCAGTCCTACTATGTCACAGCATTCCTCAGGGACAAGCAACATACTGCAAAGCACAGACTTCAAAACAAAAATGCTCCCAAAAATGCTATTAAAAAGAAAGATTACATTTGACTTAAAGACCATGCATCAATAAATATTCCATCTTATAAAGCCTTCTTTTAATCTATCTTTTCTCGTGCCTATTTATATTTGCTATAGAGAGAATGATATGATGGATCTGTATCTCTGCGTCTCATATTATGGCATTTACATGCAGGAAAAACAGCAAGAGTGGTGAGAGCAGCCAGTCCAGGACAGATCAAGGGAAAACACTTGGTTCTGGCTTAGAATACCCTTGTAGTTAAAGTCAAAGAGACATTCTGGGGAGAAAAGGCAGAAGAGGGCACAAAGAAATGGTAATTAAATAAAGTTCAGCTTGGCCAGGTAATATTTATGTATTATATACACAGATTATCCTCCTGGGCTGCCCAACACAATCCAATATAATCAAGAGTAGTGTACTGGAAAAAGGTCACAAATTGCATCATCTTTCATGCACTAAATTAAATGTTACAGCAGCAGAGCAAGCTCGGGAGCACAGCTCGGGCATTGAGGGATGAAAGCAACCAGCACATGACAGACCGAGGGGCAGCAATTTATGGTGCCTGTTAACAGCAGTGTCCTGTTGTCAGCAGTGCCAGAGTGGTCTTCTGGGCTGAGAAGAGCCTGTGGAACAGACCACTCCACAAACCCAAAAGACTTTGTGTGAAGGAAAAATGGGAACACACAGAGTAAAGTTCATTATAAGAGCATCATTATCTGGCACCTGCCAGAAACATCTTTATCTGAACATGATTCACAATATGTAACACTGAGGCTGCAATGTATTTTCAAGTTAAGCTGGTGAAGAGGCAACATCGCTCCAGCCTTCGCCTCCTCTTCAGAAGGAGGCAAGAAGAGGCAGTCAGGAGTAGGAGGAGGCAGGAAGATGCAGGAGGAGGCAGGCAGTGACCACAGCAGCAATGGCTTCTCCTGGGGTCACTACTTTGTGGGTTACTCCTTCACAGCAAAGTATAGCCACTGGCAAAGTCTTTCTTGAAACTTCATGTTGACAAAAAGTGTGAAGCCAGATATTCCCACTGATCTCTGAGACTTTAGAACACTTGGAGAACAGGTTTACCTTGCACAGCAGCAGCCCACATGTTCCCACATATTCTCTTTGGTGCTGGGCTGGCACAGACATGCTGCTTCAGCAAGCTGAAACCAAAACAGGAGAACCAGCCTTGATGGCTGAAAATAGTAATGGTCATACTCTCTCCAGCCTCCTGCAATTTGCATCTAGTTTTGGCAAGACTCTATTACAATTCCATCAAAAAAATAATAAATCCAGTTTACTTTCCTTAGGCTACAGACTTTACCCTTCTGAGTTGTGAGCAACTGACACATTTTATTTTCTCATTTAGTTCTTACCGGGAAATGTTAACAATTCCTCAGTCCAGAAAGCAGGCATTTCTTATAATGGATTTTTCCTTGGCCCTAATGTTCACTGTCAATGGTCAGCCCTCCACCTCGGACAAACTAGTCTGTAGTGTTATGGTAACATCACCACCCTGCACCACTCCGTTTGGGAAGTACACTGAGTTCTTCAGTTCAAACTGAAAAAGTTCACCTGCTGAAATCACAGCAAGAGTTTTGCTTTCACCTCAATAATTTAGTCACTTATATTCATAGAATCATGGAACTGTTTGCTTTGAAAAGGACTTCAAGGATTTTCCAATTGCAAACTCCCTGCCACAGTCAGGGATGCCATTCACTAGATCAGGTTGCTCAGAGATCCATCCAACCTGGCCTTGAATGCTTCCAGGGATGGGGAATCCATAAATTCTCTAGGCAAAATAAATTCTTATATTAAGAGCTGTCAATGTAATTTGCTATATTAAATCAAGAAACCAGACTGCAATAATTTATTAAAAAAATAAAATAAAATAAAGTCATTTTGCACCTTCTAGGGCAGAAATGCACATTTTATGTCATAGCAACGTGATAGAGAAGTTGCTTTCATTTGCTTTCAATTTGTGATTCATACACCTTTGTATTTGGAGAGTACCCTAGCACCTTGTCACACACACCAGGAAAAAAAATTAAAAAAAGAAAGAATACAAGATCTAAAGAAATTACTGCATCTGCAAGTTTTATTTTGTAGTCTAACTTGTCCCATTTTAGCATGCTTTAAATCTACAGAATGAAAGTACAGAAACTAAACAGAACCCACAGGCACATATACATGTGATCATCATTCAATCAGCAAATTGCTTTGGGTCTATTTGACTTTGGCAGTTTTACAAAATTTTTATTTCAAGCTGGTTGAACTGTTTTTGAACAATTTTTTTTCTTACTGCAGTAGTCATAACCCTCTTTTCTGTCTCATCTACCATCCATGTACTCTGAATACATTTATTTTTTTCTGGAATATATTCGACTCGCCTAATGCCAAACAGCTAGAGTATTCCTTTTGTATTATACAGTATCTAAGAAAACAAAGGATCTTTTCTGCTTATAATCATGCCATTTGTCTAAGAGTACAGAAAGGCCATTCTGCTGAGTATTCCTGAGACAAAGCCTCACAATAACAACTGGTACTGTGAGCCAGCTTTGCACAAGAAGGCAGAGATATTTCCTTCGAATCCAGCCAGAGCTCTGCCTGAGTGACTGCAGGGAGTTCACTGAACAAAAACCACCTCTGTGATCTCTGCCTGTACCACAGGTAAATATCACTATTTCTGGAAAGAGTTTTTATCTTCTCTGTTCTGTCGCCTTTTTATTTCGCTCTTAGAAGAAAAAAGTTACTTCAATTCATGTCTGAGGTTTATTTCAGTCTGCAGTACTTTGGCATTTTTCTTCAAAATTCACAAGGATCACTTTATCCAGCTTAGAAACATAACTAAGACTGGGGTCATCTCCTTAACGGTAAGTTACAGTGCTAGCATAAAAACGTGATGACATGACCTCTTATGTCTTTGAATGCAAAGCAATTTCAAAAATAAGTATAAAATAAAAGGAAAATATTTGGCCTAAACACCACGTTTTCAAACACACCTGCAGGAAGGATGCCCTGCAGGAAGTCTTGTGTCTGCAGCTGGCAGGAGCTTGGCAATGGCAAGGCTGAGCCAGGTCACTGAATTTCAGACCAGGAGAGATTTGCTGTGCAATACTCCAGCTGTCCTAAGAAGCCTTCTTAATTAATTTTGGGTTTGGGTTTTTGTGTGTGCTTATGTGTGTGATGGGGGGTTTTTTGTTGGGTTTTTTTGATTGTTTGTTTGTTTCCTAATCTTTTTAGTTTTTCAGAAATCCTGCTCCATATGGATGGGAATATGCATCATCATAGACCACAACAAGGGAAACAGTTTTAAAATGTTTTTTGGCAAGCCCACTGGAGACCCATGCAAAAACTACTGCCTCAGTTCCCACCAGTGACCAGGACACACAGCCTCACGTCACCATAGCACACCCTTTTCCAGGGCAAACTTTCTTACCATTGGTCACCCTGAACACACATTGGACAGAGTATTTCTGAAAATATACCGTGAATTGATTGTTTGACTCACAATAGGCTTGGATGAGGTATGTTATTACCCAGAAGCTTTCCAACCCTTGACACAAGCCCATCTAAGATTAAGGCAAAAAGAAAAAGATTTCCTTAACATTTCCAAGGCAGTCAACAGTTAAATTTTTTCTGAACATAATGCTGAAGAAGCTGAATCCTTTCCCTTCCACCGACTTTCCTGTGTTTCTATTCCATTTTCCATCTTTCTGCATATCTTAACCCTCAGGGTGCAACCCTCACTGAGTATCTCTTTTTGGTGAGGCACTTAGCATTTTGTAATTAACCTGATCATTGCATTCCCCCTCAACCTTTGTCACTGAGACTCTATTTCCTCCCCATGTACAGAACTATGTGGTTATTCTTCATCTCAAAACAGATCCTGTTTTGCTTCCTCAGAGATGCAAATATTTCCTTCTTAGACAAGTTATCATTTCATGTGCTGGCCTGGTTTAATGCACACTTTGCCTCAGTCAGGATAATGTTTCTTTCATTCCTCCTGCCCTTCCGTGACTTTTCACCTGCTGTCCTCTCCTAAGGTATGTGTTGTAATTTATATGCAACCTATACAAATATGTCAGTCCTTGTAGAGACTGACTATTACTAAAATGCAAATAGATTTAATGACTAATGACACAGTGGCAATTCAAAAGATAAATATGACAATACTTGAACGATTATCAGCAATCATAGGACAGTATAGTTTATTTAAAATTTGCAAAAAAATTCAGCTCTCCATTTTACTTGAATTACTGTGGTACTGTGGTTGCAGACACATGCAAACATGTACCTTTAAAGAAATTAAACACATATCTTTAATGAAATGTGTACAGTAGTTCATAACAATATTAACCATTTCCTCCACAGAAGAAGGTGCTATGAGGGTGACTCCTCTCCACCTAATTTTTCTATACACTAGCAATCCTCCTTCAGGTCTGATGACTTCTTCTCTTTGACATCTTCTCTGAATTTCCCTTTATCATGGCTCTAACTCTTTCAGTTTAAGTAGCTTATTATTATTCCATACGAACACGATCTAAATTAATCTGACTTCTAACCTCTCCATTAGATTTTTGCTGATAAGGTCTTAAAGACTTGCATGACTAAGCCTTTCTTTCCTTAGGTGCTGGGGAGCAAGAATTGGTGTCATATTTATTTTCTGATGCTGATTTTGTGTAGGGTCGTGCTGTTTCAGCACACTTTTAATATTCTGGGAGAAAATGAAGACTAAAAACCATTAAATTAACTGTATTACAACATTTTTCTTTCTTCTCCTTTGGACAACCTTTTAGTATGTTTGATTCTGATTAGGCAGGTAATTAATTCAACTAGTCTATCTTCTGATTTTTTTGCATGGCCTGAAGTGACACAGGCCTTAGAAAGAATGCTGCTCTTAGAAACAGCAAACTATCCAGTTAAAGTAAAATTCTGTGACTCACAAATGAATTCAATGAAAACAATATGAATGGTATCTTATGTAATGCATGTAGCTCACATGTAGAGAAAACAAGAGTCAGACTATTTCTAAGTCAGGTAAAAGCAGAGAAACCTTAGAAAAGTTATATTCACAACTTAGTCAAGAAAACACAGGATCAGAAAATAAGGGAAAAGTGTTAGTAAAGAAGAAGAAAGCTATTTTGACTGGGATTGTTTCTGGAAGTAACAAATGGAAATAGAGAAACAATAAATGAAGCAAGATGTTTCTACTGAAAACAGAGGTATCAACGTCTGCTGTAGTCAACCAAGTTCTGTGCACAAACCAAGAAACAGAAGAGATTATAAAATGTGATGATGGTGACTGTTCTTGCAAGTAGTCTGGTTATAAACTCTGAAATAGACTTTATAGAGATGATGGACAAGGTGAAGCATTTCTGCAGATGTAGAATAAATAGGTCATTATTCCCATAAAGACAGTAATTTTCATTACTCTGTAACAGATCAAAGCTTGCAAACACTACCTTCAAATTATTTATTTCCAGAAGCAACACAAACCCCAGGAGCATTCCTTCTCTTGCATCACACTCTAATGCCACACAGATTGCTCCGAGCCACACGTGAACACAGATGCATGATTGCAAATGCACACTGCAGCAGATTCTTCAGCTGTTAAACAAATAGTATTTCATCCAAGTGAAGCAGCAGAGTGGTTCCATCTAGAGGAAGAGTGTGTAAAAACTACTCATCCCTGATGACTAGCTATTTTAAAATAAAGAATAAGCATTAATACAGCATACTCAGTATAAAGGTCCTGCTACTGGTACTATAGCTCCATGAATAATCTGTTTCTTATAAAAGAGTGTAGTGCATGCTTGGATTAACTGGACAGAAATTATGTTGTTGTAAGCATCAGAATTATTAACATCTACAATCTCCTTTTACTGATGATGCAAGTCAGGATTTCTGGTGTACATTGAGGGATCATGTGGAGCTTCCCATCCACCAGCACCTTCTCCTCAGGTCCAAGGACACCAAGTCCTTCTCCTCAGTGCTGCCCTCAGTCTACTCAGAATACTCTCTGCCCAGCCTCTACCTGTCCTTGGCATTGCCCTGATCAGGACCTCGGACTTGGTGCTATTGAAATTTATGAGGATGGCACAGGTCCACCTCCCAGGTGGAACAAGATGCCTATGGATGTCATCCATTCCCTCCAGCATGTGGAGTGCACCACACATCTTGCTGAGGGAGATCTTTATCCCACTCTCCATATTGCTGACAAAGATGTTTAACTGCACCCATCCCAAACCCAACCTCTTGGACATTCCACTCGTCACAACCATCCAGCCACTTCCTTCTGTGCTGAGTGATCCATGTATCAGATCCATGTCTCTCCAGTTTAGAAACCAGGATGCCGTGCCAGACAGTGTCAAATGCTTTGCACAAGTCCAGGTAGATTCACAGAATGTTCTGAGATGGAAGGGACCAGAAGGATCACTGAGTCCAACTCTTAAGAGAATGGCCAGCACAGGCACTGAACCCACAACCTTGGTGTTATTAGCACCATGCTCTGACCAGCCTGCCTCATCCACCAGTGCTGTAATCAAGCTGTAGAAAGACACCAAATCTGCCAGGCATGATTTGTCCTTAGTAAAGCCAAGTAGGCTGTCACCAATCACATCCTTATTTCCCATGTTCCATAACAAATAGAATTATGTTTCCCCTTTTCCTGTCAGCGGGAACTTCACTGGACTTGCCATGACTTCTCACGCATGATTGATAGCAGCTTGGCCACTTCACCTGGCAGTTCCTTTAGGATCCACATATGCATTTCCTCAGGTCCCACGGACTCATGCACGTTCAGGTTCCTTAGATGCTTTCAAACCTAGTCTACTACAGCCGGCAGTTGTACATTTTCGCAGTTTCTGCCTTTGCCTTCTGCAACTTAGCTGGTGTGGCTGGAGTGTTTCTCAATGAAGAGGCAAAAAAGCCATTGAGTACCTCAGCCTTCATGTCACA
Source organism: Grantiella picta (assembly GCA_013397955.1). Classification (NCBI taxonomy): domain Eukaryota; kingdom Metazoa; phylum Chordata; class Aves; order Passeriformes; family Meliphagidae; genus Grantiella; species Grantiella picta. Next base: position 1,875,390 of record VZRM01003179.1, on the reverse strand, counting down.
AGCACCCAGGACTACAGTTTTTGTCTGGAGAGGTCCCACATTTTCCCTCATTTTTCTTTTATCATCAATATGCCTGTAGAAGCTTTTCTTGTTGCCCTTGACATCTCTGAATAGATTTAATTCTATTAGAGCTTTGCTCAGACAAATTTTCTGTATTCGTCCAACATTCCTGATGGAAGGGGATGTTTAATCACAACAGAACAATTACAAGACTTTTTCCACAAGTTTCTGCTCAGTGAAGAATTCTTGCTATGTTCAGCATTTTGCAAATCTACCTTTTCCATTCGAACCTAAAAGTGTTCTTTTATTTTCCTCTCATTTCCCTATTACAAAGTTACTAATTTTGCCACTTTGGTTTAGTATAAAGATAGTAGGAAAGACATTAAGTATGGCATTCTTCCATAGAGAATTCAGGGGACTCAATTAGTATTGCAGGACAGCCAGTTAATTTATCATGACTTCACAGACTCATAAAATTGTTATGGAATGCCAACTCATCAGAAAATGTATTAAAATTGCCAAGAATACTTAAATTTTTCCTCCACCACTGAAGTCAGTAAGTATTGTACTCAAAGACATTGTACCCAAGAAGAGCAGAAAGAAAAAGTAACTGCTGAAGGAAAAAAAATATATATTCAGGAAAGAAAAAAAGAACCAAACCAATAAAACACGAAGAATAAAGGAGAAAAACATTTTACCAAATGAGGATGGCAAAGGTCACTGTATATGAAATGAGAGAAAAGGCAGAGAATAAAAAGCTGAAAAGAAATGAAGCATGAAAATGGGTAACATTTTACTTGTAACAATCTCTTAAGCTAGTTTTAAGTTTTTATTTTTAACAAATGCTCTTTTTCATGTTTTGTAAAAAATATTATACTTTTGCACACATACTTGTGCAGCAGGATTCTCCTCAGTTTTATGGAAAGGAAGTGCCCCAGGCCTCTTTCCATATGATTTGTTCACAGCCACAGGATGAATCACTGGTGGGTTTGGAGACAGAGGTTACAAGTCCCAATTCCCTCTTATTAACTCCAGTAGGCTAATCATAAACCATCTAGTGACGGAAGTGTCCAGCTTGTTGCAAATTTGCAACTTATTTTCGCAATATCGCACAAGTTTCAGAAATCATCGAGCCTTTTAAAGAATACCTTATTTAAACACAGCTTCAGAAAACACTAAAATATGAGTAACATTCAAGTCAAGGATACTACTGATGGAGGAAGAGGAGTTTACAAGGGAAGCCAGTTAATTTCACACATCTGAGCTGTCCTTGCCAGAAATAATGCAAATAATGTCACTACCTTGATATACTCAAATTAGCAGGCAGTAACAAAATAATGCTCCATTTAGGTAACAGTGAAATAGCGATAGAATTACCAAAAGAAATATGAACTCAGCTTTAAGAGATGAGGGTAATGGAAAATAATTAAAATGGGGTTCTTTAATTCTTTACTTCAGTAAAAAATTAAAATTTTGATAATTCTCCTGCCTTGAAATTTTATGTATTTTAAATCTATTACTCAAGCAGTTGCACAGAATAAAAAAGGAATGACAGTATGCCCTTATTGCAGATATTGTCACAATATTTTATCCACCAGCCATATTGTTATATTCTTTTACCTCAGAATGTGCAATGAGCTGCAGATGTTCCACTTAATTCTCCTAAATGTAAGATTCTTTTTCGAAAGAAGACCCTTTGGCTAGTTAATTAAATTCTAAGGCTGCACCTAGGAAATTCAGCAAGAAGGAAGAATTTAAAGAAGGGAGACAAAAAGCCAGAGGTTTCGTAGTCCAAAATCTATGTTATAAAATGGAAAGAAATCTTTTAAATGGAGCCACAGAGTCCAAAAAACACTGTGGCCACTTAATGATGTGAAAGGAAAAACAATTGGAACTAATGTGTGAAGTTTCACTTGAAAGGACTGGAGCTAGAATCAAAAGAGTTTGACAGCAATACTACACCCCAGCATAATGAATAGAGGTTATTGGAGAGTTGTAGCAGAGTAAATGCAGATAAATAGAATTTATTACATTTAATTTTGGCAGTGCAAAGTATGGCAGTCCTGGTTTGGCTGGTATACAATGACTAAGAGAGTCTTGGTTCAAATCACTTTCCCTTTAAATATTGCCATATCGGTTTATTCCACTTTAGTCACTGACTGTCTGCTTCCCATACTACCAAAACAAAAAAATAGAAAATTAGGGTATAGAAAAAATGCAGAAGGACTTCCTACAGACAACTTCCTAGAGACAACAGCAAATACAGAAAATATCCCCCAAAATCCATAGTTTATGCGTTGCCTCCCTTGTACTGAGGCACCCAGTACAAGGGCAGTGCAGTCACTTCAGAAAGTTAAAGGACTTTTTCATTCTCTGGCCAGTTCCCTTAAGCTGTAAATAGAACATGTTTATGCTAAAATAATTCCTTTAAATGTCTTCATCAGTAAACCATAACTTGTTTATACTTTCTTTTCTCCTCTTCAGTATGTGTTTTTCTGCCTACAATACACAGAGAAGAGAATCATGGACATAAATACTGTTAACAGTTCATCCACAGTTGCTTTAGCCTGCAACTTCTCCCTGTGTCCTTGTGAACAGCTCAAACTTCCACTAAAACTGACAAAGGCACCAATGGAGAAAAGAAGAATAGATGCAAGAGTAGAGTTGATGGCCCAGGAGTATTAGGGGGGTCACACAAATAGCCCTGGCAGGTGCCAACCTGGGCTGAGACTGTCAACAGAAGCAAAAGCAGTTTTCAAATGTGAAACAATAGTTCTGCAGGTCAAAATGAGAAGCATGTTGGAGAAAGGTTAAAAAAATAGCTCTATTTAGAAAAAAAAATAGCATAAATCAGCAATGAAGAAGAGAAATGGAGGTGGAAAGCAAAAGAAACAAAGAAAAGGACAGCATCTGCTATGATAAAGAATGGTCTGGTGAGAAACATTATTAAGTGAAAAATAGAAAAGATTACCGTCTCAAAAGGAACAGGAAAAAAAAAAAAACTCTAGTACAAATCTAACAACACCAAAAAGTGAATGTTCCCTCAGGAGGTCTGAAATATCCTCCAGACACAGGAACAAAAAGCCTGACGTCTGGAGCCCACTCACTGCTGCAGGCAGAAAGCTCTCCAATTACAGTCCCCACCATTAGAAAAGAACCATCTTGAAACAAAACCATACCAAGGTCCTTTAATTACATTAAACTAAAATACACAGTACAAGCCATACAATAAATTTCACTACTAATGCTTAAATAAAGTTTATATTGTTTTGGAATGCATTTTTAAAGTTTCTGTTTTCCTTTTTTGTATCAAATTATAATAATCTTTTGTTAAGATCAGAGACAGAGTAATGAATATTTGCCTTCCAGACATAATCCCCATGCCTTATCAAATTAGTTATATATCTAAGAAAAATATTTAAAACATCAGCTCAGACTAATTTTGAATAGTCCTTCCATGTAAGCAAAAACATAATTTGATAACTCTATAAAAGAACCAAACCAAAAAAGCCCACAAAAATTAAAAAAAGTCAACCACATGTGTTTTCAAACAAATTAGTATTAAATTCAATGTTTGGAAATCTGGACAGCTAAAGATTTTAAGCTATTATTTAAAGTACAATGGATTCCAACCCATGGCTTGCCTATCCAGATTATCATATGTTGGTCCTCCCTGGCCACATTCACCTACTTCTTGTTTACACAGCTGTAAAAATGGCAATAAACATGTACTCTGCAAACACACCTGCACCCAGAGAAGCCAGAAGGCTCTGCAGCACACTAGGATGCTCAAGGGGCTTAGAATTACCTGTCTGTGTGCTCCAGCAGATGCCTTCCAGATATGGATTAGGTCCCTTCCACACACACTGACTTGAACAGTCTTTCAAGAAACTATATAAATCCTCCTCCTTGATTTCACTTGCCATGGATTAAAAAGTTCAGTTAACCCCTATTATGTTGCCATAAAAACATTTTTTCCAGTTTGGTTGGCAAGTTGCACCATAGCAAATAAGATCAGCCGCAGCAGTAAGAGGCGGCAGCACACATACAGTCAAGAAGAGTGGCTGACAGAATTGCTCTGCTCAGAAACATGCAGACTCTGGAATTATCTTGGACTCTGTGTTCAAACAGCCTTTACTTCCAGATTCTTCCAGGGAGAACAGAGAGCTGGAGAGACTACAAGATTTCTGCGTGACTTCCATCAGATTGCAACTTCTCTTGAAGGCTGGACCAACACTGGATAGACTGGACTAAAGTCTGATAACAAAATAAACTGGTCAGTCTTCAGGCTCCAGTGCTTTTAGATGTTCTGTACCTTGCAGGGAGTAAGAGTTGTGAAAATATTTCTGGGCAACACACAATTAGTACTAATGTTTTAGACATTACTTCCAGAAAGAGATTAAATTATTCACTGGAAGGACTTCACTCAGCTGCTCCTCACACTACTCCAAATAGATCTTTTTTGACAAATGAACCCATCTCACAGACATGACTGATGGAATAAGGTGAAGACATTATTTAGAATTAAGTCCAGCTTTCACCATTAAAATATCCAGTATGAGGGTCTTTATTTCTGGAATTGAATATTAGTAGCCATCATAATGTCCATATGACACTTCCTACCATTAGAAGCTGCAGATTATTCCACACCATATTAAACAAATTGCATTAAATGACACCTCACCCCCTCCCCCACTCCATCACTCTGATTAACCACCAAGAGAAACCACAGAAGATTGGAAATTTTGTGGATTCAGGCATTACACGATGCCACAGTGAAGGAAGAGTCAATGATCAGGCAAGCCAAGAGAGAACTCCAGAGCCAGATTTAATTTTGTTAATATTGTCTGGTCTACACACCACTGATTAGCTACAAAACTTGGAGGGAAAGTAAAGATGGATACAACCCATCCAGGCCTTCAATTTTCTCCTAGCACACAGATGCAGGACTAATCTCTGTGCATGACAGTCTAACATGCAGGAGATCACAGAAATGAGCAAGATATGAATGCAAGTATCTTCCCTACCAGCAGTGCTGCTCCTCCAAAGAAACAATGGGATTTTGTGCAACTAAGGGTAGTGATTTATTCTGGACCCAAAACATCATCAAAGGGATTGATTATGCCTAAGATTTGTACAGTTTTTAGGACCCAGAGCAGAATGACATGTATTGCTGGCACACAACAGTCAGTTAGGTTTGGTCATATGTTTCAGTTACATAAAGTACAGTACCTTAAACTCCCAAAAACAAAATCCAAAAAACAAACAAAACAAAAAAAACCACCCAAACTTCCAAGACCGATCATTTAAAACTACAAATAATAAGCAACTTCAGAACTGTAAACTAATAACCCAGAATAAAAGTCTAATGCTTTTCCCCAGTGAGTCAGATATTAATAAAAAAGGGTCCTATCTTGGCTCACTTTAATTTCAGTGCTTTCATTCCAAAAGAATCACACACTACAACCTCAATTAGCCGAACGCCACTGGGAGTGCCAAAAAATATTTAATAATAACAGGTTTGGATAATCAAGGATTCAAACAACAGGAGAGAACAAACAACAAACAACAAGGAGAATTTTCATTGTAATTAAGTTATTTAAGAACACGGTCACCTTTCACATAATAGCGTTCAGACCAGAAAGATAAAGGGCAAACTTCATTTCACTTGTCCTAACTAAGAATGAGCAACCTTCTTCTTTGTAAACAGTTAGTGAGATATTCAGAATGCCACAAGGTCCATCAGCTTTGTGCAAAAAGTATCACAAAAAAAGGTATAAACCTAGTACTTCATAATACATTCACTAAGCATCTTTTTCTCCATTACCCACAAACATCAAAGCAATGATGGAGTTCATGGGATTCCGTCTAGATATTACTCAGAGTGGCTGGTGCCACTGCTAAATAACAGTAAGAGGGAGAAAGGAAAGGGTGGGTGATGCATCTCAAGAGGTCAGTATTTTCATATGCCCTTAACTCCACTGGTGTGAGAGATCTAACAAGAACAGTTTTCAATGTATTTGTATTTCAACTTCTGTATAATTGTGGGAATATTATCAAGTATCTGCATAAGAGATGTCCAGATTTTGATTTTATACTGAATTGAGAGTTAAAAGTAATTATACATTGGTTTTTGCATAGTTTATACAAAATACAGTACTGTTTAATTTCTTTATCTCATCTGATGCTCCATACTTCTGCCTGCTTCTTACAGTATCAACTGTTGCACAAGTTAGAACAAAATACAACCAGAGTCAAATCAGCTTTGTGCAAAACAACCCTCCCCTTTCCAGTTGTTTACATCTCTGCAATTTGTTCTGAAGGAGAGGTGTGGGGTTTTTTCATAATTCAATTTTCTCCATCAATCCCCTACAGAAACTTTGACTTAGATTGCACCTGTTTATGACCTTGTTTGTTCTGTGATCAATTTTTAAGCATTTCTAAAAGACCTTTCTATGACACAGAGAAACCCACAATAATTCTGACAACAGAATTGTATCTTCTCATACCTTTGCTCTTTTTTCGTGCAACAAGCTATGAGCTGCTTGTTGCTAATACTCAGCAATTTCAATTTGCAGTTTATCCTGAACATTGCAATCTCCTGTTTCTTATCATGTGTATCTGAAAACTGAACAGAAGAATACGAGAGGAATGTTTCAACATAAATTAATTACTTGAGGGCTATTGTGTCAGCTGAGTAGAATTCAGATTTATTTCAGCTAGCATTTGATCTTTTTCATTCCTAATACTTAAGCTTTGGTGTTGGCCTTCCCTGTGGAATTTATTGGAGACAGCCATTTTGCAAGACAAAGCAGTCATATCATACCTGAGTATTGAAATATCCAGTTCTGGAAAGCAAACACACCATGCAAACCATCAGAGTGTACTTCTGCCACTGTACTGCTGCTCTTTTTCAAAAGAACTACCTCACGAGATTATTTTTATGTTTCCTTCGGGTCTTTCCAATAATTTTTGTGACCAGTCCATAATTGCTTATAACTTTAATTGATTTTTAGTTGTCATAGGTGGGTAAGTAGACATATCCTTTTCTAATGACTCCACTTACACAGAGCTACTAGCAAGATTAAAAAAAGAAGTCAGAACAGCCAGACATCCAGTCTTTTAATACTACAGGTAATTAAAAAAAAAAAAAAAACAAAAAAAACCAACCAAATATATCCTTGAGAATATGAACAAGTTGCAAGAAAATAGATGGCAAGACTCATACCTGTTAAAAAGATCCTTGTGTCTTTGGGCTGCCAAAACTTACTTCACAGGACTTAGCGCTCTGGTCAGTCATTCAGCTATGTGTTAAAATACCTGCCTCAGCCATACCATACCACCTAATATATTAGGAGTGGAACATACAAGTCAGCATCATTCTAATACAAATGGAAACTTACATAGGAAACCCGTACTCGCCGTCGGTGCACCAGCCCACAGCACTGCATGAAGAGGACAGCAGACAACAATCAGGGTGTGCTTTCACCGAGCTTCGGTCATTCCTGTCTCCTCTGAGACACTGTCCATTTCTCTTCACTTTTCAGTCCCAGGTGCAAGGGAACAGGTAGCAAAACAGACACCCTTCAGCTGCGAAACTATCCCTTTAAATTATCTTGAAGACTGACGAAACTTAACTCTGAGTAAATTAATCTCTTCTGATTCCGATGATTTAAAAAGAACGGCAGAAAAAACCCCAACAACAAAAACCCAGAGGCACGTCTTTATTTCCTCAGCATCCAGTTATTACAAAGCAAATTCCATATTCCTGTACATCCTTTACCACACGTGGTGTAAGGTTTGTACGAACCATTCTGAACTTAGGAGAGACAGAGACGTAACAGGATCTTCATAGCTCAGACTACTGCAACCTCTGCTTTCCGAAGGTCTCTTGCTGCTGCTGCTGCCGCCGCTGCTGTTGTTATTGCTGCTGCTGCTGCTATCACAGCTTTCTCCCCCGTGCACAAACCAGCAAGAGCATCCTTGCTTCAGCATCACCTCTGCTCTATCTGAGGCATATCTGATTTGTTGTTTAACCCTTCCCAACAGCCTGAAAAAATGACGGAGTCTAGACTTTAATTCACTCTGGATTCGCAAGACTACAGAACCACCCTCCAAATAGGCAGATGCTTTGTCTGGCAAGACGTGTTTCACATGAATTGTAGGCAGGACTGCTGAGTGGCCTTGCTACCTGACTTGCATCAGAGGCACAGTCTCCTCTGCTGATACTGTTTACAAAAAGAACTTGAGAGAACATTAAAGCTCGGAATACTCCCTTAGAGAACTAATTAAATACTTGGCTAATTGAGACTTGCAGATAATGATTTTGAAAAGACAAATATAATGAAAAATTATTATCCTTACAGCAATAAGGGAACATTTCTGAAATCAGGTCAGATTAAATTAACCTGTTTATGATCACAGTTCATCACTTTTCTTATGGGAGAGTCTGAGTATTCCAATACTGCAAATGCTTAATAGCTACATTATATCTTAAAATTCCATCCTTCACAACTTTATGGCAGTGGTCTAAGAGTCTCAAATGTCTCCAACCTGTCAGATGAATACATTAGGTACTTTTTTTAACACTGAGGCATATTTAACTCTTTCAGCATGGGCATTCTGCTAAAAACTAGGATATGTGATGGGATTAAAATAGTTACTAATAAAATGTTATCATTACTAAAATAATAGTTAATAAAATAATATTTGTAATATTAACTACAACCATTATTATACTATAATATCATTAAAAGTTGCAATGAAAAAATCAGAGATTATACAAGTTATCTCTATCCTGTCTTTACATAGGCTCTGTGATGATGACTAATGAAAGATTAAATCTTCCCAAATAGGTAAAGAAAAGGAAGATAGTACTCCTCAGAGATTGGTTTGGATTTAAGCTTGAAAGAGGGGATTCCACAGAAGGCAAGTTATCTGTGTGTTGTCAAAATATTATAAGATACTTGAGCCAGTTGAATGGTCAGAGTTTTATTCCAGTGCAAGGTAAGGAGGGTCTGCCCATTGAAGTAAGAAGCTCTCTGACTGTGTGATGAAATCACATAACGTAGAGAGTTAATATTTACAAGCCTAAAGTCTGGCAACGAAAATTCATTTCCTGCCAATTTCAAGTACTCTTCTTTTTCATGCGCAACTTGCCTCTTAAAAAATTAAAAATCAGTGGTGCTAAAGATCTATGTGTCTTTGGGGACAAAAATGCCTGTTTAGACACTCAAATATCACCAACTTGACTGGTTTGGGTCTTGGTTTGTGGTGAACATTTTTTGGTATTTTTTTTTTCAATCGTACTAACAACCAGCTGTTCCTATGGACACCAATGGGCCGACTGGTCTTTTTAAGTCAAATGCACTTTTGGTGTAAAGCCACATTTGTTAGTGAAGATGTATTGCTGATAACTCATCTCAGCTAGACCTGCAGATGCTCTCAGCATCTTAAAAAAATATAATAAGACTAATAAAATTAAAACCAGGAAATTGTGGCTGTAAGGACCTAATCTATACACCTAAATCTAAGTTATCTTTATTTTACCTCCTACCACGCAGTCTGATATATATTGATTTATCTCTAGCAGAAGCACAGAGGCTGGTACTTCCCAGTGACACATAAGGAAGTGTCCTTGTAACAATTTCACAGTTCAAAAGCAGTATACCAGATCAATAAGCAATGCAGATCATTAATCTTTTCAGAAAGGACTGCTCAGAGTTATTCTAATAAAACCATTTAATAATACCAACAATGACAATGAGCAGGAAGAAAAAAAGCATTTTGAAGTAGGACATATTGAACATTACCATAAAAAAGTACCACTTTCTAAAATAGCTAGTGAAATAAAGCTAGACAGAATAATAGAGCAGTTGCTTACATAGGCACATAACAATCAGTTCTCCAAATTCTCTCCTTATAATGACTACTTTATACTCCTGGGAAACATCCATACATAAAAAAACACAAATGTAAAAGCCATGCATCAGCTATATGTTATAGATTCAACTTTTTTAATGATTTTTGTAATTTAATTGGAAATTATCAATAATATTGGTTTCACATAAGCGTTTCTTTCATTGGTAAGGAAACGATATGAAAGGTAGCCATTAATTTTAGAAGTTTCAATTGCCTCTGAGGAACAAAAATCCATCTATGTTTTTAACACTTCCTGAAACTCATCAAGAAGATCCCCAGCAACCATGAGCATCTCTTACAAAACCAGTGTAACAACCCTTACTCAAATTAGTCTACAACTATTCTCACAACCAAAGATTTCATAATTTAACCATAAAGTCTCTCCTTTCAATACAGGCAGGAAAACTGTTTGGTTGCCTCTCTCCCTTCCTACTCCCAATTACTAAAACAATTTGTCATGACTCTACGTCAAACAATTACCCAAAACAATTTTTTAAATGTGAGAGCGTGATGCTTTTTATGGAGATGTAAGGAAATGATGACTATATGGGGATAGAAGGGAGACAAGTATGTCCAAGTCAAAATCATCTGTAATTGAAATCCAGTAGAATTTTATGTTCAGGAAATATGACTTTGCCATAGTCCCCGTAGGACAATGCAGTGAATACAGAATCAGAGCACTTACATTTTCTGTTAGAAAAAAAAACCTCCATGTTACCTTAAATTGAAAGTGTAACAAGGAATCTAACATGAAAATAACCTAAAAACCCCGAAAACCTCACTAAAAGACAGAAAACTACCAATCCAGTAAAAGGTATTTTTTCCCTGCTCTAACATTGAACAAAAAAATCTATGAATCTTGTTTTTCTTGTGATGTGTTTTTGAAAAGACCTTTTAGTTAGCCATTCTCATTAAGACAATACCAAGGTTAATGTACTCAGGGATTGATTTTATTTTTGCATACAGGGCAAAATGATTTTATTTTTGCATACAGGGCAAAACCTTCAAAAAAGGAGCTTATCAGAGACATACAAAACATTTAAAAGACTGGTACAGGTACTTTGGGAGTGGGAAAAAACAGTGAACCATATATCAACAGGTACAATAAATAAGGAGAAAGTTTAAAAGCATTTTGAAGTAATCAGTGAGGCTAATTTTTCAGTTTTTAGATGCAGCTTCTCCAATGCTGAAAGATCACGGAAGAAAGGGCAAAAGTTCTTATCTGAAATTAAATGGATAGGCTGGCATGAAAAGTGAAATAGGAATGAACCTTTAGAAGGTAAATGAGTGATACAGCTATTTGTATTCTCCTCAAGTGCTTCATTTCACAGGTTATATAAACTGAAAGGTGAGAAAAGAAAAAGATGCTGTCAGAGAATTGTTATCATTTACTTTGATTGGTTTCTTCAGCTAACCAGCACTGTCTGAGTGAAGCCTCTGCCAGCTCAGAGTCAACTGAAAGCCATGGCCAGATCTTGCATAATGTGATCAAGTGACTGTCCAGAGATAATGAGATGGATCTGAAGTGTTCAGTGCCAGCAAGCTCTAGGCACTGCTTCCCTAGCTACCTCAAATGGCATTGCATCCACTCCAAAAGAGCAGTGACAGACTAAAACCATTCTGAATACTTTTTCTGGATTAAAAAACCCCAAAACATGAGACACAACCTCCCCCTCCAAACCCTCTACACAAGGTCACATTAAAATTGACTGTCCGCCCTATGCTACCTTCAGGACCCTTTCCAGCTAAGTTCAATTAAATTATTATTTCAATTTATCCACAAAGTGGTTCAGGTAGGATGGCACTGCTGGAGATCATTGAGTCCAACCCCCTGGTCAGAGCAGACTCAGCTGGAACAGGTTGCTCAGGGCCATATCCATGTTTCAAGTCATCTGCAAGGATGAAGGCTCCATAACCTCTCTGGGAAACCTGTTAAAGTGCTTAACTATCCCCACAGGAAAATAAAAGCTTTATCTTACATTTAACTGCAACTGCCTGTATTTTGTGGCTCTTGGATTGGCTCACTCTAGAATGTCCATGTCCCTCTTGTCCTGGGGAACCCAGAAGTGGATGAAGCACTCCAGATATGTCTCAGCAGTGCTGAGCAGAGAGAGATCATCTCCTACCTGCTGGCAGCACTTTTCCTAACACAGCCTAGAAGGCTGGTCACCTTTGCCGCAAGGACATGCTGCTGGCTCATGCTCCCTTGGATTCCACCAGTATCCCAAGGCATTTCCTACAAAGCTGTGTTGTAGATTATCAGCCCCAGTCTACATGGAGCTATTTTTTTCTGCATGGACAACTGTGCTTTTCCCTTTGTTGAACTTCCTGAGGCTCCTGTCAGACCATTTCTCCAGCCTGCTGAGGTCCATCTGGCAGCACAACATCTGGATGTACTCCCCATTTCTCCCCATTTTGTTGCACCAGCAAACTTGCTGAGGGTATGTTCTGTATAAATCACCCAGACTATTAACAAAGAATTTAAACCTCACTGGCTCCAGGACCACCCCAGGGGCACAGAACTAGTGACTGGATTCCAGTCTGGGCTGGACTTCACACTGCTAAACACAATTTAGTCTGGCAGTTCTGACAAGTTTCAGTCCACTTCACCATCCACTTACTTAGTCCATCATTTTGTCTGTGAGGATGTGCTGGGAAACAGATCGTAAAACCTCACCAGAACCAGGATAAACAGCACCCACTCTTCTACCCTTGTCTTCTAAGCCATGCATCTCATTGTAAAAGACTGTCAAGGTAAGCAAGCCTGATTTGCCCTGTGAAAATGTGTGCTGACTATTCCCAGCCACCTATTTATCATTTGTATGTTTAATGATGGTTTCCACGGGGACTTCCTCTAGCATTTTCCCAGGGATAAAGGCAAAGGTGACCAGCCTACAGCTTCCCAGATCCTCCTTCTTCATCTCTCCCTTCATGAAGACTGTGGCTGTATTTGCTTTCTTCCAGTCCCTACAAACCTTCCCCAATCACCATGACACTTAAAAGATTATTAAGATCCAATTTTCTGGGATGTCAGCCTTTTAGTATGAATACTCAGTGTAAAGCACTGTCCCTCAGAAAGGCCTCGCCTTCTAAAAATTTACACACATATTTAGGTCGGATTTTACCAGTTGCATCATAACAACTTCATTCTAGGCATGTGAATAGATTCCTAAATTTACATCAAAATGTTTAATTTTCTTCTATGTTAATCCATTTAAAGCTTTTCAGGCTTGCTTCTTAGTAGTTTATCTGAGTCAGTGTTTGTGAAATAATGTTCTATTTAAAGCTAAATGTTTTTGGCATATTGGTCAATTTTTAAATATATTAATTTACTCATTTCCAATTAACATGAAGCATTTCAGAGAAACAGACATATTTTAAGCCACTCAGTTACCTAAAAATAAAACTTTTATTTAAACATTTGTGCTAAACTGGAAGGGTCTATGGTGACAGAGAAATTATAACAAAAATATCTGACTTTTTGGCAGAATAAGCTCTCCCTGAGTCCCTCGTTTCTCTGAACTGTAAAGAAAGTGATGCAGTCCCTCCCCATAAAAAATCAAAACCAAACCAAAAAAACTTCCTTTGTTTATGAAGATACAGGTAAAAAACCTATATGTGATTCTCAAAAACAATCCAACTTTTACAAAGCATTTCATACGTATAATGCAATAAATTGCACACACAAAGAAAAAAAAAAGTATGAAAAATCTGCCTCTCAGAAACTGCTGGAAATAACCTTAAGAATTTGATTTCCTCAAGCAGTGTCATCTTCCTCCACATGACATTTTACTGATCATGTGCTATACTCAATTCCTCCCAAGGCTTTTCAAGCACTTATTTTTGTTGATGTCTAACTTTTCCAACTGCTTGAAAGACCACAGCAAAATTTTTCAGTCAGCTGCATTTTTAATGGTATTCTAAATTGATAACTCTACTGTATCATCCATATATGATCTCTATTGTCCAGGAAAAAAACTAAGTAGCTAAATTTGATATTAAAAAATATACAATACTAGCTCAAGAATTCTGCACTCATAAAATTTGGAAATAACAGTTTGCTGATTGAATCACCAACAACAAGCTTTTGCAAAGCATGGCTCCCACCTTCCTGTCTTCCATCAGAAAAGAAAGTGGTTGACTTTTTATTAATGTCGTAAATGTCTTCTTCTCTTCCAGCCTTTCTCTGGAAAAGAATATCACTGCTAAGGAGTCACCATGTTCATTAAGAGGGCTTCATGCTGGCTGCCTCTACCTCAAAGCTGTATTGCTCAATTTTTAATTTTCAATTTTTAGTTTTTCTTATAAAGGTGCTGAAGTTGCATGCAACAACTTCTAAACAGACTGGAACAGCGCAAAACTCTTTTAACGTGTATTAATTACCAATATTTAGATCTTGCTTACAATATCTATGCACACATAATTATTGAGCAGAAATAACTTCAATAATTTTAAGACCATCCTTTAATAAAACAGTCCCTCACTGTTATCATAGTTGATTCTGAATAGCAGCAATGTATGCAAACCCTACTGTGCTTGTTATTCTAGAGAGGTAACACAAACTGAAGTAATTTCAAGCTCATTTTTCAATGTTAAAAGCCCTCTAAAGACAGATAATTAACAATTTCCTTCGAATGATCACTAACCTAGGTTTATATGAAACTTCCAAGCTATCACCCAAGCTGCAGCTGTAATTATTCTCATAGAGATTTACGTAAGAGAATTGCAACCAGCATGTCATAGTTTAAACTTTATTTGACTTGTTTGAAACTGATTTCCAAGGAAGTCAAACAAATAAAATAAAATACTTCTTATAATATCAGGCATAGAATTCTGGAATTTGCTGCCACTGGCAATACCACAGACACTACTACAGAAGAGGGGACAAATTCAAGGACAGCAGACACATAAACTGACAAAAATGAAAAAAAAATAAGGAAAACAAGGGACCTCAAAAAGCCAACAGGCTCTCTCAGACACTCTCTGACTAACATAAATTTAACTACAGTTAGACTACTGTGCTAGAAGGACCATTGCTCTGATGCAGGAGATTGCATGTGATCTGCACTCCATGCTATCTAGTCTTCTTTAAAGGGATTTCTGCTTTATGGACACGTTTTCTGCATGTCAGCTGAGGTTCTTTATACCGCATTGCTCCCTTTGCCTGCAGTTCATTCTGTCTCTTTTTATCTAGAAATATCAACTATATTTCAACTTATTTTCTCGGGATTCTGTACTTGGATCAATCCCCCTCTACAGTGGCAGCCTGCTTTTTGGGTTTCCCTTTCAGACAGGTATTCTAACACACCATGTTTCCCTGTGATATCCTCTCTTCTTGCCTCCAACTTGACTCCAATACTACTGTTTCCACCTAAGAACTCTAATGCACAGATATGTTCTGCCCTCAGTTCAGGTCATATAATGCATATACAGATGTTATCAGAAATCTCATTAGCAATGCACATTTGGCAGCCTCTACACCCACTCATCTTTGTTTTCTCCTTCATGTGAAGGTCATCTTTCATGCCATCTCAGACACTATCAGCACCTCTCCCTAGTCCCCACCTCAAGAATCAAGGACATGTTTCTTTCTCATTAAAGACAATCTGCACCACCCCTTCCCTTTTTTTCTGGTCCTATGTCTACTCATTCCTGTACTTTAGGGATTTATCAAACAAGTTCCAAAAGTTAAATCATTTGCTGTACTGAATCTCATAATATAAATGCTATGAAACACTAAGAAGATGTCCATGCTATTTCTTATTAGTTTCATTTCCTTATTGTAGGCAGAATGCTCTCTTGGCCATATTTTGATCAAGATGCATGACAGCCTTTCCCATAGATTTTTAGATGAGTTTTGTTAACGAACAAAACTTTATGTAATTCTGTGGTTCTTCCTTTCATCCAGCAGCTCCTCTCCCTCTTTCACCACCTCACCAGATTCTCCACCTACTAGTCTGTTTTAATAAAATACTGGAAATACCAAAGATATTTTGTTTCCACAGGCTTGGCATCTACTAGAAGATTGATAAAATAAGAGACACACAAATCCCTGATAATTAAAAAAATCATACTAAATTATAAACAAGCACCTCATGCTCTACCACATACTATATCATGCTTACATGTGTGGGAAGTCACCAAACATAAATTTGAATCAGTCACAGAACATGCTGTCACTTGCCTAGAAAGAATTATTATCATTGGGATCCATGACATAAAAATAACATACAACAAAAGGAAATCTGTAGCTCTGCTGCTAAGAGAACAGCTATTTTTTTTCCTTTGGACCTTAAGAGAGATTGGACGACGATAATTCGTGTATAAAAACAATTTGCTGCAATGGTAATCATGACATTTTCAAAAATTAAATATCCTTGTTAATTTCAAATGTCCACGTTATGGATAAAGACACATTTTTTCTGTTGAAAGAATTAATTTTCCCTCAACACTTCTCTTTAAGCCATTTTCTACTAACCATAAACAAGGTCAGCTCAAAGCACATGAGGAAGAAAAAAAAGGCAACACTTTTAGATTTAAAAAAACAACTGGGTTCGGTGGGGAAAGATTACATACAAATTGGGGAACTGCCTTGCCTGTGGCTTTGTGTAGCGCAGAGAGATGATGGCAGATGGACCACTGTCCAAAGGTTTTAGGGTTCATTCCTGCCTATTGCAGCTGTTCGCTGCACGTGTGCTGTCCCAGCATAGGAAGACAAGGAAACAGCTGTTACAGAGCTTCTGTTTTAACACAATTTCACAGAAAAATAGGCACTAAAACATACAAAATTACAATTTACAGCCAGATTAATTTCCGTTTATTTTGGATCTGGTTGTGTACCAGAACTAGGAGCAAGTGGAAGAGGAGAAAACAATACTTAAGCAGTTCTCATTACTCCCACTGTGGACTCAGCCTGCCTATAAAGCATAATAGAAGCACAAGCACTGCAGGTGGAGGTTTCTCCTCTCTACTTTGTAGGGATGATATCTAAAGAAGTATAATTTATCTTACCTATGCCACAGGGGTATTAAAGGGAAAAACAATCTGCAGTACATATGAACAGAGACCTAAAACGACATCTTTTCATGACAGATTATAACAGGGATGATGTTTTTTCTTTTATTTCTATTATGAGCAGGCTACTTAAAAAACAAACAAACAAACAAACAAACAAAATAAGGAAAGTATTGAACTCTCCTGTACTTGCATATTAAGCTTTTAAACATTAGAAGATGAAGTGTTAATTTTCATAACATATTATGAGTAGCTTCAGAGCTGCACCTGAAAATTACGATAATTAAAAAATCCTCGAATAATTCAATGCAAAGAAAAAAAAAAGACAAGCAGAACCGAGCTACATTACTTTTGGTAAAAAAAACCAGAAACCAAAAACCAAAAACAAACAAAAAAAAACACCAACAAAAAACCACCAGAAAACGAGCTGTTCTATTTAATTACAGCCGCTAGGTGGCAAAGTTGGCCAAAGGACTATTACCAGTAACTTTGAAAGTTGAGTGTATCAATCTGAATATAAAAAGCTTATTAAAAAAAATGCCACAGAAAAGCACAAAAGTTTAAAGGAACAAGTAAATTCAGTAATCATAACCCTATTTTATGACATTATCTGTAAGCATTTTTGAACCGCTTCATCCATCTATTAAAATCCTCAGAAGATGATTAAAATAATTTTAGTGAATGTTCTTGAAATCACAGGAAGTAATTACCGCACTGGGCAAAAATAAAAATACTGAATACAGTTTTGAAGCTTAGAAGAGAATACCTATTAACACATGCAATATCTTCTGACTTGACAGCAGGCACAGTAATGCTATCTTTTGACTACAGAAGACACAGTACTCCTTATGTTTCTTGGTATAAAATCTTCTTTTCTTCCTTTCAAACCAGCACTGTCACTCTCCATCTGGTTGAATTTCTGCAAATAGTTTACAAAGAGAGCCAGTCTTATAATCTTTTCTTGTAGTACTTTCTCCTCCTTAACCTTTTTTGGCTAGTTTTTACTTTTTCTGTTTATTTCAGAACATCTGCTTGTTGATTCATGCTCTAAGTTGAAATCCATGCTGCCTACACTTACACATCCCAATATACTGGATTTAGGGGTACCTCCAATACAGGTAAAACTGACATGAAATGAACATTAGTTGATCCACGAACTCGACGCAAGTGTACTGCAAAGCAAACCCCATCTGACTCATCTGGAACTCACATTAAAGGAAAGAGCTTGGAAGCAGAGCTTTCCTGCCCCACAGTTCCCAAAGAACTACTGAACCATCATTTACTAAAAATCTACTCACAATATAAGTATCTCCCTCTACCAAAAAACCTCATGATCCAGGAGTAAGGATAAAGTGTCCAAAGAGCAAACAAAGGCAGGATGATCCTGTCTTGTTCTTCCTGTTTCATGAGACAAATCTGCTTAGCTCCAAGACAGAAGTTGGTAAACTCTACAGTCAACAGCGCTTGACTTGGGTAAACTACTTAAGCAGCCAGAAAATTATAAACTTTCTGTATTGAGTGTGTGTTCTAATGGTAAGCTCTTGTCATATCAAGCTTTTTACAAGCCACTGAGGCTCCAGCATAACAAGGGAGGGAGACTGGAGAGAAGAAGAAATGTGAGACAACCACTGCAGATAATAAATGCTCAACAGTTTTGATTGAATTCCTTATAGTAAAGGGGAAAGATCTAATGCTGAGTATCAACAATATTTACTTTGCATTTTCTTTTAAGTGCCAGTCATTAAGAAACATCACACTCAGAATAAGGAGGAAAGAAAACAGAATAAACCAGGCCAAGGACAAGTCATTCCAAAGCAATGAGCACTGCCCCGTTGGAAAGTTCCCAGCTACACGCAGTAGATGTGGAATGTATTTTTGCTCAGTAGCATCCACTCCCATTCCTAGATGTGTGTCATCTAACATGTCAGTAAACCACTGATCACAGTGACGCAGCTATAAAATCTACGAGCTTCTTTGTCGCAGGAGAGACTAAAAGAAGCAGCCAGAAGAGCACTGAGTTTTAACCTAAACTGCTGCATGTCTCTATCCAGAGCACAATGTGAGGAAGGAGGAGGGGATGATAATGGAGGAACAAAAGAACAAGGCCACTGCTAAGCACATTTGAGCAGTCCACTTTCTGAAGCACATGAGAGACAATGCAAGGTACTCTCACAGCTGGCTACCTCTGTTTTTCAGTCCCCAAAAAAGCAGGAGTCTGCTGACAGGTTACTTGGAAGCAGCTCACAATAATGTCCACAGTGAGTCCGCAGCACGAGTCCCTGTGCTCCGAATCAATCACAGCACCTTTATGAGGTGCAGAGTTCATCACACACTTTCAACAGGGCATAATCTTGCAAACCTTCTTTCCTTCTGAGAATTTTCTTCCCCAGAGAAACACGGCACCATCAAGACATAGATGGACATGCTAGAGTGAGTCCAGCCAGGGCTATGAAGATGATGAAAGGCTTGGAGCATGCTATGTGAAAGAAGAAAGTTGGTAATGTTCAGCATAGAGAAGGGAAAACTTTATCCATATGTTTGCACACCCAAAGGGACACCATAAAGAGCAGCACCAACTCAAATTGCTCCTGACAGGACAAGAAGCAATGGGCACAAACCAAAACACAGATAATTCCAATTAATTATTAGAAAGCTGTTTTATAGTGAGAGTGGTCAAGCACTTTTAGCGGGTTGCCCAGGGAGACCATGCAGTCTTCATCCTTGGAAATATGCAAAACCCTCCTGGACATGGCCCTGAACAAACAGCTCTAGCTGAGTCTGCTCTGAGAAGGAGGTTGGACTCAATGATTTCCAGTTATACCTTCCTACTTCAATCATTCTCTGATTCCACAAACACTAAATACACAAAATGCCACAGAATTTTGTCTAAACTTAACTTGCAGTAATCTTTTTGCCTAAAGAAAGAACTTATAACCTCCACTGCTTATACTACTTAATGTTCAGCTGCTAGAAAACAATGCGAAAGTAATGCTCTGCTACTTCTGTAGTGAGCAAGGACATAATCAGTTTAATTTTTATTGAAGTCTGTTTTTCTAAATCTGTCCTTATTGCAAACCAAAAAATAAATTTATTCAAAAGACAATTACATGATGCTTTACAATTGTTTTGTGAAGCTTTTATAGATATTAAGATTCTGGAAAGTTTTAAGAATGCGCTGCTATGAAAAAGTAAATATAAGCCCCAATATTAAAAAAATAAAGCATAAGAAAACTTTCCTTTTACAATGGTCTCACTAACTTTCACAGCCTTCTCCAAATACTCCCTCCATAATTACCAAATTTGTTGGACTCTTGGAAAACAGCTGTCAAATATATTTTCACTGAATTGTGTTGTTACTGATCAGTAAACCATAAAATAAGGAATGGAGAAGTTCAAATGTAATACAAACCACATTGTTAAGAAGTTCAGAGTACCCAGTGATAGTTCTTTCTTACAAAACAAGCAAACGCTAACATCAACTTCTTTTTTTTTTTAATATATATCACAGCTTATTTAGAACAAAATTTTTCTAGGAAAATAAATCTAGTGCAATAAAAGCAGCTGGTTCACTATGAGTGGATTTTCTGCAAATTATGGGCAATATTTCACTGTTTCCAACCAAACAGAATGAATGAACAATTGCCTTTTAGACTGGTTTCCTAATAAAATAAAACTTATGTCTCCCTCTTTGTCCTGGGCTTATTTGCCAGTTTTGATAGTACTTGACCTCACTAAGCACTTATTTCCTACAGATTTGCTTAAATGAGTAAACACGTAAAAAGAAACTGTAGATTCTATAGGAAACACTGAGGGATAAACATGGCAACTATTAAACAAAGGGCCTCAATTTTGGACAAATTGCCTTAGCAACTAAGGCTAAATATATTTGAATAGATTTTGAAATAGCAAAATAAATCCTACTTTATTATTAAAATTTCAGCACACTTCATTAAAGTAATTCAAAACATTCTTCCTTCTCCAAACTGACCTGAGACCCAAAAAGAATGTCTGCATTACTCAATGGCGAGTGAAAAAACCACATGCTACTACCAGTTTTGCGGCACTCTCTGAGCTTTGCCAGTCTCTGTGGGGATTTGGGATTCCCAACTCCTGGCCCTATGAGCAGCTACCATACCCTAGACAATGAAAGCCCAGAAACTCCTGAGCTCCTAGGCTGGGGTCATGGGGTAGGAGGCAAACAGAGACAGTGAACCACAAGGTACACCTCTGCCACCCTTCAGGCTCTGCCAAATCAGAGACTTTGCCCAAATTAGCATTTTGCAAGCAAAACAGAACTGAACTAGGAGACCTCGAGTTTCGTCATAGCAAGCATATCCAACAGCAAACAAGACAGCTACAAGGATGAAAACATCAAAACCGTTCTGCTGAGTATTCTTGTCTGGAGCTGGCTATGTTCCCACAGTTCCCATGGACCACACTGAAGATTCTGGTGGGTAAAGGTTGGGGGGCAGAAAAAAAAAAAGGAGAGGGAAGGATGCTTTTTAAAGGTGATCTATTGGGAGTTTTAAATTATGAATGGATGAAAAGTAGAAGAAAAAGAGGCATTGCTAGGAGCATAGCAGTAAGCAGCAACAAAGCTTGGACTGGTTTCATAGCAAAGAAGGATAACCTTGGCAACTCAGATGGAAACAGATTTTTGTATTATTTATTTATTTTTAATAGAGACTTTCAAATATTCTCCCCATTTTATTTTAGGCACTTCCAAAGCAACTCAAATAAAGCACCTTGGAGCTCTTCACTGTCCAAAAAAGGATGCAACATGTGAATGAACAAGAATTTCCAGATGGCACATCCCATGAACTCAAATAAGACATCCCTGGGGTATTAACTAATGAAATCTCTACTTCCTGCAGCTACTTGTTGCTTGGAAGAATTCAGATGGCACCAAAGCATTTCACTGGAAATGAAAACACTTTAAACCTCGCAGTCCTACTTTGCCTGAAACCTGATGCAGTGTCAGGAAGCCCCTGTCTCCTGAGACAGACTCCATACCTGATAACTTAAGCCTAGCTAATCTTGGCTTCTCTGTTTGGATGGCATATTGTTTTGATAAGAGTTATCAGAAGTTCAAACAGACTGGAATGCGGAAAGAGCAGCAGAAGAAGGACTGCAGGTTTTATCATCATGCAATGTATAAATGATAAAGAATACAGCCCACTATTGTGAAATGCAGCATGTCACTACAATTTATTTTCTCCTAGAGGCATAATCAAGTAAAAAACTGTTACCAGTTGCGAACAAAGTATCATACAAACTGTAGTGCTCTGCGCTGCTAATACCTTTACATTTCCTTGAATGTTCAAGTGGTTGTTCCACTTTGAATCCTGGAACAAGTATAATGATTGCTATAAAATTATGAGTAAAATAACCAAAAAATAGAAGCTCCATTCTGAAAAGGAACGAGTGCAAATAACTAAAAAGGCAGCAGAATTCAAACCATGTTCTGGATAAAATAATTTTTGAATAGTTACAGATTAAGAAAGTAAACTGCATTCCAATAAAAAGAAAAATCAAACTGTTTACACAGACATGAACGCTTCATTAAATAATGTATTGAGAACCTCAAACCTTTTGTTTGATCTATAATGAAATGTTTTGTTTCTGTACTCTTAAACTACTTAATTAAAAGAAAATAAAAATATGGTTTGCCTTGAAAGCAAAAACTTTGTTTCAAAGCCAGAATTTCAACTCCCTTACACAAACTTTTCTAATTTACAATGTAGCTTAATATCCTGCAGGGCCCTGCTGTCAGCCAGCCAAATGCTTTCCCACTGCCCACCACCTCCTCCCCAGGGAAAGACTGGGAACTGGCATCAGCATCACTCCCAGATGTACAAACACAAGCCCATTCCCACACTGGCCAGCAGTCCAGCCTGGATGGGAAGGGACTGACGGGGTGACAGGAAAGCTGGGGATAGGACACATCTCCTGCTGCCCATGCACTGACCAGCACAGTCCCTGGCACTGCTACACCCCTGCAAAAATCCATACGAGTTCCAGAACTGGGACCTGCTTCTGGAGCAGATGGTCCACTTCACCCCACTTTAAATTATCCCTAGAAGAAGGCTTGGGGTGGCCCAAGAATATCTAATTTCAATCTATTAAACACCACCACTGAGGCTGGTAATGAATGGTTAAAAATGGCAAAGAGAGGCCAACATACCCCTTCACAATTCTGTGCTATACATCAGTGCTGGTATTTCAATCTGCTTCATGAAAGTCAAAACAGAACAAATCTTTATGCAAAAAGATGTGCTGCTATCCCCTCCAGTCTCTCACCTACTCTTTGCAACGTATAAAAATCTTAACTTCTTCTAATTCAGGAGTGTCATCCTTACTTGAGGACAATCTCTTCCATAAATGCATGCTATAGCTCTTTTAAAAAGCCATACAGTACTTCTGCTCTTCTCATCACAGTTTTACCAGGTCACCACAAGCAGTTACATAAATCTTGATTTCTGTCATCCCTTGACATCATTCACTCTTTTTAGAACCTTTTCTCTTATAAAAACGGTGATTGTCATAGGCTTGACAGAATTTCCTTCACATATTGCAGAGGGCTGAAGTTAGATGTCGCCTAACTGCATGCAATAATTAATACATTTTGGAAACAGGACCAAAAGACAAAAATAACCTTCCAGGACCAATCTTACATCGTCGCTGTTTTTCATCAGAGGATTCATAGTGCAGTTTACTTCACCTACAAAATGTCTGATTTAGACTACATCTGCATATTGCTTTGGTTAAAACAGGGCACATAAATAATATTAGCAGAGAGTACAGCTGGATTCAGATCAATTGTAGATGTGTTCCTGTCCAGCATCAGGTAAGTCGTGACACTTGGTAACAGGCTAAGAACCACTATCATGTGGCACACACCAAATGCTTACTCCTGGACACTTCCCAACTTGGTTTCATGCACAGTTGAAATGAGTCAGAAAGATGTGTCCCAAATTCTATTTGTCCAGCATCACAGACACAGGAAAGTTTGTACATCTTGTGCTTAACCACACTATCCAGCTTGTCCGTAATGTGACACCAATAATCAACGTATAAAGTTAGCAAGTTAATTTTTGAAAAAAAACAGACATTAACAAACCCACAATATTCAGAAAGGAAATTAAAATATTTTACAACTTTACTTTTTTATACCAGGGATTGAAACTACTTCTGAATTTACAGCTCTTTCTCCTTTGAAACACAACTGTGGTTCCTGAAGGGAACACTAATAACCAATTTGAAAATTGTGTTACATATCTACCCATTCTTATAATTATTTTATAGGGAGAAAATACCAAAAAGATTAAAGCAAAACAAAGACAAAGGGTAAACTCTATACATTAGTTTGTTCCCTGATCTTCATCTTCAGTAAAGTAAGCAGGATAAATAGGAGCAAAGAAAAAAGAATCCAACACATCTTTCACATTTTGAGCAGCGTGAGACTTTCGCAGGGTAGGTGAAAGAGGACGTGCCTCATACACACTGAGCTGTCACTTCCCTCAGCAAATTAACGACAGAAGTGACGGTGCTAATGAAGTGGCAAACAGGTCCACACTGCAGAGAAAGATGCATCTCATGAAAAAGAAAAACATTTCTCAACACAGTCCTATGTCTGCGAATAACCAAGAGCATTACTCGCCACCAATGACTCACGGAGATGAGTATCTGTTCACAGGTGTCACAGTGTTGGCATTGCATTCATCACAAGGACAGCAACCTTCAACTCACTGACAGGCTCATGCTTTCAGAACCAAACTACCTTGACAAAGACTGGAGAAAACAAACTCACAATTACTATTCCAGTCCTGAAGGACTTTTTTTTCCCTTTCTCCTTTCCCCTTCAGATGGCATGGGGCTTTTCTTCCACCAAGGGAAATGATAGCTGCAGCAATTAACTATATTCACAGTATAGGAAATCATTTTATACAGTTGCTGCCACATACACAATAGGCACAGAATGGTTTGGCATCAAACAAAGGAGAAGGCAGTTTTCTCCTGAATGAAGAAATTAGTTGTCAAGCACGTTTATGGACTTTTTGTTTGAATTTCTATTATGCTCCAGGAAATCATGTAGATTTAGTTGCCAATGGGAATCTCAACAGTACATTCAACATTTTGTTAAAATATAGCAAGTTTTGTTTCCTGCAAGTTTGATTTGAAATTTAGTTCTGTTTGCTTTATCTTACACAAAAATTGTAACAGCTGAGCAATGGTGGGATGCTGAAGCTAACCCAAAACAGCTCCAGAATTCTGGAAGAAAACAAGTATGGATATTTTTCCTTTCCCTTTTTTTAAGTTTTAAATATATTTTCCATTTATTTTCCTTAAACAAAAACAATCAAGAAAACCATACACCACCTTAGTTTAATCTTGTCTACTTTTCACCATCTAGAACATGAATTGGGATATTATTTGTAATACTTCATCATTTTCATTGCTCCTAACTGTGCACAGTACTTCAAGGAACTCAAACAGAGCAAAGCATGTGTTCCAAAGAGATTATAAAGTAATTTTTAGAAGTAGTACAAAGAGGGGGGGGAAAGCACTAGGACAGAAGAAAATCATTAGTAAAATCAACCAGAACTCTATCACTAATAATAAATAAAACATATTAGCCAACAAACTGATAAAAAGGCTGTTCAGTTAATATTTACAGCATGCTGAGCCACTGAAGTCAATTCCACACCCAGAAGCAAATAACAGAGTTGGACCTACAACTATTTTCAGCAAAGACACAATAAATATAATTTCACGAGTAGCTTCATTCCACTTTGACTCAAATCTTCAACAGAGAAACTTTCACTTCTGGAAATAAATGGATACCCAATGCCACATTTTGTATTCTACTGAGACAAACGTAAAAGAAACCTACCTTCACAGTGAATTATAAAGCACTACTACATCAGTCATCTATTAAAAATAAAATCCCTGCAATACTGGTAATACTTTGCCTACAGTAAACGCTGACCTAAACCCCACAAATCACATGGGCATTATTTTGTGGTTTTGCTCTTAAGGTGCTATTTTGAGTCTAATCTTTCTTTAAGAAAAAAAATAGAGGCTATTTCCATGCTAATTTGCATCCAGACACTAGATGTCTCTCCCTGAAGAGGCTACAATAAGCTCTTGCTCCTCTTCTGACCCTATAAAGACATCCTGCAGTCCTACTCCAACTTTACAGCAATATTCTCCAGGTTTTTAGAAGCAGGTACAGCTCATCACAACCAAAGAAGCAAGAGATGTCTCACTTTTGCTGAAGAGGGATAAAGAGAAACAGACAGAAATGCAACAACCTTCCTTAAGGCATAAAGGAAATCTCTGTAGGAAATAGTCTTGTACATAAAGACTTAAAAAAGGATCTTGGAGTCTTTTAAGGGTCTTAAAAAAAGCCCTTAATGTTTTTTTGTTGGCTTTCAGGCATTTTAACAAGTCACCTAAGAACTAAATTAGTACAAATAGGCTCAATTTGTAAGAAATAAATGAAAAATAGTTCATCTGTAAAGACTACATTAATTGCTACATTAGTTGGTACATAACTACAAAAAGTGAAACTATACTCAAAATTATTAAGACATGCCTGAAATAATATAGTTACATGCATTCCAGTCAATAACTGAAATTTTTTTCTGCCAGCATGGTGCAAGTAACATTTCCTGGTCAAGAACACATTATGTGTGACTCAGTAATCAACTGTGACTTCTGTGGTTACTAGGATTTTTCTGTTTTCCCTAGGTAACAGTGATAGAAAGAATCAACTTAATCTGGATTTATTAAAAAAAAACCCTTAATTTTTTAAGAACAATCTTTGGATTACATGTTATATGATACCCAATGAGCATACATCTGCATATCTACCTCTAATACGATCCACACTGACATACAGTTTAAGACAAAGATTGATTTTGGAAACAGTCCAAACCATAAAAACAGCACAGCAGTCTTAGCAGTGTCCATTTAAAACATAACCACTTAAAATGACAAAATTAATAAACCCTGATGTTTCCAGATGTCAGATTCTCAATACATCTTGGATGACTAGGCTCAATTATCTAGATTAGAGGTCTTTCATTTTCATTAGCTCACATACAACAATAACAAAAAAAGAATGAATTAGGTAGAACAAAAACATATGTTGCCCTCCATTTAATTTTTAACTCTTACAGAAACAGCTTCAGACAGCTTTTTTCAATGCTGTGGTGCCTTGGGTGATTTAATTTTTAATTAAGCAGACTATTCAAACAAGACTTTAACTTTTAAGATGAAAAATCATGCTGAAATGGGCATTTACTTTACTGTTAAAGGGTCTGCAATATAGTATTGGCTCCTTAATGGAATTTAACCTCTCCTTTGTAAATATTAATAAAGTATTACAACTGTAAAAATTTGTATTATTAGAATACAACAAGGCCCACACCCATGGTCCCTCCAGACTGTGACAGACAGTTCCCGTTCTTTCAGCAAAGCACCCACGTGAAATACAAACCTTGCAAGTGTCATTTGTACATGCTGGAAAGGGTGCAATTTAGAAGCCAGTTCAACATGACAGACTGATCCCTCTCTCCCAGAATCAAGAACTATGCCTTGCACTCATAGCTCTGCGATCTGCTGTTTCTCCAGGACGCAAAAAATTTATGTTTTTCTACAACAATGCCATGGAACCTAAACCAGAAGTTTCAATTATTAAGGTTTAGGCTCAGTTACAAGAATAAAGTATTCTCAGTTACAAAAAGAGAAAAACGAGTGATTAAAAAAAACAAAAAACAAAAAGTGGAAAGTGTATATGCCATGACTACCTCCTGATTCAGCTGCTCCAACGGCAGGTAATAGGCACCTGTGCGACTCAACTCCAGCACTGCAAATCACATTAAGAAAAAATTAAATTCACCACGTTTAACTCCATATATTTATTGCCAAGATGGAGTTTTTGAGGGAGACTCTAACTTGCTGGATGTCTGCTGGAAACTCAACACAGCAGAGAGAAGAGAGTATATGAGGCTCCTGGAGCATGTGGAGGGTAAATTCCTGACACAGCTGGCAGGCAAGCCTTCCAGGGATGGTGCCCCACCAGACCTGCTGCTTACAAACAGAGAAGGGCTGATGGGAGATACAGTGGTCAGAGCTCATCTTGGACACAGCAGCCACCAAATGATAAAGAGTTTTTCTTTCTGGGTGAAATAAAGAAAAGGGTCAAGAAAATCTCTGCCTTGGACTTCCAGAGGGTGGACTTTGGTCTGTTCAGGACACTGGTTCAGAGTCACTTGGTTAGAGACAAAGGTGTCCAGGAAGGCTGGACACACCTTAAGAGAAAAACAGGAAAAGAAGAAATGGCCTCAAATTGCACCATGGAAGGTTCAGGTTGGACATTAGGAAGAATCTGATTCACTGAAAGAGTGGTCAGGCATTGGAATGGGCTACTCTGGGAGGTGATGGAGTTCTAATCCCTGGAATGGTTCAAGAAAAAACCGGACATTGAACTTAGTGCTGTGGTCTAGCTGACATGGTGGTGTTCAGTCAAAGGTTGGACTCAATGATCTTGGAGGTCTTTTCCAACTCTAACGGTTCCATGACTCTATGAAGTGTGAGCTGTGAGGCAATTAGCTAGGCTGAAGACAAATTGCAATGTAACTTATACCAGACTTAACTCTGAAAACTTAGTTACACTAACATATAAATAGTGCATAATGCATACACAGGCAGAGGGATGATAATGTTTATCTCACTGCACTATCAAAGAGCACAATGACTTCCCCAGAACTCCTCTCAACAGAACAAAAAAGTTTTCTTTATCCTTCTTTTCTGGAGGTTAAAAATGCTAAAGAACTTTTCACATCTGAAAAGGGGATCCTGATGTTTACAAAAGCTTATCTCATTGCAGCTCCAGAGAGCACACATCACTTCTCAAGAACTCCTCTTAACAGAACAAAAGTTTTCTTTATTCTACTTTACTGGAGTTTAAATAATATTGAAGAACAGTTCACATCTGAAAAGGGACAGTTATTAAGCTTTTCTGTCTCAAAATGAGCTCTGTTTCATGACTCAAAGTCTCTTCCTTGAAACAAGTCTACCAAAGCCATAAGCAGATGCACCCTGATGGTACCATTTTCCCATCTGAAGAGACAGATCACAGGGCAGGGGGTTGATGAAGCTTCAGGACAGAGCTAGCACCATCTAAACAACTCCTTGCTATTTATTACTGAAACTGTGCAGGGAAAGTGGAATGAGGATGCTGGAGCCTCTCTGGGGTGACAGTATTGGGAACAAACAAAACTCACTTCATTTGCAGAGTGTGCTTCTGGGGAGCACGCTGGTGCTGCAGTCAAGGAGCTGTGCCAGCCCACCCCAATGGGTGCAAAGTGACTCCTGACCCCCAGGACAGCCCTGCAGGGGGGGTCACCCCAGAGGGGAGGCAAAGAGCTATCCGCTCCTAACGTGGAGATTCCTCTTGATACCTCAGATCCAGGTCAAACTCTGTTACTTTTATGTTGCATTGGCAATTGGGGTGTGAGCAAAATAAATTCAGTAGGAGCTACTGCTAAACCAAGTCTGGCGACAGGCAACTGATCACTGAACATCTGCCACAGTATGTAGATACCCTCACTAACCTGCTTCACATCAGGCTTTTGTTCTGGATACAACTATTCTGCGTGAAAAATAATCTCATCTTCACCTTGGGATAAGGACAGGATCATCATCTTCTCTAAGGACATGTTCATGCCACCCATGAAGAATTTCCTGAAAACTTAAATTTTTGAAGTCTGATAGAAACTGATTTAATTTTAATTTTTAGTTGCCAAAAACTAGATCCGAAGACTGCAACACGGAAGTGTAACAAGTCTTACACCCTACCCCACACTGGTTTTATTTCAGGCTGGCAGAAGGATGAAGGTTGGAGGCCAGGACAGCTGCGCTCCAGCTTATTCACACTCAGCAGACCCAATTGCTGCCGCCTTTGGGAACTGCCGGAAGGCTACAGCTGTCCCTGGCAACTGCAGGCTGAAAACCAGCTTCTTTGGCTGGTGTAGCCTCCCTGCAGACCCGAGGTTTCTGCCTTCAGATGCTCTGGGTGCCTTCTATACACTTGTCCTCAGGAAAGGATGAGTTGCCAGTTAGGGCAAGAAAAACAAATCTGCCTCACAGTGAGTCAACAGAGTTGTTTTCTTCTAATATTAGAGCAGTTAAAGAAAACTGTATCTGCAGAATTCATTAAACTAACTTTGCAACTAATTTCTCCCAAACTGTTGAATCCAACAGTTGGTGGCAGAAAGCATTAATTAGCATGTCACATTACTCTATCTGCTGTTAGAGAGTATTGATTTCAAGTTAACTATTACATGGAGCACCACAAAAAAATCTAAATGACACTTTACACAGAGCAGCTCTTTGCACACCATAGCAACAGAGAGAGATTGAAGTAAAATGGTCTGGTTTCTATAGCAACTATCACACAGGCCATCTGTAATCAAAAGAAAACCTAGCAAAGGAAGCAAAATGGGAGATTTTGCATACTGGAAGGCTATTCATGTACTTAAAATATATCACTCCTTAATGTTCGTTCCACTCTAGTCCCAAAATATTATTTAATTGCAAGAAATCTACAAAAGCGTCTGAAAAAAATTTCTACTTAATGAAACACTAATTAAAGCTCACCATCACTATCTCCAAAAAAACACCTTTTTAAAAAAGCCAGTGTTTTTCAGACACTGCATGTATGACCCTCAAGATCCATAATTCATGAGCTCATCAAATATTTGGTTACTATTTTATTCTGAAACTCAAATACTGTAAGAGAGGAACCAGTACTGCATGTCTGACTATCTACTATACAGAACTGCTTTTAGAAAGAGAGCATTTCAGACAAAAACATTTAACCACACTTTTTCTAAAATACAAATATATAAAGACTTATCCAATTTTTGGAAAAAAACCCCAAAGAAATCCAAATGTAAGAAAATAACAAAGAAAAACGAAATTAAACCCCCCTACAATAAGAGAGGCATTTTTGTCATGCAGTTCATGTCCTGAACAAAACAATATTATATTAACATACACCATATGTGAATGGAAGGTAAATTCAATGTTAATGATGCAATGCACTCTCTTCTTCACCTTTCAGTATTTTAAATCCTGAGAATATAAAAGGGACTCTTACTTCTAGATAAGGAAACATTTTAATATTAAATGTAATTTTTGGTGGAAATTATCTGGCTATACATAGGCTTTTAATAAATTATAGAACTAGCAATCAGTGAATAAAAGTTATTATTCACATTGGTCCATTTCTTTTGCTTTGGAAAATGCTAATTTGCAGAACATCAATCATCCACACATTGAAGGCAGGCATTTCAGCCTCCTGGGCTCATGCAAAATAGAAAGGAGCAATCTGGAAAAACAAAATTCAGTTCTCCCCTCAGTATGGGGAAGGGGACTAGGGGATCACCATGGTGACCTGATCCTGTCAGAAGTTTATTCTTTACTAGAGTTTCCATGACAGCTGCTTAAACCCACTTTCCCAACATCAGGATGGACTAAGCCACAGATGCTTAGCCTATTACCTGGGGGGTCTACATGACTCCTGGCACCTCCCTGGGACAAGGTAGAAGGATGACTAGATGGCAGCACTGGTGACTGCTCCAGCACACACCATCCTTCCCTGCTCTGCTCTGCCTGAGGCACCAGGATTAGAAGAAATAGAAATCTCTAGTCAAGGTGGTGGCTGAGAGAAAATAAGTGTGGCTAAATATTCCCCAAGGCTGCAAACCTACTCCCTGCCTGTATCCAAACAGCACAGGAAAAGGCACGTAGGCTAATGAACAGCTGTGGCAATGGCTGCATATTCCCTGTCACCACCCTTTCCACTCTTCAGACACAGAAGAAAACAGCCTTTTCAAGGCTGTTCCTTCAGGTGACAGAAAAGCTGCCACACAAAAGACCAGTGCCTGGTCTTTTCACACCATATGAAAAAGAGCCTAACCCAGACAGCCAAATACAACAGGAAAAATCAACCCAACAATCAGACTTTAATCACTAGATGCTTTTGTTCCTATAGGAAACATAGGCTTGCATTGGCACTCAAAGCTGTAAGTTACTTGACTGAGTACAGTACTGCAAGAGAATTCAGAATGAGTCTTGTAAAAAGAGTTCAATCCGATATTAAAGAGCATCTTTCATGTTATAGACCTTCATCATCCATTTTGCAAAGATATCTCCATTTATTTAGATGTGAAAGTAAATTCAGCACTCAAGCAATCTTAGCTTGGATCTATAATTATCCTGAAAAATAACTACCATTTGTAGTCAGTGTAGATTCTTTCACAGATTTAGGCAAAATTAAATAGATCGAAAGCATAATTTTCATAATTTTGTTCACAAACCCGTTTGGTGAGTTTATCACATTCCTAGCATCAGTGAACATAGACACAAATGTTAGGATGCTGTACATCGCTCCTGATAACATATACATGTGGGGAGCAGTTTTCAAAAACCTGTCCTCTGGCTGCATTATGTACTTTGTACTACTAACAATCCTTATTCGTTTTTTATTCAAAGGTCAAGGAAAAAAATGTATCTTCTAATAGGTTTGCACAATGTGCAAGCAATGGAAAACTATAAATGAAGAAAAACCACACCTTTATCTCTGATCATAACAAGTTTAACAAAATGTACTAGCACTGAGGGAAGGACGAAGTGGGGAGGTTGTGGAATGCTAAGGAGGAAGCCTTTCAATGGGTTAGCTAAGGAAGTCACTAACACCCATAGGAGATTATATTCTTAGCTATGTCTCCAGTAGCAATCATGCAGCACCACAGGAATCATTCAGCAGATCAACAAAAATCAGCCAATGCCCCTGCAGGCCTCCACTCTACACAGAAAGGTTTTTATTTCAGACAAGATTTAGTGTTGGACAAAATGTTTACAGCATACACAGGATTCCACCATCGGTTTGGACCCTACTAGAACCGTAAAGGATTAAAGAACATTTGGGGCACACCTTGAGCTTCTGCTTTTACAAGGTGCCACTTTAGTCTCCCATCATGCTTATCATAACCATTCTATAATCAGGAGATTTACCTCCATTTCAAATTTTAGACTGCTGTCAATGTGTAAAGAAAGAAAAGCCTGAAATCTTCATTAAACCAGAGCTGACTTGCATCTCTTCAGCAATATCATGTAAAATTTTTAGCACTAAGAAAACCTATGAGTTTCATTCCGTTTTCATCTTTCAAATCTCAAAAGTGGAATCATGAGAGAAAATGGACTATCTATGTAGAAAACAACAATTTAGGAAAAAAAACCAGCAAACCTCCTTAAAATAAAATAATAATGTGTCATAATGTTTAGTAAAAACAGTGTTTGATCCAATTTGCCTTTTATTTTCAAAATATGTCTTATCAAGTTAATTAACATTAATAATCATTATACCCTCAGACATTCAAAGTACCACACAACTTCTTCCCTGCAATTGTACAACATATAATTTATGATATCTGGGAATTTTATGCTGATTCATTCATTATGTCTTAATTGCTTTGACACTATATATGTGATAAATGTAAGTGCACTACCAGCCAAATTAAAATCTATGAAAATTTTTAAAATATCATGCATGAGTCTTAAAAACAAAATAATCCTGTTGGAACAGATATCTACTTCCAGCATACAATGATGAAGTTTAAGATGAAATCAAAACTATTCCTATTATAAAGTTTTTCTTCATGTCTGGTATCTGTAACACTGCCACATGAGATATATTCAATTTTAAACGACACTGCAAAAGGTCAGAACAATTCCCCTAACCTTGTCAAGGCTGGCAAGATTGATAATAGTTTAAGGTAAACTTAGCATCCATGTCATGTGTATTGGACTAAATATAAAATTCAGAGAGCAGAGGGAACAAACATATTTAGAAATTAAAAATGGAATTTCATTTTCCAGACCAACAGTTCTATATCCAAGAATACAATTCTGTAAATATTAACTAGTTCATTGTCATCTGATTGTTCTTACAATTTATGTGTAACTTGCACGAAATTGCATGGAAACTGAGTGAAAGCATCATTAACCTCCTTGCTGGTCTACCCTTTGTAGCTATAGTAGAATTTATTTAGAGTTGCATTTTCTTTTTCTGTAACTCTTTGAAATCCAGAGCCATTTCAGAGATCGTGCTTCACCTTCTTCCTCAATATGCTAAATAACCACTTAACACTGGCCTTGGCCTATTAAATCTTCCTTTTAATTCAAGACATTGATTAACATAAATACAACATTCATTAAAAAATTCTTTTGTGTCTTAACTTTTTTAACTGTAGAATTTAGAAGACAGAGAACACATTTGCACTGCAGTCAAAGCCAGTTTTCTTCTCATCAGAGCCAAAGTCAACACAACTGACAAATGATTCTCTGTAATCATCCTTGAAACAGTGATTTAGTACTCCATGTGTAATCTCTGCAGCTTGATTCAGATAGAAACAACTAATAGACATGGTTTTGTTTAGTCACTGTATTGAGAAACTTTATGAAAAATTAAAGAGTGAAGGACAAAATCAGAATCATGGAAGCACATTTTCATGTATTTGTGTCCTTAAGCTTAGATATCCCTTGCGTGACAAAACACTACAAGAATGAAAAAATCTCTAACATTAAGGGCCACTGAGAGAAGATGGTCTGTATATTACAATTACATGCAGCAAAAGACTTATCCTCAGAGAATATTTGAAAAGACAAAAAGAGGAATCCACTACGTGCACACACACGTGCTGCTGGCCAGTTCATGCAGCAGAATACATACTAGGAAAGAAATACACACATACTGGCAGGGCACAGTAACTTCAGTACAACCACATTTATCTCTGTGCTACGCTAATGTCAAAAATGACAAAAGATAAACATCCATGTTCAAAAATGACAAAAGTTAAACATCCATGTTCAAAAATCACAAACCAAATTTGCTCTAATGCAAAAATGACAAGAGATAAGCATCCATGATTGCTGAGCACAAAAAAAGGACAAACTTATTCCACGAAGAATCTATGCAATTTAAAATTGTTTAATGCTTTGGCTTTATTTAAATGAATGAAAAGCATTCTCCTCTAGTAATTATGGACACAGTACCTCAGGCATTAAAATCTGTATTATGCTTCTCTAACAACAACTGATATTATAGGAACTTTATATAGACATATTTTCTGTTTCCCTGAATACATGTTGATGACATAGCACACAAACAGATTATCCAAGCAGAGCACACTTTTGTCATCAGAAAAACATTATCATTTACTCTTAAAGAGAGCTATTGTACTTTTACCTTGAGTATTAGTACATTCTGAACTTATTTTTTAAACTTGTAGTACGTTGTATGGAATTTTAATGCTAGTTTACTCTGTAAATAGCTCACAAAGCCCGGGCAGTAACAATCATGAAGAGCTATCCCTTGTGCAATGAACACAGTAACACAAAGTTGTGTTTCAGCAGTGATGATGAAGAGAAAAAGAATTACAGAAACCAGCTATAGCAGCTTCTCTAAAATATGTCCCAATGCACACTCATTTGGACTGTGTTTTGCATTTACAGTATGCTTTTCTCAATTATTACTGAAGCAGTGATGATTTTTATCCTCCTCCATTTGATTCATTGATCACTGTCTTTGATTAATATAGTAAACCTAGCTGAACACTTCTGGAGTTGCAAGAATAAATCAAATAAACCGAAGAGAACAAAAAGCACTTAAAAAACCTAAAAAAATAATGTTGATGCTGACTGCCATTTTTTTTTCCCCCTATGATAATTTATCCTGTGTACGTTCCTTAATGTGTTGGTCAAAAAGAAAAAAGACCCCAAATAAGAACCTTATTTTATATTCAACAGATTATGTTCACATATCTGGAATAACACTTCCTTGTAATGTCTTTCTGCTTTCTTGCCAACTTCCAGTAACACTTTTGAGGACTTTTATCACTTTCAGCAGGATTTCCAGAAGATGCCAATTGCAGCATGTAGCTCAGCTTCATGGAGTTTACAACTGAATGCACAGTATTTGACAAGAAATTAAATGTGAGTTCTTGGGAATTCATTTTCATGCACAGAATAGTATGTATTAAATATCATTGTCCCTTCTTAAATGTGTATTTTTTTAGTGTTTGCTTTATGTATGACTAGATCACCGGACACTGATATTTACAATCTATCTGACTTGCTGGCAGCCACTTTGTAGGCAACCAAAGTGGTATGATCAGCAAGGCAATTTATTAATAACACAGTATTTACTAATTCTTGCAATCTAGGTCTAGTGCTGTCACATGCCAGCTATGAAAACTTTTCTTTAAGGTCTGACAGCTTTTAATTCAATTTCCTTGCATGGTAAAAAGATACGCCTCTGAACCACAAGACAAAGAAGTATTTCATCAAATTCTCCAGGCTAAACAGGATTCTTGTGGCTATATTTTGAAGGATTGGTACCAAAAAAAAAAAAAAAACCAACCCATCCAATTTTCTGTATTAGTAAACCATAAAAATATTAAGCTGAATTTCAAACCAGTTATTGCTAATATTAGACATAATAAAAAAGCATAAAATGTCACGCAACACTAACAAATACCACAGTTTTGCTATTGGCTAAGCACTATATAGACAGAAATTAATCAATTCTGGCCTTAATGGACTTAAAACTATGCCTGGCATTTTTTCAGAGGAGGACATGAAATCAAATATTACGTAAAGACAGAGCAGAAATTAAAATCATTTGGACATTAGTGGATAACAGAATGTTGGGGGGAATACAACTGACCCAGTTCCCATGCCATTAAGAAAAGCAGTCTTCACAAACAATAAAATATTCCAACAATCGGCTTTTATAGCAATTTCCTTGATTTTCATGGTAAGTCAAGCCTACAACACCGTATTTCTATACACTCAAATTGAACATTTGAGCTTCACAGCTCCATGGCCCAGTGCCTTAATCGTGTTCAGTCCCACCTTTATATAACCAAAACAAATTTCCTGTTAAGTCAGACTTCAGAGACATTATTAGAAAGTTTATTTGAACAGTGCTTGGACACCAGCAAAATATTTATAACAGATATCTTTGGTAGAGCAAATTCAATTAGCAAATCATTTAAAGAGGGCATGCAACATGAGTTAATGTCTATATTTATATCATAATTCATTATTGTTTAGAAGATATTTTTAAAAATCAACAGCAACACAGAAAAAGTCAAGTAATCTAGCCTGGTAACTTTTAAAAAATTTCCTCTAAAAGATGCAGTTGAAGGCCATCTAGTATTTTCATCCGTTTCTTCTTTATATACATGTTTAGAAACATTTCTGCTGGAGTATTTTTAAGAAATAATCTTTTGACAAAAATATCAAACATGGGAACACACAGTCATTAAATGGCGTTACTCAAAACTGAATCACTGTCAACAAAAAATTCCATAAGAATTAGTATCTTCTCATTGCCATTCCCATTTTTCATTTTACAGTCTGGTGTCTTTCTGCAGAGCAGAGGATGGGGTCTAAACTGCTGAGTTACAGCACAATGCCATCCTGATCATGTTTCCCCATGGCAAGCAACAGCAAGAAAACTACACGCTACTGCTCTGGCCAGCCATATGGAACTATCAGCAGAAATCTATACCTCTCCCTAGAATCACATGAATAATGCATTAGGTGCCTAACAGTGTAGGATTTATCTTTGAAAATACAGGCTTAGCTCTCAAACAGCACTCTAACCAGTTTTGTCATACAGTACCCAAAGTAACTCACACTAGGTTTCTTCTGCTGTTCTAAAATATTTGCTTAGTGCTTCTAGCTCTGACTGTCTCCTTTTACAATTTTTCATTTGGAAAATCTAGAATAGTACAATGATTTTTTTAACCTAAACAGAAGTATTTTTTCAGATAGATTTGGGCATTTAGCACACTGACCAATTAAAAAAACATTTGACAAAAAAACCAAAGTGCAAACATTTACAATTCAGTTTAAATATGTAGCTCAGACCCCTGACACATGTAATATGTAAACACAAGGATGGAAAATGGGCTCAGATCAGTTCCGTGGAGCTAATGCCAGCCTAAACCAGCAAAACCTACTTTGATCTGTCTTAAGCCCTTGTGCATTTCCACATCCTAACCGTTGCATTAGCCCAGAGTCCCTGATTTCCCAAGCTTCCTCAGGCACCAAATTCCTATTTTTGGCAGCACCACAGCGCTCCCTACTTATGCCAATATCCTCTCGTACCTCTGCAAGGACCAGCTTCAGATGAGAGCAGGTGTCCTGAATCTACACATGTGCTTCTTGCCCCATGAGAAGCCTCTCATCACTGCCATACAGAAAGGGCAAAGGTCTAAACTACTTCAGACATGTTAAAGCAGTTGAGTCTGTTTATTGCAGCAAGAAAGTTAACAGGTGACTTGAACAAGGATTACACATAAGCTGGGGCAGGAAGGGTTTATTATAGTAACCAGGTCTTTAACCTAGTAGAAAACATCAAAATAAAAGCAAAGGATTAGAAATTGAATCTAGACAAATTAGGTGAGCCAACTGCATTTTGGACAGTCATTAAGAATAAATTTAGATGGCATAGCTTTAAAAAATAAGGGGAGGGGAGGTGACAGTAGTAGGTA
Organism: Grantiella picta; assembly: GCA_013397955.1. Taxonomy (NCBI): domain Eukaryota; kingdom Metazoa; phylum Chordata; class Aves; order Passeriformes; family Meliphagidae; genus Grantiella; species Grantiella picta. Next base: position 1,836,817 of record VZRM01003179.1, on the reverse strand, counting down.
AAGGAGAGTTTTTAGCATTAAAATTAAGAGAATAAATTTGTGATGATCACCATTAACTACATAAATACTAAAGTGTAACAAAACACTTTTGATGAGCGTAAGTAATTCAGATGATGTAAGGTCTAAATTAAAGTAACTGGAGACATGAACAATAAACCTGATTCACAATGCTGTGATCTCATAAAAAGCCTTTTGTAAACTAATCTCAACTTCATGGTTTCTTCTCTTCCTAAAAATCTTGGTATTGATTTAGGAAACCTTTTAATATTCATCCAGAATCTGAAATCCTGCATATAACTTGAGCTTGTGTTTTGGATCATTTGGCATTTAATGCACCATTTTTCACTCCTTGGTTTGCTGGAGGGAGGTTGCTGGGCCCCTCTGAAACTAGTCTGCTGCTCTGTTTCACAATTCAGTGTCCCCTGAGTCACCACTTATATTTGCCAGAATTATGGCTTCTCGTTACGAGCAATGATTCATAATTCTCCAGCTGCTCACACAGGTTTCACACAGGGCTTGCTAGACCATGATTGTAGAGGGCTTTAGCACTGCAAGCTAAGTCACTTACATGGAGCTCCACCTCTTTCAGCACCACCTTTACTGACCACAGCTAGAGACAGCTTGTAAGAAGCAGCTGTTTCCTGATGGAACATTCAGCTTCAGAACTAATGGCTTACCTCAAGTTCAGACATGCGAAGTAATAAACTACAGACCAGCTTGAAAGGCCAAATAATTTCCAGTTACTGGCTTGAGATTCAGGATGGTACATTTATTAAACAGGATTTACCCAGGCATCAATCACAATAAAATCATAGAATTGCCGGGATGGGAAGGGACCTTAGAGATCATCTTGTTCCAGCCCCCCTGCCATAGGCAGGGACACCTTCCACTAGACCAGGCTGCTCAGAGCCCCATCCAACCTGGCCTTGGACACTTCCCTGGATGGGGCATTCACGGCTTCTCTGGGCAACCTGTGCCAGTACCTCACCACTCTCACAGGTAAGGAAATACTGACGGGCAGAATCACCTCCCTCGAACTGCTGCTCACATTTCTTTTGGTGCAGCCCAGGACATCTCTGGCTTTTCAGGCTGTGAGTACACACGGCTGGGTCATGCCCCACCTCTCGTGCACCAGCACCCCGAAGTCCTTCATGGCAGGGCTGCCCTCGATCTGCTCATCCCCAGCCTGTGTTGATCCCAGGGGTTACCCCAACCCAGGAGCAGGACCTCGTACTTGGTCTTGTTAAACCTCATGAGATTCCCACAGACCACTTCTCGAGCTTGTCCAGGTCCCTCTGGATGCCCTTCTGTCCTTCAGGCACAACAACCGCACCACTCAGCTTGGTGTCACTGGCAGATTTGCTGAGGGTGCACTCAATCCCTTCATCTGTCATTGATGAAGACAGTAAATAACACTGGTCCCAATTATACAGAACATTACTCCATGTCCAAGTGAACCCGGTTACAATCAGTTGAAGTAATAAACATTAATCCAGACTGGAAGAAAGTTGTTGTGATTTTTGGCTTATCTCAACTACAATTAAAACAATTCATGGAAAACTCACGAAGCATTAGGCAGTCTGACCTGTACATAAATTTGTACATGATTGAAAGTTTGTACATAAATCCCCTTAAGAGATGAAAACCATTATCATGGGCATTGCAAATTCTGACAGGTATGATGCTACGAGAGAAGAGTGAACACAAATCAGACTGCTTCAGATGCCTGATATCCACCACTATAAATTCCTCCAAGGTTATTATCAACCTAAATTGCTCCTGATCACAAACAGAAACAAGAGCTGCACATTCTTTGGGAAAGGGCAACATCCATCCATAATGTATTCTGAACATATGTAAAGATGACACGCAGCTGCACTCCCTGAAGAAGGCATGATATAAACAATGTTGGGAATGAGCTAATGTTGCAGACTCCAGGTCCTTTTAGGGTTGCTTTCTGATTGCATCCAAAGAAAGCCCCAACAGCAGGAACTGTGGTATAAAGGCATAGGTTATACCAAAGAGCCCATCTGAATCAAACTTAGTTTCTCCAGGTGAAATCTATCAGACTGACTTGGAGCAATCAACAAAGTTATTCTCATGGAGAAAGGGAGCAGAGCAAACAATGCAGAATGGAAAACCACAAGAGGCTATGCCAAAGAACACCTTGAGAGTAATAAACCCCAAATACTTGGCAGAGCATTTCACTTGTTCTTAATTAAGCACATGCATACTTTACAGGAAACCATATCGGCAACAATCTTCTCCTGTGCCTCATTCAGTCTGGGCTCCCCTAATTGAACATATTTCTGCTTTTATTAGGGGCAGTCATTTGCCACTAAGGATTCCCCATTCACAGGCGAAGACTGGTAAGAAATGGTGGCTTTTTCATCTGTATGATGATGCTGGCTTGGCCACTGCCTGGCCTGGATTGTCTCTAGAGAAAAGGAACCAGAATTTCCTAGTCCATTACACTGGCATTTCTTGCAAGCACTACTGGCACTTTAAAGAGAGAATAGTGGAATATCTGAGTCATACAAAATGATGCCAGAAATGAAGAGGAGGCAGGGAGACAAAGAAAAAGAAAGAAAAAAACACTCAAGATCCATAAATCTACCAGAATTCCCTGAATATAAAGGCTGGGGAATGAATAGCATTCATACTGCTCTGTTATAAAACAAACTGTATTTAGTCTAGGCATCTAACGAAGCTGCAGGTTCTAACTTCTGTTTACTTTCTGTCACCAGGCAGAATCTGCTGTATCTCAAGTTGAAAAGTTCATAAACTAAACATTATTTTAAAAGTTCAAGAACTACACACACATCATTATATAATGCAAGTGCTTAGTGTCCAGAATACACTGAAAGTTTGCCTCTTGACAGTCCTAAAAAGGCAGAAATATTTTTAAAAGCATTGATTGAGTGTTTTGTATCATTACTAACAATAGCATTCTTTAGTTCTTTATAAATGGTTCTTTGCTTTTATTTACCTTGCATCAAAACACTAACGGAAATCACTTCTAAACTTATTTATATCTAGTTCAAAGCATTACAATGCAGAAATTTCCTAATAGAGAACATATTTTATACTGATTCTCATGTTTTTTTTAGTTAAATTAAATGTTCAGAGAGCATAAAGAATGTTGGGATGTACTTCACATGAGTTTTAAAAACAATAAAAAGAGCTTCTGAATGTAAGCAAAGAATTCCTCTACATGTGCCAAGAATTTTTCAACTTTATCAACGTGATTAATAGTTTCATTTTGAAAGGGGCCATGTACACATACAACCCTCTAACACATGAAGTTCTGCACATGCAGTGAGCAACAGCAAAAAGAACTGGGAAACATTACAGAACTGAACAGCAAGAACTGTTCTGAGCTATTAGACAAAGAAAAGGGGAGGGCTGTGCCAAAGCGAGTGCTCTCACAGAGCTGTATTCCTACATTCTGAAAATGTATGTTCAGCAGCATCAGAGCATAGTAATAAACTATGCCAAGATTAAATCTCAAAGTTTTGAAAATAACCCTTGTCCCTTCCTGACTGAAGATGCACAGTGAGGCTGATTTCCTGTCAATGTGGCATTAAAAACCTGCCTCAAAAATGTAGGACCTATTATCACAACTGCTCACTGATCATTCATATTTTACATTCAGCAACACTGAATTTTACCTGGATAAAGACATATAAAAAATGCACTGTTAAAGCGCAACTTCAGAATACCCTCATACTTTAACATTATAGATGGAATAATATTCTCATTTAGTAAATAAGCAAGGTATTTGACAAATAGGAAAATCATTTATTAAAGGCTAAGATTTAGAGTCTGTTCATAACAATAAATAATTTTTAGAAGCAGGAAGAAAGCCCTATTTCAGAAGCATTTGTTCTTCAAAATTTTAGTACCTGAGTTTTTGCATGTGTGCTGGTTTCAGCTGGGGTGGAGCTGATTTTCTCCACTGGTTTTCTTCAGTGGCTGGTATGGGGCTGTGTTTTGGATTTCTGCTGAACACAGGGTTGATAATAGATGTTTTTGTTGATGCTCAGCAGAGCTTACACAAAGGCAAGGCCTTTTCTGCATTTTGTACTGTCATACTGAGGAGAGAGCTGGGGGTGCATGGGAGGCTGGGAGGAGACACAGCCAGGACAGGTGACCCAAAGTGATCAAAGGGATATTCCAGACCACATGGCATCATGCTCAGGACATAGAACGTGGAGAAGAAGGAGGAAGAGGGGGGAGGGTTTCACTGGAGTGACTGTGTTTGTCTTCCCAAGTAACCATCATGTGTGATGGAGCCCTGCTGAGATGGCTGAACACCTGCTTGACCATGGGAAGCAGTGAATTCATTCCATGTTTTGCTTTGCTTGTGTGTGTGGCTTTTTCCTCTTCCTATTAAACTGTTTTTATCTCAACTCATAAGTTTTCTGCCTTTTACCCTTCTATTCTCTCCCCAGTCCCACTGTTGAGGAAGGAGTGAGGAGCTCTGTTGGGCTTCATTGCTGGCAACCATGACAGCATGTCACACTGGTTCAGACGACAGTCATACCACCCTGACCCTTCTAAAACTCAAACTTTAAACAAGAAAGAAGAAAAAGCCCTCAACATCAGAAGTTTGTATTTTCCAACAGAGTCAAGGCATCGTGAAAAAACATTTTCAGACTCATGAATTGTTGAAATATGAGACTTGATAATTTTCTTGTATTATTAACTATTTTTTCACCCAGACACAAGAGTCGTCTTTTCATTCTGACAAGGAATTCATCCTAACATTTCTTGGGAGTTTTTCAAAAGAACAATACTGCAGATAAAAGCAGTCAATCTCTTAGCTAGACTTTTCAACAATATGCTATTTTTAATAAAAGTTTCTTTGGGACAGATTTCTCAAGTTCAGGATTAAAAAAAAACCCTCAAAGCACTTATCACAAAACAAACATTTGAGGAACAGAAAGACACCCATGCAGGATGTAGACAGCAGGATGAGATCCTGCTTCTGGTAGATCTGGACTACTGACTTGGAGGAAAATACTTGCTGGGTAGGACACCCCCCCTGGTGCTTAGCAGATGTTTCAAATGCCTGCTGCAGTGAGAGCCGAATAGTTCATACAAATGGGGAAATTTTATAGAGAAATATTAAGAGGAGAAAATTTCTGGGCAGGAACCCAGTCCAGCATTTAGGATGTCTGCTTCTTGCAGCACAGAAGAGCAAGGACTTGTGCTGCAGTGAAAGGTAAGATCACCGGGACCAGTCATCAAAGCATTCCTGACATCTTTTTTTCATTTGTTTGGAACAACAATGAAAAAGGTTTTAAGTTTGTTCCAATTTAAAAAACCTATTTTACACCTGCTCTACTTGAAACCCTTGATACTCATGTTTCTCCTTGAACTATTGGATATCAAAATAGAATGCAATTTTCCACGGAGGAACACAATACCACAAATACCCCAGATAGGAGCAATCGTACTTCTAGCCTCACTCTCAACTGAGGCCAGTAATTTCAAACTGCACACAAAAGCCCATCTCATATTAGGATAATTTCAATTTATCCATTATGGATAGTGCTCAGCGTTACACCTGGAAGTTGGCTATGTAGGTCAGCTTGCAACAGATACTCTCATTCCACTCAATCCCCCTGAAGATGATAGTGGCATACATAAATTTCTGCCTATTTAAAGCAAAAAGGGTTTCCATGATATGCATCGCCTTTCTGGGACTTCACAGATCCAACCCCTAGAAATAACAGGCTGAATCCATAAAACCCAAGCAAGCCTTCTCAAGCATAACTGAGAAAACAGCATGCCTACAATTGCTACCAAAAACTTTACTGCAATTGTAAAAATGCCCCAGACCTTTAATCCACAGTATCTCTTTGTCATACCTGTCCAGTTCCAGGTTTAGCATCCTGCTTTGCTTCAGCAGGAGCAGATTCCTGCAAATCCTCAGGTTTGAGATCTTGAATTTCTTCCACAGGAATTGTTTCTGGCTTATCCTTGGGACTAAGACTTTGAGTGTCCTCTACAAGGTCTGAAATGCTTGATTCCTGCAGCCCATCTAGTGTTGGGCCCCCTGTCTCATCTCCAAGAGCCGATTCCATCTCCCACCCTGGTGCGGAGAAGGGCAGAGCACTCCTTGCAGAAGGAACCTGCTAACGATAACATCGGCTCTCGCAGGGAGCGATTACAGACACCCGAACCCTGCTCCCTGACAGTGAATTAAACAAGAAACATGTCTGCTTAAAAACAGTCCTGTTTTAAAATTGTCACCCTGGGCAAACCTTCGCTCTGCTCATGAGCTTTATCTATTAAAGAATAGATTTCATTTTACTTGGAAGAATTATCTTAGAAGTGACTTATGGGCAAAAAATAGCACAGTGGCTCCTCTGAGAAGAGAGCTTTAAGAATTGCAGGGGTGAGAAAACCAAAACTGATACAAATTATTCAGGATTACTGACCTTTAGTTCATTGATAGTAGTGTGGTACAAGGAGTCTTTTTGAGGCTTCTAGTAATCATCCCTAGAGTTCAAAGTAACTTCAAAATGGGGACAGGAACAGATATGGAAAGAAATTTCTACCACTGTTTAAGCTCCTCAAGAAAACGGATAGCAGATGGGAAGGAAACCATATCTCAGACTAGACGCAAAGAAGACGTTTTTAATCATAAGGGGACGGTGGGACACTGGAAGAATTTGACCAGAGAGGTGGTAGATGGCCCATCCCTGGCACCATTCAAGGTCAGGCTGGACGTGGCTCTCAGAAACCTGATCCAGTTGAAGACGTCCCTGCTTATTGGGGTAGCACTAAACGACCTTCAAAGGTCCCTTCCAACCCAAACTGTCATATGATTCCATGAAACACTCCATACCAAACTGTGTCCAGTGCAGAGGGACTCACAGCACTGCTGGAGCTCTCAGGCTCAAGCAGTGCTAAGTAACATGAAGAAGGAGAGTTACACAGCAGGAATTCAATTTAGTGGCACATCAAACACAAGATACTGTGCTAGGAATTCCCTTACTCATCCAATTCATCCAATTTAAGCACAAGATGATGTAAAGCTTCTGATAAGAAGATTACCTGTTGAATGTATGTGACCAAATATGTAGTATTAGAAAAGATAAAGGGAAATCGAAAATGGAAAAAGCAAAGAGCAAAACCTGTCTACATCTTCAACCAGTTTAATGTCTTTAATTTCCATTTCTCTGAACTACCAGAATTGCAATAAAGAAACATTTATTTACTTCATTTTTAGGAAAAAGAAAATCCCCTTTTTGCCACATCTCTTATGGTAAAAGAAAAAATTGAAAAATTTAAAGAATTTTAAAATATTTTAAAAATTTAAAAATATAAAAAATTTAAGTTACACAAGTGAGGTTTCATTATGAAAGTATTATGGCAACTTGATAATTGGTACAATCAATTATTAGTAATATTTCTAATAATGCTCAACTATTTTTCCACAGGACTATTCAGAAGGGGTGGTATCTGGTAGCTTATTAAAGAATGCATGTAGACTAACAGTAAAACAAGGGGTTTTTTTAATTGCTTAACATGCAAATGAAACAACAAGCTAAAATGGGTTCAGTTTTAATCAGTCCATGATTATTTTTTCAGGACAACATACACGTCTCATTTCACAAACTGTCCAGACAGATTCATATCTCAGAATCTGTTCCCAAAATATTAAGAACAGTAGGATAATTATTTTAGATTACTGACTCAGAGGAAAATACATGGAAAATTAAAAGGAAAAAATGCCACTTGGTGTCATAATAGCAATGGCATCAAAACATACTTTTGGTGATGCTTCCCATATCTAGAAATAGACACATAGCATGCTAACTTTTGACATTACTGAGCAAACTTAAAACTCCTCAACCTCTTATTATTTTATTCCATTCAAATTCATATTCAATTTTGCTTACTTTTGGAAATAAAAATATATAATTTAGAAAACAATGCACAGTTTTTTGCATAATATATTATAATGCATCTTGATCCCAGCGAAGAGAACATTTTATTTTCTTATATTGTTTGGCTTTCTTTCTTGTCAAGTAAAAACAAAGCCATAAATTTAAAAGCATCATGACTAGAGCCAGTCTGTGTATCTAAAACTCCCACAAAAGTGACAATAAAAATGAAAAGCATTTAACTTTCACAAGCCTTTAGTAGTGTACCATGGCAGCCAGCATCTTTAGATAAGGGTGGAAAGTCCAGGTTATTCCACAGGTAGAATAAAAAAAAGAATTTGCATAAGCTCTGTACAAGGAACAGAAAACAGGCATGCCTCCAGAATTAAAGATATACTAAGTACACCACTCAATATCAGCAATTTGGTCAATGTCTTTTGAATAGTTGTATGCTGTCAGCTAAAAAAAACAGACACAATGTGGTGTGGAGGCAGCAAGGGAAAAGCCTGGACCACAGCAACTGTGGAGCAACATTGCTGTTGCATGTAGAACTGCTGGAGAGCACTAGTAGGGCAAAGGGAAATTTCCCCAAGGATTTGAATAAATATATCTTTAAAAAATTAATATAAAAAACATCAGTGCATACAATTTTAGATTTTCTTCAGAAGTGGACACCTCTTTTACTACTGTTCTTAACACAGTAGCTAGATTTTAAGTCATATGAAAAAAATCAAATGCCAGTGGCATAAAGTACTATGAAACAAAGCAGGGCTCAAAAAGAAAGGTTATGAGTAGGATGTACTAGTTTATAAACCGGTGCCTCTACATCCCCTCTGTGTAACAGGATGGCTGCTCACAGCCCATGCAGAACTGCAGCACTGGTCACTGCATGGCATCAGCTGCCTCTGCTTCAAGGGGGCAAGAGCCTTTGCTCCAAGATACAGCCACTCTCACTTGTGTCTGTTAAGTCTGCATGTCATTGGGATCACACTCACAAATACAAAAGCTTGTAGCCTTTGCAATATTCTACCACAGTTTATGTATCAGGGCACTATTTCTGAATCTCCAGTGAAAGCAATTTAAAGATACGCGGAAAATTGATATAATTTGTGAGGGGAGTGAGTTGTGTCTTTGAGGTTTTTTTTTTCCTCATCAAAATAATCCATTACTTACACCCCAGATGACAGCTCCAAGAGGGGAAAATGGCTCTAGCAAATCATGCTTCTTTAATCCTTAAATTTCTGGGTAGATAAGGATATTAACACCAAATGCTCCTGTTAGTTGTTCAAGCACCTTGTATTTTCCCCCTCCCTTCCTGCTCATTTAACACAATTAACAGGGTGACATGCAGGAGAGCCCACCTGACACACGTGCCTTGCACACATGCTGAGAGAGACTGGGAAGAAAACACTCCTGTGCTTGCTTTTCAAACTGAAGAAAACAACATATGGCATCTGTGTTCTTTGCTTGGACACCTATGCTCAACTTGGTCTTCACAGAGCTGTTCCCATGCTTGTAGGACAACCAAAGAGATGGCATGAGAGGCCACACCTTCCCCACATTTGCTATTCCCACCCCACATTAACCTTCTCTTACCTTTAGGAAGGAAAGGTCCAAGAAGGACCCAAGGAGTCTCTCGTGTCCTGTTCCTGGTGCACACCCTGTCCTCATTCCCTAGCTACTGAGGGCTGCTGCTTCCCACCTTCCTTTCCACAGTCCTGACTGCTCCACAGTGGCTCTCCGGGCCATGGAAACTCACCCACACCCTGCATATCACAAAGTCCATCCCAGTGCTGAAGCACTTGTCTCAGCACCTTGCCGAATTTTAATCATGTTCTGACTCTCTCTCATTCATTTCACAATTTTTCTTGCTCACAAAGATATGGCAGGTGCTTCAATATCAAAGGATATTTAATAGACATTTTAATCAGCTGGGTAATAATATACTGCCTTTTTTTTTTTTTTGGAACATGGATGACATTTGGAACAAAAGGTGTTTTATAAATGCAGCCCAAAACACTTTTCATATCTGAAGATACACAAAGCCCAGTATTAGAAATATTAATATATAATAACACAGCTTTTATTTTAAAAAAAATTCAAGACGATTAACTCTCAAAAAAATTTTGAAAACAACCTATTCTAACTCACATCGTATTTTAGAGAATACCAAAAGCATGAGTCAAACACACTCTAGAAAATTTGTGTATTCTAATTTACTGCATGTATTACACAGAGGATGATACTAATCACAGTTAAAAAATAATTATGGAAATTAAAAAACAATGAAGCTTGGAGAAAAACATTAGAAACATGCCTACAGTTAAGCAAGGTATAAAACAGTATATTTTTGTTTTGTCTTTTACTATAAAACTTCTAGTATTTGGGACCTAACTTTCTAATCAAATTTTTCTGGTTTACAAAAAAATTGTACTAGAATTTATATACAAACCCACACCATGTCATCAGCTGTGAAAAAGAATACAGGTTTGGACAGAATAATCAAAAATTAAAAAGGTGACCATTTTGGCATTTATCTGAGCTAGATTAAGAACTCCATGCAGACAACGAAGACAGGCTGCAAAAGAAATATCCAAGGTTATCCATGGTCTTCAGGTATCTACAAATCCACTTATTACAGAAAATTATCTTCATACAATTTACCTGTTGCTCACTTATCACATTTATCTTTCTATTTCTTGAACCAAGACATGTTAAAACACCACCTACTAGACTCAATTGTATGTAGGTATACTCTCCAACCTGAACTGAAGGTCAAATCATAGGAAGTTAAAGAAATATTTCTTAAACTGGAGTTTCTGTGCCTAGTTTGCACTTGCAATAAACAGAAAGTCCCTGGAATGCATACAACATTGAACAGAGCAGATGTCATTTACATGAGCCAAAAAAAAGTAATTACTGCAACTTGTGGACCATTGCCCTTCAGAAAATGTGGGTTAGATTCACACATCAGGTGCCCACCAGTCTGCCCACAACTTCAGGGCAAGAGAACTATTTTTATGTCCTCCAGACAAAAAGGAAGTAAAGCATGTACCAACACACACGCACGCATATACATCCTATGGATGACTTAAAAAAACCAAAACTCAGCTTCGGCTTGCATGTGCAATTCACAATGCTGTCTTCTTACAGCATGAAAAAACTTACAACCAGGGAGTTTGGCTTAAGTTGAGAACTGTCCATACATTTTACCACATTTGGAATGTTCATCCTCAGTATATTACCGTAACAACTTTACTACACTAAAAAGTATTACTCCCAGAAGATACAAAAACACATTAACTCTAGCACTTCTCCTGAAGGACGTTAAAGCAAACACCAGGCTTTTGGTCAGACAGGAGGTCTTCAAGCTCACATGGAGGTGCCCAGATCCCAGAAAAGCAGCATAAGGCTGACCTTGTATTACTGCCTTTGAGGCGAGAGGTTTGAAGATTGACTATGATCAAGTGTTTTCCAGTGGACTCTCGCCACTGTTTTTGTTCCTACATTTTGCACGTCTTTCCTACAATAAGCACATTCCATCACAATTAATATTGGGAATGACTGTTTGCCACATCAAACATTATCTTTGGTTTCTCCTCACTTTCAAAATTTTTTATGCATAGAAATGGACTGTAGAGACCCTTCATTTGCTCTTTTGGGTTTGGGGGTTTTGGGAGGAGTAGGGAAGCAGGGGAGACATGAGACACTATATACCAAGACAAAGTAAAAAAAAATAGTGAAACAAGAAGATAATCAATTTAGTTCTCAGAATTTAAAAAGTAGCTCACTTACCTATGTTCTGCACTAAAATTTTTGTCTAAATGAGAATCATAAAACTACAGGGGAGGATGGCTACACAAGGTTTTCCTTTTTTTGATATTATTATTCTGTATCATTTTATGGACTACCATTATATAAAACAAGAGCTTTAAAATAGTTTTAAAACCAATCTCTTGGCCAATCAGCTGGTTGTCATCAATTTCCTGGATTTATATTGAAAAAGAAAGAAAAATGTCACTGTTCAGAAAAGCTTCAAAGCTTCAAGGTTGATATTAATGACAATGAATGGTATGACTAACAGAATGAAATAGAAGCCTCTTAAAACTCTTGATCCAATTCTCCCTGAGGTCTGAGTTCCAAGGCATAATTTTTTGGTTTCTCTAAAGAAGTCCTTGTGTTGTATTTTCATTTGCTAAAAAAATTACACCTAGGATTGTTTCATGCAGACCACAGTACTATTCAATAAAATAAAAGTTACCATGCACCATCTGAACAATGGGCTTTTTCAGGGTAATGTTTCTTGGAATTACAGTATTAGATTAATAAGATGTGCAAATTTTTTATCAACTCTGTCTCCAAAGCAATGAGTCACTCCTAAATGCAGAACAGTAATAATATTAAAAACAGCTTATGTGCTGCTGTATTCTGCACCCACAGGTATTAGAACATAGGATTTCCATAGAGGACAGATGCAAAAGGTTTTCATTGAAATACGATGTATAGACACAGAAAACACTGCAGCAATGTGTGCTGAACCTGTGCTCAATAGCTGAAGAGGTGCTATCAGTGCCAGACAGCTCCAGACACATCAGCTGAGAAGAAAGCCTGACCATCAGACACAGGCATGAGCAAAAGAGACTATCCACAGCAACCAACCACAGGCAGCTAAATGAGAAAGCTGCTCCCTGATGTTCCCCCTCAACTCAGTGGGACTACAATTCCTTCTTCTCGAGAGTATTTCAGAGCACAAGGCTAATTTAGGCAATAAAAATTAACTTCTGGAAGAGATGGTCTGTCTCCATAACCATCAAGCACACACAAGAATTCTTCTAGCTTGGGTGAAAAGCTCAAAAAGTACTTTCTGCCCTGCCTAATGCCAACAGCATCCACTGGAGGCAACCAAAATTAGCTCAGCAACAGAGACTCTGCACCAGGTTCTCCGTTTCTCCTAAGAAAATCAGGATAAATGCAAGGAAAAAAGGATTCTAAAATAGAAGACTTCAAATTGTACCCTATCTTCTCACGAAAAAAACAGACAAGTTTGCAAAGTGGATAGTAATTAACAGATACTCTCTTAAATGGCAATGATACACCATATAAGGAGCAAAGAGCATTTATCCAAATGCCTCAGTCGCCCTCATTTATGGTGCCTAGAGACCTAACAAACAACAGACTGCTAGCAATCTGATAAATCAGTTCTATTCCAAAATCCCTAGAATACTCTATACAGCAAGTGGGCCCTGTAAAATGTTTGTAGCCACAGTGGGAAAATTTCCCTTTGTTTATCCTGGTATTTTGCGTTTTCTGCTTTCAAAGGCTGGGAAGTCTTCTCTGTGCTGACACATTACCTTCATTTCCATTTCCATAGGGCTTCCTGCCCTATTTCATACTTAACACCTGACGACATCACAATTTCCAATACATTTTTTGTCAAAACATTCTTTTAAAACAGGATTTGAAGTCTCCTGTTAGCAGCTGGGGACATCCATGCCAACAAGACAGGTGTCAGCCGGCAGAAGAAATGTCCAGCAGTCAGGGGGAAGAAAGTGTCTAGCCATTGCCCAAACTCAAAAACCTCTGAAACACACAGCACGTTGGGCCTCCTTGCAAACTGCTTGATTCCAAGGAAACTACAGTGTAGGGGTGAGGAAAACGGCAGTGGTGTTTACATGCACTTCTGCTTGCCATGCTGCATGTAGGGTGTGCTCCAAACCCAGGGGCTTCCCAGAGTGTGGACAAAACCAGAGGGACTAGGAATCCAAGTTTGATGGCTTTTGGCATGATAAGGACTTCAACCACACTCTTCAGCCCCAGGCTGTGTTGTATGTTGTATAAAAATCCACATGACCATTCCTATAGTCCTGTGTGGCTAAGAAGCAGCAGGCAGCACTTGACCCAAAGCATCATACCAGCAATGCCACCTGGGGCTGGAGAGGACACCTGCCAGGACACAGCAGCCACAGCCCTCCCCTGGCCACCAGCTGTGCAGCCACACTAGCCCAGCAAACCAGCACATGCAGTTTGGCAGCTACAGCATTGCCAAATGACTCTCCAGCAGCTCTCACTCTTGTCTGATGGTGTCTCCTTGCCCCAGTGCCTGACAACACTCCAGCCAGCCAAACGCAAAACAATGAAAAGCTCTTTCACCAAGTGGCAGAGATGGGTTTTATCCACATTTCAGATTTTCATGGTGTTCTGGTTTGGGGATACTTACATAATAAACCTGATGATGTGTTTTCAGGCAGATCCTGCCTTCCTGGAAATATAAGTATTTCCAACTCTTGAATGACCACTAAAATACCACTCTTACAGAAAAATTTAGTTATGCATACATGGTTAAACAGACTTGAAAGGGAAGTCCATCAGTACAAATAAGACCAAGTTAAGGTCCTGTTCCACAGCTGGCAGTACCACATTGGTAAAACCTTTTAAAAAGCCTTATAAAGAGCTAGCAGAGAAAAATCCCTGAGCGATACTCAGAGTAAGCAGAGGTAAATGCTTGCCAGATTAAGTTGCAGCTGCCTGACTTCATGTGTTCTGAAAAACCATGAATAATGCCAGTCTTATAAATACAGTGAACTTTCCGAATGTGAAGAATAAAATCTTATGTGTGCTGCCAAGAAAGGCTGCCAAAAACCTTATGTGTAAGTTTTGTACAGCCTAGGAATACAATATACCCCAAGTCCAACATCTACCAAATATTCAGGCAATAAGAGGAGGTTATTCAATGTCTAAACCAAGGACTCTTCTTTTTGGATGTGTAAATTGATCCAGAATTTTAAGCTGACTGACTACAAATTTTCCAATGGGGGAAAATTAAAACTGTCTTGGAAACAGTAGAGATAATAAGTTAATCTGGCCAAGGTCTGTCCTTTCTTGCAAATGGCCTGCAGAACCAAGAGAACTGGCAAGTCTAAACAGGTTAGTATTTTACACCACAAAAACTAGAAAAATGGAAAAGATCAATGCCACCTTCTGAACAATATGCTGCAGTCTTTAGTCAGAAGCACATTACAAGCAGATCCATTTCACAGCAATCCCAAGGGAACCATCAGAGAACACAGACTCCCTTTGGAACTGGAGCTGTTTTGCAGCATTGATAAAAGGATAGATTATGCACACATCTCCTAAAATCACAGTAACTCAAACCCTGCTAGTTCCCATAGATGAACTTTCTCTCTTTTATTTAATGAAGCAAGCACTGCAACAGTGGGTTTCATTATTATTTCATCTTTTCATTTCCCCTGACTATTAGTAACTCCTAGCTAAATGTAAACCGCCCACAACTGCTTTGCCACATCAACAATCAAACAACCATAGCTACAGCTACAAGCACGAGATGTAGTATCAAAAAGATACATTTTCCAGTGATTTTGGGTTCCATTTACCATTTAAAAAAATTAAGAACTAATAGAAAATTCTCAAAATTATATACATCTGATGCATGCTGGAAATAAACCCCAGATTAAGCTGACCCTGCTTTGCGAGAAAATATAGGGTGTAGGATAACAAGGAGTGCATGACATCACATGTCACAGGAGACCAAAGGATTTTCTGAGTACCGTGTAAGGATTGAGCTCTGGGCTGATGTGATGAACTTTGCCACAGTAGAAAGAAGATTTCTGATAGAAGGAATTCCAGATTAAATGCCAAATCCTATGTTAAACAGGATTTCACCACGTTGAATTTTAGGCGTATAATGGGATCAAATTAAGTAAGTTGTGAGCTGAACCCTGAGTAGCAAAAATTTGCCAGAAAGATAAAATGTGATACTGCTGTGCACTTCAAACTGCCAGGAGTCTTTCTAAAATAAATAAATATCATATGGAGGCTAAGCAGTGTGCAAAAAAATTCAAGTATTGTTCTAAGTAGCTCTTGCTTATGAGCAATTAATCAGACAGACTAGAAAAAAACCTTAAACCTTCCAGAGTTAAGTTGTTTCCATAAAAAAGCACACGGCACACTGCCAATTCTTCCAGACTATCTCTGATGAATCACTGCTTCTTGGGCCTCAAAATGATGCTGTCTCTCTCTCACTTGGCTGTGTCATCTCATTCCAAGGCTTTATCTCAACACCATACTTTATCATCACATTTATTGTGTGAAGTGTTGACTAATTTTCTACATTCTGATTTCAAAGTATAGTAACAGCATAATTGGTCAAGTCTATTGATGTGCTTTCATTTCTTTGTCATGTCTGCAATAGTATTATAAATACTGTTCACTTTTCTCACATAATAACAGAAACTTGAAGATTTTACAAATTTTAACCTTCAATATCCTCAAACTGCTTTTAGAGTTTGAGCAAACATTATTTTTCCTAAGCATGGGAAATTTTACTTTAACATATTATTTTGTCATTTTATTTAACAATACAAACAGCTTAAGAAAGCATCTTATTTCCATTTCAGTTTAAATGGCAGATAAATTGTAGCTAATGTTGGAAAGAGACGTGTAAAAACAACCAACTCCTAATTAAACTATATTACTAACTCTGGCAAATTTCTCTCCAATTATTTCAAGGACAAGGCTGAAATAGTCTTTAATCTTTCCTTATTATAAACAAACATTTCTTTGACACATTACTGTTTTCAAAAGAATTTCGATAAAATAAATAATGTCAAAGAAGTTGGACAAAGAATGGTTTCTTTTTCAGAGCTACATGTTTTTAGAAAAGTAGTGAGGGGAGATTACTGAATATAGGCTATACTTTTCACCATTTGTAGGAAAAATAAATCCAACTTACTATGCTTCACTGTTTCTGCAGGAGCAATGATGTCTGCCTTCAACTCAGTCCCCGCAAAAATAGAATCTGATATGGACATTTTTGAGAGCCAACTGATCAATCATGGCGTAAAGCTATATTTCTAACATAAAAGACACAGCAATTACAGCTATTTGGCATAAAAGAGAAGGCTAGTTTTCATCCTGTAACAGACTCCCGAGGTTCAATCTGCAAAATAACTGGAAACTCAAAAACACTAATGCAGACAATAGGAGGAAACATAACAAAGGCATATATAAATATATTTCTCCTTTTCCACTTCATCTTTCTCACACCTTTTTCACTTATTCATTATCCTTATTTCAATTTTTCATCCATCTTCCCCTCTTTCAGCTGCCCACTTGTTTGCTGGAATCAGTTCTCTTTCCTATGCAAGACCTGATTATCCTGCGAGTAAACCATCTGATGAAAATAATTTAACACACAGGGAACCACAGGTTTATGTGATACACAGAATTAATACTGCACATCTCAAGAGTATTGTCAATGACCCCCTTTGGCAGAGGAAAAAGAATTACTATATTCTACAATATCAGATTGTAAGGAAGTGTTTTTATATACCTAGGTCTGCTTCAGGTCCTACTCTTTTTCAGGCCAGTCCTATTCGGGAACTAAAATACTAAGTGACCATCAGTGGAAACAACACTCACTAATTGTGCTTATATGGATATCACTCTACAATTCAATAACTTCCCCCCCCCAAAAAAAAAATTACTGTAAATTCCTGAGAATTAATTTACAATTGATTTTAAAAGTATTGGAGCTCTAATCTTTTCAATGAACCTAGTGTTCCAGCAAAGTCTGAGTGAGATCACACAAAAAAAAAGCAGCATTCAAGTCTACAGGAACATATAATCAGTGCTGGAAGTACTGTCTAAACATATAGCCCAAGAGAAGACAGCTCTCTGCTGCAACTGCCCATAAAACTGGCAATTTTGCGACTAATTGAACAGAAATGGCATGTGTATTTTGCCATGTATCTACTTAGTGGGGGATAAAACTAAGCACTCCTGAGCTGGAGCAGGAACTTACTGGTGGAGTATCGTGAAATAAAAAAAGATTCAGTAAATCTCCCTGGCTAATTGCAAAGGATCTTTATTCCCTGAGCCCTGCCAGCGACTAGGAGCAGCTCATCTTCATGTTGGAAAGAAACTGAAGCAGCTTGCTGCACATTGGCCAACCAGCAGTCATTTTCCTATGAATCCACTTGCATTTTGGAGCAGAAAATGACATTTGCTTTACAGAGGATCAAACTGTTCCCTTGTGTTAGGCATTTGTTACCAATCAAAACCACACAGCATAAATGCAAACCCTGAAAATCAATGCAATATTGAAAATTACAAAAAACGCTTCAGGACCTAAGCAACTGTTTATGATGTACTTACACATAATTATAAACTGAATTTTGCAAGTGACATAAAACATGTTATTTTTAAAAG
Organism: Grantiella picta; assembly: GCA_013397955.1. Lineage (NCBI taxonomy): Eukaryota > Metazoa > Chordata > Aves > Passeriformes > Meliphagidae > Grantiella > Grantiella picta. The sequence goes on along the minus strand of VZRM01003179.1, from coordinate 1,818,689 downwards.
AAAAGCCCATATTTTAAGGCCTTGTTAAAAAAATTTGCAAGTAGATAGGCTCACAAGAAAAAGTTGTAGAAACACTGCATTTATCTTCATAAAATATTTTTTACAGTCTCTGCATTAGCTATAATTAAACATACGCATCAAAAATCTTGTTTCATTGCAGATACTTTGTATGTCTGTATTTACTATAACTAGAAGACATCTATGATAGCATATAATAAACCCTGCATCTCACCACAAATTTTTTCAGTAAGACAATGCTGCACACAAGAACCAGAAACCACACTGAATTTTCTGGGAGAAGCAAGGGACAAAATGAAACAAAACACTTGATTCTCATTCAATCCTATTCCTAATGTTGATCTTAAATGTTTACAACTGTGTAGCTTTTCTCTTGGAGCTCCTGCGACACCCCACACAAAAGACCAGCAAATACAGGCAAGGAGGTTCCCAGCACAGTCGTAAGGCTTTGAGAGGTTCAGCTCTTCCCAGCCCACTCTGAGTAGAACAAAACTAAAAGATGGAGACTGTCAGAGAGCAATCACCAGGCATAAAGGTATGTGGCCAAAGAGAAAGACATAAGCCTAACTCAATGTTTAGGCTTTCTGCTCATTCTATATGCCATCCACTATGATGGAAGAGTCCCCAGCTGTACCTTTAGTGAAGTTGCAAAGATCATTCTTTACCTTCATCAGTTTGACTAAAGCTTAAAAACCCCTCACATCTCTCCCTCCCTAACCAGCTAAGCCCTCACCCCCTCCTCAGGTGCAGAACCCCCCTGGCTCAGCAATGCACAAGTCTTGTCACACCTTTTGAATGCCCCTCTACAAAGTGATGCATCTGATGTTGCCAAACTTGATTGAGTGCACGTTGTGCCAGACACTGAGCAACTGGAGAGCCCCATTTGTCCTCTCCCTCACAGACCCAGAGAAGCAAACAGCCAGCATGCAAGACAGCAGCAATGGGAATGCCAAAGGAGGTCCAACAGCTGCCACCAGCTGGGATGCCACCCACCCCGTTTCAGGGCTTGCATCTCCCTTGCTGTCTCACAGGAGGCCATGTCTGACCTCCCAGACAATTCCCAGCACCTACCCATCATCTGGGCAAGCTCAAAAGCAATGCTGGCAATCACATCAGCAGACATCAGGTATAAAGCCCATCTTCAAAATTTCCACTGCTGCTGGGAAAAGGATATGTTGACTTCAGCTGCATGCAGAGTAACATCAAATATGTACACCCATTCAAGGCTATGAAGACAGCTCCTACCCTTCCGTTTTTAATAAAGCATGACATTTACTTGTTCTCCCCTGTAATTTTCTTTTACCCTGCTACAAGAAGAGTAAATGGACGTGTAAGAGGAGCAGTATGATGTTTTGCCTGTTTGTTTTGGTTAGAGGGTGTGTGGGGTTTTTTTAAACACATGGCAACATTTTGATTTCTATTCTTAGAAACCATTTGAGGCAGAAAAGGGCTCATGAAAGAATTGAAGTCCACAAATGAACTTCCTTTCTGCTGGGTTTTTCTCAGCCGTCTCCCCTCCAGTCATGCCTGCCAAAATCCCATGCTTTATAGGGGCATCTGTTCTATTCTCTCCAAGCCAAAAAAGGAGACTTTTCAAACTCTTACTACAGCCGAGAAAATCTATAACTCAATGAGCTTAATGTGATTTTTTTTTCCCCATGTCTGCAGCTCCACAACTGCCATCAGAAGAGAAAGTCCCCTTCTCCTCCCTCCCTTCCTCCAGCCCCATGCTCCCAATCCAGGCCTCTTCTAAAAGCTGTCCTTCTCCCACTCCCCATCTAGCTGCTTTTTAGACTGAGGAACTGAGAGCAATTTGTTTCTTCATTATGAGCCATAAATGAAACTCGACATCAGCAGCTGAACTGACAAATTCTTATGAATCCCTGCACTGCTCCAAGTTTTTCACCCCCACTGTGAACTTGTTATACTTCATACAAGAAATACATAAAAAAGAGTTGCTTTCCCATACTAGTACTTCTAGAGTAGTGTCACAATAAAGGCAGTCTCACTGGATTTGACTAGAAACTGATTCACACTGCTCGATACAAACAGGTCACCCTGCTGCCTGCCCATGAGTTAAGGTCACACACTGGCCTTCAGAGCGAAGTCTGGCTGCTTCCACTAACCCCAGAAGAACAGAGAAGCGCAGACATCACACTCCATATGCCAACCTCACTGTAAGGTGGCTTTATCCGGGTGGAGCCCATTTCCTTCGATAACTTATAGGTTATGGTAAAAACTATATGGCACAACAATTCCATCAATGCCCCACAAAGTAACAGTTTTAATGTGTTTCAAATCAGCAGATGTTCAAGAATGTATCACTTGTGTAAGGCTTCAATGCAACCACAACAGCAAGCACAGAACACAAGCATCACTGCTGTGGCTTCCAGTGAAATCTGCAGAAAGAGACCAGAAAATCTCGAGCCTAACAAAACAACCCCACACATTTGCACCAGAAAGAGCAGATGAGAAAATTAAGCTGAGCAGCAGGTATGTATTTTCATGCATTACAATCAGTATTTGCACAATACCTCTAAAAGTGCCTGATATACCTCATTTTATTATGGTTAAAAGCTAACGGCAAGTCTGCAAAGTTCCTTTTTCGTCAACCAGCAAAGCATGTCTCGTAATTTGAGGCACACAAAGGATGTAAGAACATATTAATTGGCAAATGAGCCTTATTTGCAATTATTTATTTAGATTTTCTGGCTAGCCACAATCTTGTTTACATATAGTCTTCAAGAGCACAAATAGTCCTAGCAGAGAAAGTGCAGGCAGATTTTCAGCCCAAGATTGTTAGTATCAGGCATGAAGACCAAAGCTACTATCTGTGCCCACTCTACACCAGCTCTTTGTGGCTCAGCCTGTTAATGCATTGCCTCACTGGCAGGCTGCATCTATGAGCTGAATTCATAAGCTCTTCCCCTCACAAAAAGGAAAAAAATTTAAAAAATCAAAGCTAAGCCCTACATCTGGAAGAAAAAATGGCAATTAAAAGAAGAGGAATACATTTCTGACATGGCCCAGTTCTCTGGTGAAATCAAGATTAAGAGGCATGTTTATGAGCAAAACTAAGTCAATATTTTCAAATTGGTTTTTAGAGCAAATCTTAGTTTTACAATTCATAAAATTCAATATGTAATTACACAGCTAGGCAAATGTCCTTAGAGGAAAGCAGAAGAATAATGAATTCCCTACATAATTATTTATAGCTGTGTTTTTGAGTGAACACAGTATAACAGGCATCAAGCCAATATTTAAAAAAGAAAAAACAGATTTGTAAAACCCTAAATATTTCTGTAAGCCAGTCCATAGACAACAGCCTATTTCACAATCTAATCTGCCTTTGCAATGCATAAAAATCCCAACAACTTAGGCCGCCTCTGTGATTAATCATTACGATTTAAAATAAAACCTTGACAAAGACAGGTCCAGAAGCACAACCACAAAATATTTAATACTATCAGAACATGCAATTTGCTTAAAATAATGTTCCTGGGAAGTGCCATAGTGTCATGTGCAAAATATTTTGTCTGATCCGTATTTTGAAGAAACCCTTGGGAACAAAATCATTACCCAGCATCAATCAAAATGGCAACAACTAGAGATCAGATCCAATTCAGTCTTTCATAACTAACCCTAAGAACAAGCTGCTTATCACTCCAAAGCTCAAAAAAGATGATGAAAACTACATAACACAATGTCCTTTAGCTCCCTAAAGACAACTGATTATATTCAGTTAGGAGTTGATTGGTGTGCAACGATGCTTCTGCTTTCCAAATACACAGCTTAATTGCCAATACAACTTCACAAGAAAACATAAAGGAAAATATTTCCCTCTCCTGCTATTGAAAAGACAAGCAGTAGCTGCTAGCAAATGAAAAGAAGGCCAAATTGTTGTTATTTTTTTAAGCTCAAATATCATCAGTAACATGCTGGAGACAAAACTAAACAAACATTTTTTTGTAACAAACAAATAGAACATGATCCAAAATACTCGCCTAAAATCTCATAGGTTTAAGAGTGTCACAAGTAAAACTTATAATAAAAATCTATCAATACATAAAATTCACAGCACAAACGAGCTTTAACTGGATTGAAAAGAATAGGGTTTAAATTTGTATATTATATACAGATGCTTTTGCTCCAGTTTAAGGCTTGTTTTATACACATTAGAAACAATACTGGATAGATTGCTCTGCTCTACTTCACCACTCCACAAAACAGATTTAAATGGAAAAGATCATTGCACACAGCGCTGTGCAGAGCACATTTCATTCTTCTTATACAACAGCAGGAGTTTTCAAGCAATTTGAATGTTACTTAGTTTCATTTGAATGAGGAAGAACAAAAGCACCTTCCAAACATTCTTTCTTCTTTATAAAGAATGCAGACAGATCTTAGTGATAGATGTTCAAGACAATCCCAGGATTCTGTCTTTGGTGCAGAGGGGAGTACTTGGAAAGATGCATATAAAAGTTGTAGGACAAGTTAAGAAGTAAATGGGAAATGAAACAGGAACCAAGGGAGGGAAAGAAGGCTGGAGAAACAATAGGCATCATAAACATTGCTAGAACAAACAGGTTGCGTGTGTCCCATGTCTCCATCAAAACGACTGTCAAGTAACTCCACAAATGCCTTTTTACGCAACAACTGACTTCCTAGTTTTAAGACAGCACTAAAATAAATTAACAGAAAATGAATGGTACATCATTGACTCCATAGGGTTTAAATTATTTTGCCTGCCCTGCTTTTCTGCAATTTTCATCCATCTTGGAGAAATACACAATTAATGGATTTACTTTTTCCCCGAAAATAAATGGTTATTGCAAAGCAATTATGTTCATTTATACAAGGTAAAATATCCTGCAAGATAGATGGAAACAAACAATATGCAGACCAAGAGAGTTTCTGGGAAGGGCACAGCAGCTGAGCCAACAGAAAATGCCCCCATTCTGTTTAGTATCCAGGACAGTAGGCACCCTGGTCATGTTGGTGGCAATCCTTCCCTAGTGCAAGAGAAACCAAGCTGTCCTAGGAGAAGAATCAGAGCAGGAAAGCCTGTTGAAGATGCAATCCAAGCTCTGACATAAACCTCTCACCAGCAATGTGAGGCATTGCTCTCACGTATGTGCTACAACTTGAACAGCTCTGCCTGTACATTACTCGCTAGGAATATCTTGTGGGGATTTTTAAAAAATTTATTCTGGACAATTTCACATAACATATTTATTCATTAATTAATTTATTCATTAACATCCCTTCATTTTCTTTAGTGACAATACCATTTGAAAACTGAGTTTTTCTTCAGCAATCCGTGAAATCTGATTTTTCACAGAAACCTAGTCACCTTTCAATCATCTGTATTACATCACTTGAATAACTACTAAATTTGGATGTATTTTAGGGAAATATATAAATCTCTTCTGTAAAAATCTACACTTGAAATCACACTCTATGCTCCCTTTAGAGCCCTCAGAAAGATACAGACACACTTAGACTATATCTCACCAACCCTGCTTTCTATGCTGGTTTTGAAGATTTTATAAATCCTTACATTCTGTAGAGACAACCAGATCTCCAATGACTACACGAGTCCACCTCAACATCACTAATTTGTTTGATGACCACCCCCTTGTGGATCCCCTTTGCCCTGCTCCTCACCACAACAGCAAGAGGAGATACTTGAGACTAACTTCAGATTTCATTTAGGTAAACAAGAAAGGCAAAGAATCATGTGCAGCTGCTATAAAATAAACACTCATACTCTGCTAAAAATGTTCCAGGCTGAATTGAACATCCAAAGCAGCTAAGGAAAACAGCAACACAGAATTCCTTACAAATATTCCTTGGAACTGGGAGATCCTGTTGTTGCTCTCAAACACTACGTGGACTTGATTTTTCCAGAGTATTTTAAGACAGGACAAAATGTCCCAAACACGTAATTTACTTGATCCGAGGTTTTCACCTTGATATTGTTTACTGCCACTGAAAAACTCCCATGATCAATTAATATTTCACGTTTATGTCCAACAGACTCTGAAATGTCATAAGGGCCTGACTTTACCAAATCCCCAGCCACTACAAAACATACCAATATGATTACAGCAGGACAAAGACTGTTGTGAACAGAAGATGTGTACTGATACAATCAGTGCAACAGCAATTGAGTCATTAAATGTTTTGAGATGAAGGAACATGCAAAACAAGCCGGTAGAGAACATGGTGTGATGCCTGCTTATGGCAAAACAAAAAAACTCTGCTATGAAAGCTCCCAAATTCCAGAACCTCTCTGAAAAAGTTATCAAAATCTGCATCGACAATACCATGGCTTAAATCAGCTGGGCTTGAAGAACTATGCTTCAGACTCTGCACAGGCTCAGTCACTGTGGTGCTTTGGGTACCATTTCTGCTCTCCCAAGTTGTTGTCTCCACAGGCCCATGGACACACAGACTCCTTCCTCAAAAGCACGGTCTCAGGAGCACCACCCTACAGCCAAAGCCGCACTGGGCTCTGGATACACTTCCACATATCCTCTGTCGGCCACACTGAACTGTCCTCCAAGCACCCACACTGGTCTGGGACCCCCATGAGACTCCACTAGGATCTGTCCCTTTGAAGGAGACACAGACAAAGGGGCACAGGAGCCTACACCACCACCACCCCATCTTCTACAGGCTCTTTTCAGCATCACTGCAATGGGGATGAATGCTGCCAGGGATTTCCCCTCCAGCCCATGCCTTAAAATAACATTGGGATGTGGGAGGAAAGCATCTAGGTTAACTCTGCCTCATGCAGCACTATTTTAAGCAGGAAAACCCCAAGGATTGGTAGGGTTTTCATTCTTTCTTCCAAATGTTGCCACTTTAGGCACTTCCATCAGACTCTGTCTCCTCCTCCAGTTTTAATCACCTGATGGTAATAAAGTAACAAAAATAAGGAAAACTACTATACATGGAAATGAATGAAAAATGAGAAAGTATTTTTATGCCAGGATCAAAACAGTAGCAACCAAATATTTTTCATTGTACCAGAAGAGACCTCTTCTATTTCTCAGACTACAACATCACTCTGATTTGATAACTTAGCAAAAAAATTAAAAATTACATTTTCAACATTTACACCAGCAAGCCATCCTGTCTTTCAGAAGCTGAAAAACCCATACCTGGCGTACGAAACTGTTGGAGGTAGTGTCAGAAGATGTACTCCCATCTGATCCTTTAAATCGGTTTTTCCTTCTTGCCCCTTTACCGTAAGACTGCTAAAAAAAAAAACAAATAACAAAACACAGATTAGAGAAATAGTATTACAGCATTAATTTGTGTTGCAAAGAAAGCTTCCAGTGTCTTCTAGGATAGCAGGGATTCAGATCATCAGCTTTGTGCCAATCAATAAGCACATATTCAGTAAGTAACTGATGGGATGTGTGTGCAAGTGCCCACCAGGCTTGGTCAACTGAGCCCTAAATGTTTTGCTGTTGTTGGCGTTTTTTCCCATTTGGGTTTCGAAAACATTTATAGACTCACACAGATGAAGAATTTTTCACCCAAGTCACACTGATTCAAAAGTACAGTTTGTTGTGCAGCTAGTTTAAATAAACAAGGTAGGAAAAGATGTACTGGAGACTGCTCATGAACAAAGTCAGCTGAGGGAACATAATAGAGCAAGAAGTGACAACTTGTTGACTGAGATACAATCTTACAACTGAAGGAGATTTTACAATAATAATTTTTTTACAATAAGCTGAAGAAAGTAAAAGCATTATAACAACAAAAAAGGACTATATGTATAACTGGGAAAGGGATAATGTGCAACTGAAAAGCAAGGCATCACTTTTATCTATTAGGAATTTAAAAAGACATCAGGAGAAAGCTGCAGTTGGCTGAAGCAAGACTTTAAAAATATGGTTTAGAAACACATAAATCATGGTTCAGAAACAAAGCAAATGCAGGCATGTGCGTGTCTACAAAAAGCTATTCTGTGCACTGAATGTGGATCATCAATAAATATCTTTACAATAAATAACAGGGAAAAAAATAAAGAGTTCAAAACTATGTTATTTGCGACCCCTTATTTCTGCATAAATTATTGAAAACTGTGTAGACTGTAAACTGTGCCATGACACCACCTCAGGGCTGGGCAACCTTCAGAGCCTTGGGCCTGAGTTCACTGGTTCTCATGGTGGCTCCAGTGCAAGCTGAGACACTTAAAATCCCATACTGGCAGATTTTTAGTACCATGTCTTCAAATTCTGAGTGCTGATCTTAGCAGTAATGCATATGGTAACTATGATGAAATATTTTGCAATCTAAGAGTATCTAAGGAGGACAACAGATACCAACTACTAACTTCAGATTATTTGAGAAATCCAGGTAACTTGCCTCCACGAGATGCAAGAGGACAATCTCAAACTGTATCTAGACCAGAAGTGTTGATTCTGGGCAAGTTTGGAGCACTGGTTGAAATCTAACACACCAATCTTTTAGAAAGGATAACTCAAGGAACAATAATTCTGTCAGCCAGACAACTCACTCTCAGCAAAAACAGTTTCTGTTGTGTCACTAACCTAAAAATGCCCTACTAACAAAAGCAATGTTGGATCCCCCCAAAAACAGATTTATGAGAAAGATATTTTGCCAAGCTCACATGATTTTCTTCAAAACTATAAAAAAGCCGTGTAAGTAATTTCTGAAAGGCACCGAAATTGATTCTACACATGTTGGTTAGGGCAGAACTATACAAAAATGAGCATGCTGCACATTATGGGGGAGGAAATAGGACTTTCTGATGAGTTTAGAACTGTAACCCAGCAGGTCTCAAAACATAAAATTAGATTTCAATCAGGAATAGTTTTACATGGTTGCATTTCTAAAAGGAATCTTTTGTAATAGAAGAACTTTGTGGTAATAGAAAGGCCTTCCTAGATCAGTAAGAATAATAAGTAGATTGGAACCACTGTTACAAGCTAATTATTAAAAATATTTTCCAGTTATAATAGACAGTTCTAGCGGAACCATCTTTTTCCACCTAATATAATTAATATAATGTTCCACCTAACATAATATTAAAGTACCTAAAATACATTAAAAGTATCTTTGATGGCAGTAGTCTTCAAATAAAACAACATCTTTAAATCAAAAATCTACCTGTTATCAATGGTTCCTATTGAGTTAATTGACTGGGGTTACCCACAAACATTCTGAACTTCTTTTCTACAATTTTTGTGGGAGAATACAGAATATACTTACAAAAAAAAACCAAAAAATAATTTCTAACATTCACAAAGGAGGTCAAGAATCTAAAGCATCTACATAAGGATCCAGGCAACTTCATAAATGGTGTATGGTACAATACTGTGTAATTCCCGAGGTGATAATTAAAAATGTACACACATTCTCTTTCACAGTCACATTTTTATATATTTGTCTCCCGTTTCTACAATATTTTAAGTATCATACTGTTCAGTTTGATAACAAAAAAATTATGAGAAAGGCAAAGGAGGGAGGGAGTCTAGAGTGATGAGGATAAAACAAATAAAAGCAGAAAAAGAACATCTTACAAGCACAGAGAAGTGTGCATTTTATCTGTGTAGCAGCAACTAAAAGCATTTATTTCTGGCAATATCACAGCAAATGCAGCTCAGGCCAAAACTCACCTTGATTTTTCAGTTTGAGGAGGTTTTTTTGTGCACAGCAACGTGCAAGTTATTGTTCTAGTGTTCTATAAGTGAAAACTATTCAAAAGCAAAAGCAACAAACTAAACACAAAAAACCTGTTGACATGATGGCAGGCTGCGGCTACAGATTGTAGGCAAAATCAGTTTTATACCTGCTTCTTTGCACGGACAAATTTTCAGTCTGAAGAAAGGGGAACAACTTTGGTATGTGGAAAAACTGGGATTTGATGACTCATTATTTTAAAGATGCTAACTGGGGACTACATTTTTCTTTCACACCTTTCAAGCTTATTCCCACAGTCAGGAATGCCTAAAATTTTCTTCTGAAAATGAGATTAGCCTTCCATAATCCCATAATCAAAACAATTTTATGTATTTTTAAAAATTATTCATTATCTCTGTCGTGTTGAGAATCTTGAATACTCATCCTGTCATAGTCATTATGTTTTGTTTCTTTATGTGTATTTTTTTCCATAAACTCTTAATGTGAGAATGAGGCCTCTGTCCCAAAAAAAAAAAAAAAAGTAATGATCTATCAGTTACTTTCAATTCTCAGGGGAAAAAAAAGAAAAAAAGAAAAAAAAAAAGAGAGCATTTTCCCCCAATATTTTACTGTGATTTTCATACTAAAATTCATTCCCTTATCTGTGTTCCATGCAGCAGTTGGCTGCAATTAGTTAGCTAAAAATAAAGGGCTGAATCACAACATGAGGACATTGGCCAGTAAAAGCAGCAACACAGGGCAGCCATTCCTAGGCTCTATGGTGGCTGTACCTGACAGAACAGCCACTGCAGACCAAACACCTCAGCACCACAGGATAAAGTGCCCAGTGGTAGCAATCCCAAAATCCAGCAGCGCAGGGCACCCATGTCACACCATCCTCTGCCCCAGCTAAGCTGAACAGAACTGACTCCAGCCCCGTGAACAAGCCTGTTTATACAAAATGTTGGCTGACAGTAAAATTCTCACTGGATTTTAGCAGAATATCTTACACAAACATGAAGTTATGTATACATGTGTTTGCAAGATCAACACTGTAGCTTCATTTATTAGTCAGATGCATAAAATTATTTTAAAATCGGTTGAGGTGCCAGAGACAAAGAATAAAACACACACATTTAGGTTCTAAAGCTTCATAAAATACCTGGCAAACAAGGTATGGGAAACCTTACCAAAAAAAAAAACCCCAAACCAAAACAGTTTTGTGAAAAACATTTCATCAACCAAGTCTAAACAAAGCAAAGAAAGACTCTGCTTTCCAACTCTGATTGGAAAGTACACTGTGCAACCTTTATTCAAACCATGTAATCAAATGAAATATGATATCATATGAATCATTAAAGAATCATATGAAACATTACAGCATATGTAGCAGTTTTCTGATAATTAACAGTTTTATATACAATTACTTGTTATTGCAAACAAATGAGATCAATGTCGCTCAGTGAAACCTTTAATTTTAATGAGGTTCTGTCTCAACACATAAAAAGCATGCATCCATAACATTTAATCCTGTAACACACATGACAAGCAGAAGGCATGGTTTATCCTTGTAGGCAAAATACTATCATCTGGAAGAGGAAATATAAAACATTTAAAATTACCAACTACCTACAGCCAGGGAGCTGATCTTCAGTGAGTCTTAAAATGTTCTTCACCAGTAACCACTCTACTGGTATTTTACATCAAACAGTGGTGGGGACTGTCCAAAGGATGAGTCTGAACCTTAACAATTTATCATAGATAAAATGGCACCAGTCTTTGATGGCAGGTGCAGAGGTAAACCCTTAAAAACTGGTCTCTTGAAGGAAGGGTACAGATTATTTAAGCAGTAGAGTCACTGACGCCAAGTCAGGTCCTTAAACAAAGATGCAAGAAATAAATTGGAGAAAACACAACCAGAAAACAAAATTTCAGAGCTAAAATGAATCTTACATGATCTCAAATGTACAAGTGACAAATTACAAAAATCAAAAGAACAACTAAAGGTAAAAAGGCTAAAGATCCCTGAACAATTAGGGAATTGCTAGAAGGTCATAAATGCAAAAATGCACTAAGTATTTTTCCTTCCCATGCAAAAGCTTCAAAAATATCTAATGCCCATGTTCCATACAAAGAAGTCAGGATAGTTCAACATCCAGCTCCATCCTCTCCTTGAAAGAAGAGCGACTGCCACTTAAAGCAATTTCTTATAACAAGGCAACAAATGTTCCTGTAGGTCAGACCCCCTAGGCCCTCTGGCCACTGGCCAGACTTGCCACCACTCCAAAATGATACCCTCCAGCATCAGATGCATAGCTGCAATCCCCCCACACCCTCAATCAACAGAAAAAGACATGAATATTTTTGATCTTTGCACCACAAATCATACTAATCCCACAAAGGAGTAGAGGTCAACCTCCTGACTGCACAGCCAAGGGCTGGAAGACATACCCAGACCTTGGTTATGTGCTCCCCACTATTCCACAGCTCCCTTCCATTGTGGGAATGAGGGCAAGAGGGCACTGTAGGATACAGCAATATATCCTGGCTGGCCTCCACCTCAGGGGCAGGGTTTTGAGTCACAATACATGGTGAACATCAGCGCAGTCCTGCGACAGACACTTCGCTCCATGACCTACCTTCAGCAAAGAAGTTGCCTGAGGAGCACAGACTCATGTTCCCATAGCAGAAAAGAATTACCAGGTGAGGTCTCAAAACCTGGATTTCTCCAAACAAACATCATTTGCTATCAGGACAAAACTCAGAAAAGACAGGACTTCCCTTCAGGAATCCTATCAAGCTGAGGATCTCCATATACAGTCATCAAGTTCACGCAAGCTACAGGGATGAGTCCGCAAAGTCCATTTCACAGACATTTCATAAAATCCTAAACCGACACCAAAACAAAAACCCATCCAAACAAACAAACAAACAAACCCCAAACCTCCACAAATAATTTGCTTGTCCTAACTTGTGAATGTAATACATAAGTAAGTATTGACAGATGCTTCTTTTTCCCTATTAAAGAAAAGAAAAATAATTTCTGCTGAGCAATCTGTAACAGTAAAATCTTAGATGCTCTTTTCTGCTGGCCTGTGATAGAGCCTTGCCAACACTGCATCTAGAAACAGTCCTATTCTCACCACTTCCTACACTTGAAAGCCATCTCTCAGTGCTCTCACCCTGGCCTCAGACCAGGTCATCTGGCAGTTTCCACCTGCCAGACAAGAAGCTGGGAACTTGGCCGGCTCTCCTCTTCCCCAGTGTCTTGGAAACCCACCTGAGTGCAAAGCTGCTGCACATCTATTTGTAATGCCAGTGATGAAGATGTCAGCTCCCAGCTCAGCAAAACAGATGCACACAACAACAGAAGGTGCTGAAGCTGATAACCAAACCCCACTGTACCTCCTGCAGCCTTTTAAAACTGGCAGCTACAGTTGTAGGCCACGTGCCTGCATCTCCCCACCTGCTCCCCATGGATTTCTGTATTATACAGGCAAACAGACAGAGATCTGACTCTGTGACAGAAGGATTCCTGCAGGGAGCAACAGCCAACTATGAGGCAGTTTCTCTCTGCTAAGGGTCTGCTGCCCCAAGGACAGACACCAATGCAAGCCCTTGGAGGGCAGAGAAGGCAATTTTGGTTTCTTGATTTTTAAACTTTTCTATCCTGGCACAGGAAAGAACTGAGTAAAAGAAGGAGAAGTAACTGAGACTCCAGAGAAGCCAGGCTTGGAAAAACACCGGAACTTTTCATCCATAGAGACAAAACAAGACAAAACCAGAGATTGTCTCCAGAAGATGGTTACCAGATACACAAATAAGTTAGGACTGAAACTCCTGAACTGTTTCAGAGGGATTTTACATGCTAGGAAAATGTAAAGAACAACTATTATATCCCATTTATACTGATAATGTGTAATACCCGAGTGGAAAACATCTCTGGAAGAGATTAGCATGCAAAATCACCTTTTACTGCTTGAGTAGAGGATAATGCAAAAAAAAAAAAACCCAAAGAGCAGAAGAGAATCATCAAAAAGTAATAGTTGAAACCTGAAGGGCTTTCTTCAGTGAATGACTATTAAGATTTACTTTTGTCAGTAAGGAACACACCACCGAAAGGAGATTACCACAGCAGGAGAGAAAACATTATCCCTTGCTAAGGACCATGAGGAAGTCTAATGAATGGAACTGGATTTTATCTCTTCTTTGTTTGTAAATACTCCAATGAGTTGCTGCCACATTGGATCTGGCTACTAAGGATGCTGCCAGAAGAGAGTAAAACCTTCCATGCCTCTATAAGGAATGAGTATTGTTATTATTTAAGTAAGCAAAGCAACATAAATCTTGTTTGTTTATGGCTTACAAAGTATTCTTGCGAGTCATTACTGGGAAATACACGGTTGCAAAATGGTTGTTTGAAGAACAGGTAAACACGGTGTGAATTGTGATAAATCAACTCAGCTGAGAGACAGCAGCAGAGGGCAGTGTGATTAATCTGCTGAGAATAAATCTCTGGATATTTCCATTCCTCATTGACAGGCAGCGAAGGATTGGTGCTATGCAATTGAGAAGGTAGCTGGAGATTCAGGAAGCACAACAGCCAGTGTAAGGGGCCGTAACTAGGAAATTTTCTGGAGTCACCACATGCAAATCACTCTAAAATTCACCTTAACATCAACCGTAGTTGATTCAGAAGAAAAACTGAAAAAGCCTGTCCCCTAGCCTCATACATTCAGTTTACCTTCAGCAATGCAACCTGAAAAACAAGTCAAGCACTCAAGGGATGATGAAACCTTTAGACTTGGAAGGCAGAAGCACTTAGCAGTACCATGTAATAGAGGAAATCTAAATGCAGGTGAAAGAGCTGAAGGAAACAAGAAGAGAACAATTTTCACTTAAAATATGTCAAGTTGTTAGGACCTGCATTGACAGATGATGCATAAGAAGTCAAGAAAAAGAACAGTAGGAAAATAATAATGAGGAATAGGGAAGAATTTATCCAGTGTAAGACACCTTCTCTTCCACAAGCTAGTCTGTAGTTGCTTGATAGAAGGTTTCATTACATTTTCTTTGAAACATCTTTGTGTAATTTACTCATCTGATTTGCTATGACTGTCCCTAATGCACAACACAGGAAGCTTTATGATGAGCAAATAGCAACAGAAATTGAATCTAATGATTTTTGAGGACTGAGGGACTTTGAAGTAGGACCATAAGAAAATTACATGGGAGGGAGGGGAAGAAAGAAGAGAGGCTGAGTTACCATGAAAGGCATTAATATGCTATGTTATAAATAAATCAGAATAGTATCTGGGTTAATTAAAACTATTAAACTGAATATTCTGCTAAGTCAGATTCCTAAAACAAAGGGGTTATTGAAATAAAGAACTAAAAAGAAGATTGGGGTTGACTTTAAAAAAAAACACCAAAAAAACTGATTACCAAGCACTGAGACATTTGAACAGTTTGCTTCTTTTATTTCAGAAAAGCAAATGCTGATTTTATTACAAATGGGCCACACCTAAAACTACCACTTTGCACTGACATGTACCTGGATATCATGAGTAAGTCCACAGTGTAGCAGTTAGCATGCAGATTTGTCTGGATAAAACTGGACATCTGAAACCATACTGCAACTCCATCTAAGATAAAGACCCATCTAAGACTAAGGTCATGCTGAACTATAACTAGAATTATGTTTTTACTGCAATATGGACCTAAAAGCCACAGAATTTTAGGTAATGCAGAAAAATACCTCAATATCTTGTCCCAATCGCAAAGTACTTTCCTTGAAAGATGTACTATAACTGTCATGATCAACACCCAAAGAGAATTTATTTTGTTTGCAGATCTTGTTAGGAAAGGAAGAAATAGATTTTACACAGATGCCATCTAGGAATATTTCACCTATTTATCTACCTTTTAAATTAATTATTTCTAGAGTATTAAATACATTCCTCTGCCACATGGTGACAAGTTAGGCCAAAATGGATGGACAGGCACAATCCAAAGATATTGACCATGATATTAAAATGGGTTAAAAGAAATCTCAGCTTTGCAAAAGTAAAATTCTTGGATATGAGAAATGTTGAGACTTGCTACAACTTTACAAAGGCTCTTCAATAATATTCCACTAAATCATAATTCCCAGAAGAAGCACTTCAGAGTGAATACTTTTAGAAGTGACATCACTCCATAAGCTCACATGTTGGTTTTTTGTTTTCTTCCTGACAGATTATTTGGCAGGAAATGTTTCTAGGATGGATATTCAAGTAACTTAGTGAAAAAGATAGTGGTACATGTAACTGAAGTACCTGCAGGCAATCTACTTGATGATTCACATGTCCCCATTAAGCAACTCCTTCTCTCCTTCTCACTGTGTGTTCTAAAGCAGCAAGACTTTACAATATTGATTTTTTTGTAAATGTCCATTGAACAAAAATTCAAATTAAAATAACTGTCTCTAAATGCAGTGTATGCTAAGAAATTGACTTACATTATTATTCAGACAAAGGGCTCTTTTGTTTCCAAAATCTTACTTCCTCTACACCAAAGGTTAATGTATGACTAAAACAAGTACATATTGAGAAGAGATGACTCCTGTTCTGCCTAATGACTTTGATTCCAAACACTGAAAAACATCCCTGAACCAAAAAGCTGCATCATTACTGTCTTAAAAAGTGAATCTTCTTGACTGCGAGTGTTCAGAAACCTGTTTTATAGAAGAGTATATAAATGCATTACCTGAAACATAAATAATGTGGTCGTTAGCAAACTATTCTTCCTCTCTAAACAGAGTTTCTTTAAGCCTAGTAAAAAGGAGGGGTGAGAAATCAATTTTGTGATCAGTATTAGACATTTGTCCACAGCAGAGAGGCACCATATGATTTGACAGTTGCTGATTCTGTGCTTAGGGCTGAAAATATATAAAATGGGGGGGGAATTGTAGGTCAGAAATTAGCTCCCTTGCCACTGTTTCTAGAGAAGCTGGCAAAGCATATGGCCCTACTGACATGTCTGTTCGGAGCTTGCAGGCTACAGATAAATTCACATCCAAAGAGACATTTTTTCTTTTTTTGGTTTAACTAAGTCTCTGCTTCCGTGCCTGGATTTTGTTCTTCTGTCACCAGGACCCAGTAAGTAAAGATCAATCACCAAGACAGCTGACAGACTGACAGCATTTTCAATTCTGTCAATCAAGCACTGCTGGGACGAAGCTTCCACCTTCTGAAACAAACTGAAGCATCAGAGATAGCTTTGGCAGCAACAATAAAAATTGCACCCCAAAAGGAAAAAATCTATGTCCTAACAAGAACATGCAGGTTTGTAATTTAAAATGCACACAATCAGATTTTACCACCCTTTTACTGGGTTTAAAAACAGAACTCTTGAAGTCTTTGTGGCCAACTATTGCAAACTTGAAGATATTATGCAACATTCATCTATTAAACAGAGACGACCTTTCAAAATATAAAGTCTTGACTAAGTGTGCAAATATCCATACCCTGCCTCCTTCTCATCCCCCATCCACCTGAACACTGAGCACATGGACC
The DNA here is from genome assembly GCA_013397955.1 of Grantiella picta. NCBI lineage: Eukaryota > Metazoa > Chordata > Aves > Passeriformes > Meliphagidae > Grantiella > Grantiella picta. Next base: position 1,801,452 of record VZRM01003179.1, on the reverse strand, counting down.
GAGCTGTTAGAATTTCTGCGATGACGGTACCTTCTGCACGGCAATCGAGCAACTTAAATCGGCAGCATGCTCAACACCTTCAGCCTCCCCAAAATCCTGCCGATCAATGGGCGTGAATCGCCTTCCCTCACCCCCAGACTGTCACCAGCCCGCGGAACAGAGCAGGGAGCTTTCAGCAGTGCGTGGTGAGCATCAGGTACAGCTACAACAGGTTACTGGAGCAGCGGGAAATAGCCGTAGCCTGGGAGTGATACATGTGCGGAAGAGCAGCTTAATAGCGAGGTATTCTTACATATGCACCCTCCAAATAACCGCACGGCTTCTATAGCACAGAGCATCCCATGTATGTTAATTACATGGCGTTTGAGGGTGGGGGGAAGACAGGTGTTTCGGCCGTCTTAGGGGAGCCGTCAAACTTTTCTGCCGGCGGCGAGTGAAGTTGAAGGACGGGGAGCTCCGGCAGCCCCGCCGCCCTGCCCCGCGCCCCGCCGAGCCCCGGCC
>VZRM01003179.1:1720106-1800628 GCA_013397955.1 Grantiella picta | reverse complement strand
CGGGATCCGAGCTGTGATCCGTGCTGGGATCTGCGGCGGGATCCGAGCTGGTGTACTCGCCGGCCGAAGCCGAGCGCGGCCGAGCGGCGAGCAGCCAAGTTGCGCTGTGGGCCGGGCTGTGGGCTGTGGGCTGTGGGCTTTGGGCTGTGGGCTTTGGGCTGTGGGCTGTGGGCTGTGGGCTGTGGGGTGCGGTCAGGCCCTGCTCTCCCCTCAGCCCTGCCGGACGGCTCGGCCCTGCCTCAGCCCGCATCCACCAACAGCTCTGGTTTCAGTGGGCAAAGCGGCACTTGCACACAGGAAGTTCCATAGGTGTCTCGTGTTGAGAAGGCTTTTGCCTGTACTTGGAGGTCCCTGTGCACATGTCGACAAGGGATGAGTGAGATGAAGCGCACTGTCTAATTTTATAGAACCTGTAGCAGCACAATCTCACTCGTGCCCATAGGAGGCTTTGAAAGACCTATTCAAAAGCTGATCTGGGAAAATCACCCACCCCTGAGATAATCTGTCATTTCCTATGAGTGACAGATCATTTTTATGACAGCCAGCTTAATGACTGTCCTGACAGAGACTGAACTCTCTGATCCCATGAAGCCCACCATGGGCTGATACCTGTTGTCCTGTTACCTTTATCTTCCCTGGATGGGACCTAGCTGTGCTCCATGCAGCATGAGAGGGAAACGAACATTTTCAGAACCACTTTGTGATGGTTTGTGAAATCTCTAATCAGCTGATTGTAAACAGTGAAAGCTCAGTCTAGAAACTGATCAGCCTGATGTCACACACTTGAAATCACAGCATTACTAAAAGCAATAAAAGTCACTTTCAGGAAAAGAAGCCAGCAAACCAAAGCCAGCACAAAAGCCAGATCAATTTCAAGAAGTACTTTCAAGCTTTGTCCAGATTGCATGGTTGATTTATTTCATTTTTCATAATAGCTAATAAGCTTCCTTTCTGAATTGGCTTACCCCTATGGATTTTCTCATATGAATAGTGAAAATCTTACAGGAACTGCCCATTTTTTTGTGAAGGAATTAGCTTTCTGTTCAAGTGGAAGTACTCTGTGGTTTGAAGAAGAACTTCCACTTGTCCAAGAAGTTTCATATTTATATTTGAAGACAACATTTTAAAATTAACTTCTATAATTTTTTAAGTTGTTGCCCATGGCAAAACAGAATCTTAATTTAAAGTGACAAGTATGCTTTTTATTGCTTAACTTTCATTCAAGTAACTCAATAAAGGTGCTCAACAATCTTGAAACTATAAAGATGCTAGAGCCTGGACTGCTTACAGATGTTCTCCAAGTGGTTATAACCAAAAAGATATTTTCTTTTTAGACATTTGGTGTGAGAAATCCATACTTCACCTTCTAATAGAGGCCTTGAAGTAGGTATTTCTTTTTCACTTGTAAATTAAGTTGTTTTCATGGAATTGCTTTTTCTGATCATCATCATTATTAAGGAATTTACATAAAAACCTAAACACAGTATTCCTGTTAATGATTGCTGGGTGGCATGTTATTCTTGAAAGATCTTGGCTTTGAATTTCTAACACCTTCATAGCTTTGGAACAATTTATCCTTCTGTCTCGAACCATGGTCTGGGAAAGGCACTTGACGATCCACCATGATTCAGTACATTTACTTGGTAGATTTTCAGGCATCTGTCAGAGATTGCCTGTTCTCTCTCACACAGAGAAGGGAGTGGAAGTTACTTGATCATGTTACAGTGGCCCTTCATATTGCCTTCTGGATTTTCGCTTTGTAAAGACTATAAAAATAACAGCATTTTTTCTACGTATATCCTTCTTTAAGAGCAGTAGTGATCATTTTTGAAACAGTACAATTTCTAAAACCATGAATTGCAAATCTGGATTGAAAGAGTATTTCTACTCACTTATAAATTAGACCCTGAATATATCAATTGAAGTTCATTTTTTTGTGTGCCCAGTCTTATATCTTTTATCTTAAGTCTTTTTTTTTTCCCATCATACAAATATAATGGTAAGGATTTTGCTTGTTTGTGTACACACATGTAGGGTCTGTAGAAAGCAAAGACTCAGGAAACAAGTTTCCCACACACACACACACTAATAACATCTGAATTTTTAGCAACTTATTTGGCTTTTCTTTCTGAGGGAAAACATTCTACATAACTGTTCTTTAGCAGCAATTATCATTCATTGTTTTGATGTAATGAGTGGCCAGAAGATCAGTGTGGAAAAATAATGCTGTCTTACTCTATTTCATTCCTTTTGTTTAGCAGTTAATCCAAGTTCTCTAACCTTGAAATGTGCAGTGAAAATCCTTCAGCTGAACACATATGCATGCAGTCATCCCTCTGCATGCTGTTTTTGGCCACATCTGCTCCAGGATAAGGGTCAATGTGTAAAAACAATGTGCAGAGATTCTAAATTGCTTGTTCTTTCTCAAGGGGAAAAGCAACCTGGTATGCCTAACCCTTTCTCAGCAGAAAACCACACTGCTGCATTTATTTACACTTCTATCTGCAATGGAGAGGTGTTGTGCATGCTTATTTGGATTTTCATAAACATGTAAATGTTAGAAAACCAGATGAAAACACAAGCTGTTTTGTTCATAGGCCTTTTTTTTTTCTTTAAAAAAACAAACCCAAAAGCCTAGGCTGACAAACAAGTTAACCTGATTTGGGTGCCAAAAATAGCTGGTGTTTTTGCATGAGAGTTTAGATTTTCTTTTAGAGCAAGGAGGACTGTATTACTCTGCATGTTTAATTGTTCTTTGCCAATATAAGAACATGGTGTCAGCACTATGTCCTAACCTTTGTACCCATGTACGGCAAGTACAAGTTTGGTTTAGCATGTAACTATCACCTGAATGTGCAAAAATAGGCCTAGGAGGGTTGGCTGATATTTGTGCAAATGAAGCTAAAAGCTAATAACTTAGACCCAAGAGAGTTCATTAAAAATTTGCATGAATACAGACCAGTGAGCTTAAAATTATTTTTATGAAACTAATAAAATGCTTTTAACTGAGCATATATTTAAAGCCCTGATGTAGTTTGTTTCTTTAGAACTATCAGTTAAAAAGAAATGCTGTCTGTCTATTACTTTGTGCCACCTCCTGTCTAAAAATGAATTGTAGCCAGAAAGTCAATATTGTGAAAAGAAGAATTCACTTGATTACCTGGTTTTTAATATCTCAAAACAGACATAGTTCATCTTCTTCTGCAGTGATAAACTGGAAGCTGGCTGTCAAAACTGCAAATTGAAGGGATTCCTCTTATTTTTGTGCTTTATCTTTCACACAAGTCTGAACAAAACCACTCCAGACAGGCTCACTTCTGAATCCATTATCAGTCTGTATCAGAGCACACCACCACCTGGCTGGATTTAATGAACTGATCCATTCTTCCCGCTCGTGTTTATTACATTTTATTCTTGGATATAGGTGCCTTGCAGCACAAAAAAGCCTTGATTGATACTGTTACAATGCATTCAGGAGACGACAGGGTTGGAGAAGGAAGGTTTCTGCATGATGGAAGATCGGAGCAAGCTATAAACACTGGCAAAAATGTTTTTAATGCACAGAAAGGCTCGCAATACTTGAAAAAGCCACAACACCTACTAAGCACATATTTTCAGCCCTTTGCAAAACGTGACCAAAAAAGGCTTGCTCCCGCTCACAAGCTGTTCACTTTGCAAGAGGAAAATTTGCTGTCGATGGGCTGTATACAAAGTTCATGTTTGATTAAGTACTTCTGCAGAAGTTGCTAGTTTCAGTTGATATTTTCTTTGCTTTTTCTTTGCTCTCCTGTCATAACTGAGACTGCATATATCCTTTTGTATCCCCAGTCCTTACCAACTATGGTGTTCCTATTTATAGCATCATTTCTCTCTTATTAAATACTTGAATCACAAGAGCACAAAAAGGCTTTATAGCACTGTCAACCCCAAATATGCTCAGCCCATGTGAGTTACTGACATGAGAGACACTTTATAATAGATCATGTGGCCTGTGTCCAAGGACAGCGTCAGAGCCTTCCTCAGCTCCTTGAAGATGGCCTTTCCTCCACCCTTCATTGAGTCCTGTGCTCAGTTTGGGCTTCTCTGCTTTTGGGTAGACGGTTTTTTTTTCAACCTAATAATCATTTATTTGTGGCACTGAGGCAAACTTTATTCAGAATAAATGGTGTAAGAAAAGACAATGACAACCTCTAGTCATTGTGAGGATTGCAAAACCATCAATGTGGTTGACAGTTAACTCATCATTACCAAGGCTACTGGCAGAGTTAATATGTCTGAGAGTATTGAAATTCTTAGCCAATTTACACATGCACAGATCTGAAGCACAAATCGCTGATGGCACTGCTCCATGTTGCCATCAAGTCAGTTTTAACAGTAAGCATTTGCCAGATGTCATTTCCCTCCCTCCTTGCCTTGGCTGCGCTAATCTGATCTGTGGCACACTGCTTGGCTTTTGGAGCACGAGGGACTCCACTCCACAGCTAAAGGTAAAATGTAGCAGAAAATTAATTACCTTTCCATAGAGTAAATGTGGTTTTTTATCTCCATGAGCCATCCTACCATGAAGATTGAGTAGTGCAACTGCCAGGGTGAAAGGGGAAGGAGAGACAGCAGGAATCCACAGCTCAAAGCCGGGCTGAAAAATTCCTTCCTGGCAGCACACCAACCCTTAAGGCAGCCTAGCTATAAACATCAAACTGCAAAGGGTTGGTTTTGAGAACATTACTGCAGAATAATGCTGATTTGATTTCAGACAAGTAATTTTTGGTAAGTACTTCAAGTTTATGCAGCAAAAGGAGGCAAGGAAAGACAAGTCTTCAAGCTTTTGTTTGTTCCTCCATTTTCTCACTTATTGCTAAGCCTCTTTTACTCAAATTTCACCCAATCTTTACCAAGATTCAAGTTCTCATTTTGTAAGAAAATGATTTTCAATAAAGCGCCCTTCAAGTTTTGTAAGAAAAATTATTCTGAGAAATAAAATAAAATATCAGCAGTCACATTAATACTGTGATGCAAATGGTATAATAGCCACAGTCAATTAATTGTCATCAAAACCATCTTTTCTATTTCCAAAGAAAATTTTTTGAGGGAAACCTTTGTGCCCCTAAAACATGAAATGGTGCATAAGATTTCCCTATTTTCTCTGACTTTGTGCTGACCTGAATTTTATTGAGATAACTGTCCTTGAAGTGTCCTTTAAAAACCAAATTTGTACTGACATAATAATTTTCTCTTGTAACATTGCAATGGTATCCCATGTGACCTCTCTAGAAAAAAAATGCCAAAAGCCTAATAGCAGCATTTTGATCTCAATCATGTGCAAAGAAGAAAACAGTGGCAAGTATCAATCAAATTTGCTATACATTTTGAAATGTGTGCTTTTATATTATTTTGAAACCATGTATTTTAAAATACGCGCTCAAATACTTCCTATGACCTGTTTCTCAAACCTGTATGGTTTTCTTATATCATTAGATGCTAACAAAACAAATTTTCTTTTAAATTTGTCCTGGTCTATTTTGTAGGAGGAATAGCTTGAAATAAACAATATATATATATTTTTTTTTTTCCTCCATGAGGGAATTACTCTTATAAAAATAATATGAAAAGCTCTACTTCTAAAATTACATATCTATTAAAAGCAACAGCTAATATATTGGCTTCCAAGCCTGTGCCACCCAGGACATTAAACACCAAACCACCCTGTACGACTCCAGTGGGCAGTGCATGAGCTCCTGGTCCCAGTGAAAGCCATGGTGAAACACATCCATGTTTACTCTTGGGTTTCCTGAATGCGTATTTCTGAAAAAGGCAGCAAAGAAAGAAAGTGATGAAGCATTGCTCTTTCAAGGAGAGCATTCCAGGCCATCAGTGATCTCACAAAGCATCCATAAAACACTGAATCTAAAGTATGACTTAAAACAATGCCTTAATAGGAAATCTGATCAGAACTGCTTTTCCTTATGGCATTTGTGAAACTCTGTGGCCAGTCAAGACACGTGTTAGTGACAGGCTGCGTCAGCTCTGGTGTGCCATCTGAAGTCTGCCCAGGTGAATTCAATAGGCAGAGGCAGCTCCATGGCAACAAATACTAAAGAAACATCCTGTTAGCCAGAGACCTAATTTTTCAAAGATACATGGAGCGTATTCTGGCACAACAGGAAGAAAAATACATTTCAAAGAGTGATAATGAGCAAAGCCTTAAAAATTTTCCTTCTCAAGAAGAGAAGCAGATCATGGTATTTTTTAATTAGCCATAAAGGATTTTTCCTGGTAACAAAATATATTCAGGATGAGATTTTACAGCCTTTGCTTAGACAATATTCAAATAAATTTCATGTAGTTGTTTGGGATTTTTTTCGGTTTTGGGGTGTTTTTGGTTTTGTTTTTTGGGGTTTTTTTGTTTTGTTTTGTTTTGGTTGGTTGGTTTTGGTTTTATTTTTTTTTCTGGTAAAATCAGGTTGCATCTGTTTATTCACTCAAAGCTCAGGAAGTCCTGCAATTTTTCAGGAACCATTCATGTTCAGCTATTACTTAAGCCCTAGTTTTCCAAGATTTGTGAATGAGCTGTATATCAGGGTACCAAAAGGAGTCCTGAAAATCATTCATGGTAGCTTCTTTAGCTTCATAGAATCTTTCATGAGTTACAAAGTGCTCTACACTAGTTTTTGAGTGGATGCCAGAATCCCAAACATGATTTCTCATGTATTGGACATATTTCAGCATGGCTTATAAGCACTAACATAATTCTTACTTCATGCAAGGTTTTTCTAGCACTTTATACAGACTAATTTAATTTTTACTGTAGTAAATGTGTTTATATCTTCTAAATGCTCATCTACTATTCAATACATAGCAAAACCCCACATTTTCATTTCTACAGGCTGACACAAAACATTTAGAACAGATCAAACACATGACAAAAGATAACAATGTGTGTAAAAGTCTCTCAACAACAGAATAACATATAGGTGAATGGCTGCTTGCATAAGTAGTATGGCCAATGTCATAAGAATTACCAGTATAAATTTCTGGGAAATGTAGTTTGGGTCACTCTGAGGTTGTTTCTTTAAGAAAAATCTCTGTTGCATGCTTTAACAAAAAACAATACTGTTCTATTCAGTTTTGCTATATATGTCACCCAGCATAAAGGAAACAATGACAGTAAACATAGTGAGATAGACAGAACCAAAATTTTAGTTGTTTGTAGCCAAACCATTGTTCACAAATCAACTCCTGAACTCCTGCTGTTTCAAATCCAGTTTAACTATTTAAAACAAGATTAATTCTTGGTTCTCACTTGTATGTTCAGTGTAATAGTTCTCCAAACAGTAGCTGTTGCTGAAGCAGCAATGTCCTAAAGCAGCAAAGTGGCCAGCTGACTGTGGTCACCCACTCAGCAGTTCGAGCTTCATTTGCCATGTAGATCCTTCTGGAAGAAGCATCAGTTTGTCTGTAGTGTTTGTTCAGCCATTAGTGTGAACTAGAAGGGCTTTTAGTGGGAACTTCTGCCAGAGTAAGTGTTCTTTCTTTTTGTTTTTTTTTTCTTTCCTCTAAATAAACAAGGTTAAAGTTGTAATAAGGGCTTTTACATGTCTTTGAATCAATTAGCAATGAAAACAGAGTGCACACAAAATATCTACATGAAGATCATGTATAAGAAAGAAACTTGTTATATCCTCCTTGCTCTGAGAGTTCGTTATCAGAGTAGGTGCTACTCATATCCTCCTTGCTCTGAGAGTTCGTTATCAGATTAGGTGCTACTCATAAGTGCTCCTCCACACTGCAGTTTAGATCACTGCACAGCCGGGTGTCTGCTCTGCTTTCCTTGGAATGCACATGCTGTTGTGCAACAAGCCTATAAACTCTTTAATTAGCATTCATGCTGCTGTTTGCCACTGCAATAAAAGTTCATTTACTATGATCTGCTCTACTGTCTATATATAATCGCCGTGTGCAGAGGTACATTCTGCGTGTTTTAAGAAAATTCACCACTCTTCTGCATTTTCTACCATGCTTCAATTAGAAAGGGAAAAACAACTCTAAGATAGGTGTCTTTCTTGCAAAAATATGTGTTTCAGTACATTTAATGTTTTCACTTTTCTGAATGTCTTGCAGAATTAATTATTTTGCCAAGTGGCTTGCACTGTATAATTTAAATGCCTTTTTTCTTTTTTTTGAACATTTTCAAATAGAGTGTTGATTAAAAATAATAGTACCATTACAGAGTGAAATTATAACTTGCAGATCAGGAAAAAGGAGTACAGAACAGTTCAGTATTTCCAAGGTGAGACTGTACTGGCTTTTTAACCAAAATAGACATTGGATAAATTAAAACGTTCTTTAAGAACAGAAATCAAATCTCAGGATATTTCAAACTTCTTGGAATATTCAACCATCAGACTAAAAATTAATATTCACCCCTTATTCCTTGTCCTGTCAAAATGGGTATTCAGAATAGAGACCATTTGTGATCATAGAATGATAGAATTACAGAATATTTTGGGTTGGAAGGGACATTTAAAGGTCATCCGGTCCATTCCCATGCAATGAACAGAGATATCCTCAACTAGATCAGGCTGCTCAGAGCCCTGTCCAATATGACTTTGAATGTTTTCAGGGATGGTGCATCCTCTGACTGAGATGATTATGGGAACTTCCTGACAGATGTGTATTGTGGATATAAGCACCCTTATAGGAGTTTCTTAGGGGAAAAAAGTTACCTAGTCTTTGGTCCCATTGAAGGGAAATACAAAGTCCATTGAGTTGAGTGCCTTTAAAATCACTTGGCACCCCAGGAGGGTTTTTCTGGTTTGTTTTTTACTAGTGCTGAACCTCGATTCCAGTGCCATTTTATGAGAGTAATCCTGTTTTTAGATCAGACCTTACATTTTAGAAGTAACTAAAATTTCAGAGATACTACACAATATCTTTTAGAGAAAATCCAAACTTGTCAAATCAAACAAAAAAAGTCAATTCCAAACAGAAAAACATGACAAAAAGTGTTGAAAACACAAGTGGTAAAGCTGATCTGACGTACCTTAAAATGTCCCTTTTTGGCTTTTGGGTAATTAAACAGATATCAGATTACAAGACAAAATATCCCTAAAAACAGAAACAAAAACTATTTCAGTGTAGTTAATGTTTGCTCAGTTGGTCTATGCATACAACTTTTTTTTAATGAGGAGCAATGTAAATATTAGAAAGGTAGACTAGTTGTAAATGTAACATATAAGTACAAAAACTATAAATGCAAAGTATTTTTAAAATAATTCCTTTAACAGAAAAAAAAGATTTATAATGTCCAGGAGGTATTGCGATATGCAAAATTAAAAAATTTTTTTAAATGTCTGGATGCATTGCAACCGACCAGGGCAATGGAACATTCGGCAGTCACTAACACTTTCTCATCTTCTTTACTAAACGTGCTTCTGTAGGAAAAGCACTGAAGAATCAACTTAGGTACAATATTTTGAAAATGTAGTTTGATTATATTTTCAGAGCTCAGGGAGTTAGAAGTAGCATTGTATTACATTCAAAGTTAATGATCAGACTGGGAGCCATTTGCAATGAGTGTACAGCATCAGTTTATTACAAAACCAAACATCCTCCCACTCCAAACCAAAATGAAGTCTTTCAAGATTTAGTATCTTAAAATTGTTGCTACCACTTTTATCTCCCAGACAAGTGGAATCAAACTTCTTTGGAATAATTCAATGCAATTACTTTTTAAGTGGGTTTAGCAGTTGTACAAAAAGGAGGATTAGATTTGACTGACCAACTTTATTGGCAAAAGTATATAGTAAAACCCACTTGTAACCCTTAGCAGAGGTTCATCTGTCTGTGATCCAAGGCTAAGTCTGGTTAAAACAAAGGAAAATAAAGAAAGACAAAAGAAAGAAAGAGACAAAAGAAAATTGCTGGTAAAAAAAAATAATAAAAGCCTGAAAATTTTGAAAAGTGAAAGCACAGACAGAAAGGTATTTGATGAAAAGTAGTTGTTTTCTATAGAATATAAAATATTTTCCAAGCTGTTTTATTCTTTACTTAGCCATTCAGACTAGTAATAGGAAAATCATGTTGTTGACATAGGCAGGCCATAGACCTTACTGTAAATTGTCTCATTTCATTGGTATCAGAGCAGTACTGTATGATCTCAGAAGATGTGAAGCCCTCAAGCTGTAGAAGAATAGAGAAGAAGTATAACTGCTGCAGAAGTAAAATCAGCACTCTTCATTGTTTGTTAGATTACAAAGACCACATGATCTTTAAATAGTATCTTTGTCAGTAGGAAATTACAGTTCTCTGTGGGATCTTAGATTAACAAGAACTCACCTTGTCAAGAGGCATTTTTATAGTCTCTATTTCAACTTCCCTTGCTCTCTGTAAAAATACCCCAAGATGTTAATACTGTGAACAAAGACATCTGCAGATAGATTGCATCTTTGCATTTCTAGCACACAGCATACATATTGTTATATCTTTGTCAGTCAGTGCCTTTGTTGAGAGCAAATCACTGCAGATTGGAAATCCAGATGATTTAATCACCTTCTCCTCTGCTTCAAAATTTTTTTGAAACACTACTGCTGGTCCACAAAGATTTCCGAAGCCAAGGATAAATGAAAGCTTGGTGTGGAGCCACAATGGATCTGTGACTACATGGATTAGCAAAGTGTGTAAAGGTCTCTCCTGGCACATCCCCAGCAGCCAGAAGTCTGTACTGAGGATGGCTGAAGGGAGCTGGCACAGATAACAGGAGAGTGTCAGGATCCAGCCAGGGCTGCACATTCCACCTGAACAAGCTGGTAGTACTCAGGTGGCTGGCACGCACTGCACTCTGTCCTGCTGGAAGCGTGCTGCTTCTGTGCTGGCCAGCTCTCATAAAACTACCTTTGATTTATGGCTTCAGCCTGTGTGATCCTTGGCTATAGTGGTATATGTGCTCACAGGCGAGCTAAACTCACAAGCGAACTAAATGTAGGGCTCTCTGAGTCTCTAACCCTTCTGCTGTTCATTTTCCTTACTGTTTCAGAGAGAAAGTGATTTAACTGAAGTTTGTTCCATATGGATATGAGTTCATGTATGGAAACTATGAGGCCAAAATGCCCTAAGACAAACACAGCAGAATGTCATGAATAGGAGGTGATGCTTGGCTGTTCTCAGGACACCCTGAATGAGTCTTATACACAACTTCAGTTAGCACTAAAACCCATGCATTTGGAGCACAGACAGGTTAGACTGCTGTGCTGGCACTTTTCAGAGTGCACCATAATCAAGAGAAACCAGCCTAAAAATGTGTGCAGTACAATCAGTTCACACAAAGAGCTGTGTAACTGCAGCCCTTTAAGCCCTACAGGAAATAATATACAATGGCAGAAAAGCATCAACCACATACACCACAAAGCGAGGACATCAGGACTGATTGGACTAATGATAAAGTTTCTTGAACATCTGGTAATTAGTCTTAGTTTGGACAGATTGTAAAATGTTGAGTTATATAACCAATTCCCTTTAACTCTAGTCAGTATGTATATGCCAAGAGACCTTTGTTTCTATGCCTTCTCAGTTACTTTTCATGAAGTTTAAGAGAAAAACATGTTTAGAGCTGTACATCCCACTTAGAAAAAAGTCAAAATGTCAAGAAGCAACACTGTGCTGAGAAGTACCACAGAAAAAGTTTTAGCTGTAAGCAGAGCAGAATCAAAAAATAAGTTCATTGACACAGATGAAGTATGAGTCTGCATTTCAGATTTTGGAATTTATCTGATGACTGCTTATGCATACCTACCAGGCTGGCATATTGAGTGCCAAACAGCTGAATATCTGTGGTGTTGAGACACTGTTTGGTTCAATAGCCATTGAAGCCACCATATAGAATGGAAAGAATTGGTTGCCTAATAAATCTTATCACTTTCTTTGGACTAAAAGTGCAAAATCTGCTCTCTGGTGTCTCCTTTCCTTTCCATCAAAGCAGCAGTTGCTCTATTCCTAAATATTATTCCATGTTATTCTATGTCCTTTTACTCTGGTATTTATTCTGATTGTAATTTGTGTCATCAGTGCAATTCTATCACTATTCTATGGTGATTTTCTTACTAGAGTTTTACAGCAGTTCTTGTATCCTGCTCATTTTAAGCATGTATTGGTTGTAGCATTCAATGAAGCTTCTCAAATTAACAGTACTGCTGTGAACACACATCTAAGAGCACTCGTCTCATGCACAAGAATGCTGCTGGCAAAAAAACTACATATGATAATGCTTCCAAAAATAGTGTTTCACCAGTGTTACTTCTGACCAGCAAAACTCTCCTGAGAGACTTGTAAACATCATACCCACATTAGTAGTTGTGCCACATACAATCACATCACACTGTACCAGGTCTAGGCAAAACTTTTTACTAAGTCAGTATTTTATTTCAGCTTCATAAATATAAATCCAGTCTAGTAAAAGATATCTTAGCAAGCAGGCTACTATAAAAGTAATGATAATTTTTAAAAAATCCCTTTCTGTGACATCAGATGTTCTGAAATTACTAAAGCTGAGTAACAGCCAATTGGGATAACTTAGTTGTTATTTTGATTGATAAACTCCTATAGGAGAGCTCTGAATTGAGGCAGAGACCAGGCAAGCTCTAGTTATTTTAATAATAATTCAAAAAAATCAATTATTCTCAACAAAACTCTTCTTAAGTATTTTATAAGGATGAACTATTTTGGAATTATTATCATAAATCTTTCAGAGAAAAGGAAAATATTGTCAATGTTCACTCATTTTTAACAGTGATCTCATTTATAGGCCATAGGGAGTATTTCAAGCTATTATAGAAGCATGTTTTAAATTGTAATTGTCTCTAAAATGATGAGTCATTTGAGTTCCAGCTTAGACAGCTCAGTTTGTAGAGCTGCCAGCTGGGGTTATGCAGTAGGATACAGACACAACCCACCCTTTTCCCCTGAGATTTTATCAGCAATAGTTTTTAAGTGGTCTTTTCACATTTCACACTACCATAGGTGCAAGAAGAGTGGCTCAGATTAGGTCAGGTTCTCCGAGCATTGCCAGGTAAGTCACTCCAGAGGAGAGATCAGATTTTTCTAGTTTAATTATTGCAGAGCTCTGGGCTTCTATCAAGTATTAAAACTGCCATAAGGTGATGTTGGTTTATTGCAGTTCTCTAAATTTGCTAAGACTATTGTTCTTCAGAGGATTTAAAACACTAACAGCTATTGCATAGCCCTTCTTGCATAGCAGCCTGAAAACCAGGTTGGAACACTGAGTGTACATCTCTTCCTCTATGGATGCAATAATTTCATACTGTAATACCAAAGAATCCAAATTTTAGTCCTAATCAACAAACCTGAGTCACACTTTATCTAATGCCCACCCTGACACAAATGCCCTGTGCAGCTGTAGCTGGTGGAAATTTGAAACCTGTGGAAGCGAAGTAGCAGTGCCCTGAGATGGGCACTCCAGGCAAAGCCACTGCTCTCATCCTCAGACTTTTATCAGCTTTACAGACTGATAAAAATGCCTGAGAAGGCAGAGAATGCTGTAGCTACATTTACTGCCAACTTTTCCATTTCTCAGGAGTTACTTCACATCAATACAACTTATCTTACTTTGGTAATAAATAAATTAATAAATAAATACAAGTCTCACTTCAAGATTTTGCACCAGATACTGTTTTAAATACTCAAACCTTTAAAATGAGATCTATTCAGATAGTCATTATTTTTTCCTTACAAAATGTAATCACTGAAGAGACCGGAAATATCCTAAGCTTCTGGACCTCTACGAGATATTGGGTAGAAAACAAATTCACAGGTTAGTGACCTGTTTTCCACAGCAGCTTCAAAATTTTCACTTCCATGATGTCAAAATTTGGTCCTGCTAGGAATTCCCAAATGAGAAGCACAAATGCATTTAAAAGAGAGGAATGCTATAAAATGAGAAGAGATAAATATTACTTCAACAGTTTCGGAAGGTCTAAAGTCTTTTTCTCATTTGGTGTTGGCACAGTGCTGTCTATCCATCTATCTATCTAGAAAAAAAACCCCCACAATCAAATGTAAATATTTATTGCAAGGCCTGGTTTTGTATATCCAAAAAATTTAAGGATGACAACCAAATGTCTCGTCAATTCACCAGGAGAGCCCAAAAATAAATAGTCCTTCTTTATTGTGATATCCAGTGCACAGTAATGAAATAAACTTTCCTGCAAGAAAAATACATATTAATTTTCATTTCTACTATCATGGATCTGGCCCACACCATAAATAAGGGATAAGTATGAAGTATACAGTATTCATAAGAATGCATTCACTATGCAGTACATTAATGCACTACCACTTTCATTGTCTCTAGATTTTCTTCAGACCATAAATGTATTCTCAAGGCAAACATGTAACATACAGGTGGTGTCACTACTAAAACTATTGATATTTTAATATCATTTACGATATGAACTGTTACTTTCTGTGACTTTATGAGCAATATATATCTGACCCAGAAAAAAATACAATTAGAAAACAGACACTAGTTGCTTTAGAGCAGCCATATCATCAACTTCTGCTTTATTGTTTATAACGAAAAGATATCAAGAAACAATATCTAAAAAATCCTATGGTTTGCAAACCAGTGAGCTTATAATAGATTTTATTCTAAACCCACTAACTTGTGTGATGAGAAGGACGGGAAATACACTGCTTAAGGAAATGCATGTTAAAGATTTCACATTAAACATTTACATGGGATTAAATATTATTGAAACATAGCATTTCTTGGGTGAATAGCAATAGTTTACAATTCCATAGCTATTTAGAGCACAAAAGATTTTCTTTCATTGTATCACAGTAAAGTATGAGACTTAAGGTAAATAGAAGCTTTCCCTGGAGGAACCAAATTTTCAATATTTTGGGAAAAAGTCAACAACAACAAATATTGCTGCAATAAGGCCACTGAATACCCTCCACTCTATCTTGCAGCACCTTTGTGAAGTGCCAATTAGTTGTAATTGCCTGATAAACCTTTGAGAAACTTGAGATCAAAGTAGCAAAAGTAAGGGAAACAGCGCAGAGGTGTGTATTTGTGAACTTCCAAACATTTAATTTTGGTTTTCTGCCAAAATTAAGAGGAAGTGTTGGACAGCTTTCTACGTTTGCAGCTATAAATACTGATAAATTTTTGACTGCAAGAAATAAGCAATTGAGAGTCAGGGTGAACTGCTTCCTACAGTGATTCTTTAAGGGGCTCTGAAAACTTCTAATTAAATGATATGTGATTTATATATATATATATATACTTTTAATTAAATACATTAAGATCACCTTTAAAATATATTCCGTTCATTATTTTAGTTCACTCGCATTTACCTTTGATTTCTTCCTTTAATTCTCTTAAGGCAATCTCTGAAGTGTAAGGAGCTATTGCTTTAACTGAGGACACATTGACTCAGACAGAGACATCTTATTAACTTGGCATTTTAAAGCATGTGTTCCAGACTTATGAACAACTTTGGAAAGACGAGAAGTGCTATCCAAATAGAAAATTTTATCTGATGGGCACATTTTGGGATTAACAAAACCATGGAAAGTACAGTCAGATCTGTGCAGTGCAGGAAGCTGAAGGAGTTTATTGATAGCAAGTAAACTCAACTTTGAAAAGAAAACACTATTCTTTGAATTTCAGATTTTCAAACAAGCTTACTAATGAGATGATGTTTGGGTACTTCACATATTGACATAGCTTTGGCAGAAATAAAGAGGGTAGTAAGTAGAGTTTTCACTTTCTATTTTTATTTTTCAAAAATGCTTACTTGTTTAAACTTTTAAACATAAGAATCTGTAGCTCTAGTGGTTTCTGTACAGCATAAATTGTAATAAATTGCAGGGATGTGGACTGGCTGGGTGTGTTAGAATAAAATAACTATATGATATCTGTCTCATCTCATTCCCTTCCCTTCTCTAGAGTATCTAGCAGTAGTTTGACAGAGAATATTGTACACTCTTGGAACTCTATGAGGCTGGATGGAAGGGACAAAGTCAGGGTAAAGTTGCTATATATGAATAATTTTTAGAGTTACATAAGGTTGTTAAATAAGTCCATTTGATTGGTAAGCTCCCTAAATTCAGCTTCTGTCAGTCTGAGCAATTCAGAATGTATCTCTCAAGCATTCAGGACCTAGAAATTAAGCATTTTCTAGGGCCCAGCCAAGACATGCTTCAGGATTGCCTAGTGTGTGAACTATCCTCTAAGAAAAAGTATGATCTCTGCCTTTCCAGAGATGGTTGAGAGAAAAAGACAGATCCCTATTCTTAGACAAGATATCTAATGTATGAAGAACGTTACTGGGGACATTGCCTTGTTGCTTTTACCGGAAGGAGCCTGAGATCCCTGTCTCCTACTCCCCAAAGGACTATGATTACATCACACTTACTGGCAACTCTGAGGAGTGACACTCCTCTATTCTCATTAGGACTCGATAAGAATTAATTTAAGTTGGTAGGTCAGAGAAAAAGAAAAGAAGGAATGTGACCTGCAGGTGGCACAGAACTGGGGGTTGTGCTGCCATTGAGAGGGACCTTGATGGGCTGGAGAAATGGACAAACAGGAATCTCAGGTTCAAAAAGTCAAAACCCCAAGTCATGTCCCCGGGGAGAAATAACCCCATGCACCAGAACAGGCTGGGATCAAGCTGGAAATCAGCTTTGCAAAGGAGGCTTTTGCCCTTATGTGCTGTAAGGACATGTTGCTGGCTCATGTCCAGCTTGTCCGTCAGCACTGCCAACAGGCTGAGGGAGGTGACCCCTCCTCTCTACTTGGCCCTGATGAGACAAATCTGGAGTGCTGAACCTCCCAGGACAAGAGACACATGGACCTACAAGGCCAGCAAAATTCTACAAAGATGCTTAAGGGCTTGTAGCGTTTGCTGCATGAGGAGAAGCTGAGAGGGCTGGGACTGTTCAGCCTGACAAAGAGAAGGCTTGGGGGCATCATATGCAGGAGTATGGATACTTGAAGTTAAACAGCTGTTGTGCAGAAGATGGAGCCAGACTCTTCTCAGTAGTATTTAGTGATAGGACAAGAGGTGATGTCCACAAATTGAAACAGAGTGACTGAGTGCTGCCACAGGTTGACCAGAGAGGTTGTGCAGTCTCCATCCTTGGAGATTCTCAACATTTAGCCGGACATGACCATGGGAAACTTTCTTTTGCTGAGCCTACTCTGAGCAAGGGTGATTGGACTACAGAATCTCCAGAGGTGTCTTCCCACCTCAGCTCTTCTTTGACTGTTACTCTTCAGCCTGGTGGCCAAGTTTTATCACTTGTGCATTCTAGTCTTTGCTCCAAGGAACCGTAGGCCCTGGAGGAAATGCACAAGCGGTTGCTGGATATGGGACTAGCTAGTTTTGGATTTGAGTATTTTGATCTGCATTTATGTTTCATACAATTTGGCAGAACAGCCTCCTTCAGCCAATCTCTAAGGGAAAAGTGATCAGATTCAGATCTTTGATAGAAAAGTTGTGCACACTCAGGGGAGGATTACATTCAATTCTCTGTATCCAGACTGAATTTTCC
The DNA here is from genome assembly GCA_013397955.1 of Grantiella picta. NCBI lineage: Eukaryota > Metazoa > Chordata > Aves > Passeriformes > Meliphagidae > Grantiella > Grantiella picta. Next base: position 1,783,054 of record VZRM01003179.1, on the reverse strand, counting down.
CTGCAATCCCAAAGTCCTCTAAACTGTAGAGAAAAAGGTGGGATTAATATATTTTGCTACCTTTTGCATTAGCCATGACTAGAAACAGGTAGTTGCTGTACAGATATTTGGGGCTTTTTTTGCATAGATATTTGGGTCTTTTTAAAATTCCTTTCTGTTCTACTGCCCTTGTGCTCCCTTACAAAATCTTGTGCAGAGGTAAGACCACAGAGCTAATGAAGTTTCTTTTGTTGTGTCTAAGTGCTGATAGACAATTTCACAAATTTACCAAGCTCTAGGGGTTACTTGAAGCACCTAATGATGCTGCTTAAAACTGGTTGGAAATCCCCGTGTTTTGAGCTTTCTGTTGAACTCTAGTAGAAGTCTTTCAATTTTCTTACCATTCTGCAGAACTTAGCTGATGAGAGTATGTGAGAGACAAGACATGAGGAAAGCTCATTTGTGAAGGAACTCTCTCCTTCATTAGATTTTCCCTGAGAGAGCTTGATCGATCATTTTCTCATTTAAGTAGGTAATATGGAACCACTGTATAATTAGAGTGAAAATAGTAGATGTAGCCAACAGGCAGAGTTAAAGACAAGCAAATTAGTGTCAAAACTGTTACATTAATATTGATGAATATTTTCTGGCATCACAGACATATAAAACATTGCTTCTTCCCTGTCACTGCATGGGAAATTGTTTTGTCTTATTTGTCTTACCTTCAAAGACCTAAAAATCCATTCATGCAGTAAGGTGCAGTACCAAGTAATTTAAAAGTTTACTTTCAACTCTTTTTTATTTTTTTCCCCTTGGAGCAGATTAATTATGGTAGAAGTATTTGCAGCAGCCTATCTGTCACCAGGAAATAATAACACCAGGCAGCACGAGCTGCAGGGGTTGACTTACTGGAAGGGTATTATATGATCTGGTAAAACCTAACAAATTTAATTTGCTTTAATTTTTTTAAAAATCAGTTCCACAGTGAATTAGCTAAAGAAGTGTCATTGTGGTGACTGAAGGATGTAAACCAGATATAGGTTTTTTTGAGTTGGTCTGTAGTAGAGATGTTTATATCTCACATTTTAAATAGACATAGGGGATAAATGAACATGCAATGTGTATTTCATCAAACATACTGCCTAGGAACTTTCGGTACTTGAGATACAGTGCTGGTTGCCAGCTGTATTTCAGATTATCTCCTTATCATGTAGATCTCAGTAACAGAGGCACTGTGCAGACTTGGGAGTTTTGTTATAAAGAATGCAAAAGACTGTGTTGTCATTTATTTAAAATAGCATGAAGTAGAAATAACTGCTTTTAGTAAAATTTTGCCAATATAAAACTAACCTGAAAATTCAGAAGTTGTTTATTCTTTACATGTTATAAAGTCTCACTAACTTTAAGAGCTTTAGAGAGCAAAGTCTGAGTCTAACATCTGATGCTATTTGTAACCATGAATATAGTCAATGTGAATGTATCTTCTGCCAAAACTGTGTCTCACCATGTGAACAAACCAACAACTTCCCCAGGGAACAAGCTTGGTAATTCTTTGTAAAAGGTGGCTATTTCTGAAATAAGTAGGACAAAAGCGCAGAAGACAGGAAAGGGCCTTTTTACTAGTCAAACAGCCATTTTGAACATACAAAAACATAATTTTTGAAAAAGCCAGGGACCTGAGGGTTTGTTCTTACTGTCTGAGATACGCTTTGTTGTGAATTCTGAAGGAAAAAGTATGGAATATTTCTTACTTGAAATCAATACGAGATATTCAAAAGCAACTCTTGTTATTGTTACAGTTATATTCATACTAGAACTATAAACTGCAAGAGTGTATTGCAAGTTCATATCTACTTCAAGTCATCAGCAATTTTCAGTTTTTATTGCCTAAATCAAATAGTTATCCAGTATTGGAAACTCCAAAGCCAAGGCAACATGAACCATTTGTGATTTTCTGTGTCTTCATCTGTAATACTAGTCGGCTGTAGAAATGAAAGTGGTTAGCAATTGTTTTACTGAGAACTTGAAAAAGATTAGGCACATTCCCAGGGTCAGCTAATATGTCTCAGCTGGGAAGCAATAGCTTTAAAAAAAGAGTGATTGAAGATGTGCAGAAGACCTGATCACTTGCAGTCTAATGTAAGCTGGTGAATACCAGTGGTGGTATTTGCACCTTGATATTTAAATATCTTTCGGGGGTTTTAGTTGTTCCTTTTATTTTCTTTTAAAGCTAGAGTATGCTTTTTAATAACAAAATAAAATAAATTAAGTAAAAAAAACTTCAAACCAACCAATCACCCAGAAAAAAAGGTAGGATCCTTTTGCTCTATTTATGCTTCCTTAGAAGTCAGACCATTCTGTCTGAAGTGTCTCTTGCCCGTGATCCAACACACACTATAACAATGAAATGTCTAAAAAAAAATCTCCAGAAAAATCAGGTTTTCTCCACCAAAACTGAAACTTAATACATAGCAGGAATTATACTGGTGGGAGAAATTAAATGAGAGAAAGGGAAGGAAACAAAAAAAGCCACTTCACTCAAGTAAAGTACATTTTAATTACTTCTAGAAAACACAGTTCCATGAGCAGGAGTAATGGTCAAGAATGAAGGTTTAATTGTGTGCACTACAACCTAAGAATTTTGATAGTGTATTAAAATATTATATGCTAGAAAGGATTTTACAACAAATAGTCATGTGCTTTCTTAGTTCATCCTAATAATGCCATAAACACCAGATATTCAGCTACTCCACTGTCTAGACAAATGGCATATCTTTGCTAATTGCAAGTACAAAAAGCCAATTTGAAAACTAGGTTTTATGGTGGCAGGAAATCAAGAAAATTGACTATGCTCTCATAAGCTTTTTTCTCTCTCACTACTCATGGTGGAATGAAGTCTTGTGAACAAAATTACACGGATTTCTTCAACTATGAATATGTATTTTCCAAACTACGGGGCTATGAACATATAGATCATATTTTCAATGCCTGTCTCAAGTTTGTTTTTAAAATTGCCTGTTTTGTAATATGTGGACTATTTCCAGTGTTAAAGCTTGACTTCTTAGCCACAATATTTTCCAGCAATATTTGAGAGAGTTCTTTGGGAGTTTGTGTTTGCCAGTGAGAAAGTACCGCAATGTGGAGGGAGTAATATTCTTTATGTATTTGTTGTTTGTTTTGCTATTTGCAGAGTCATCTACAAGAACTTTCTCCTGGACATTTCCTTGTTCTGGCTATCCTGTTTTGTATCAGTTTTGCCCCCTTTGTCTACAAGTGAAAAGAGAGATGTTTTGCGTTTGTGCAGGATGAGGAATCACTGTGCAACGTAGAGTGCATTGCCACTTGTGTTCATTTTTTTACCATATTACTGAAGAGGTCTTATTGTCCATTGCGTCTTTTTCTCTGAAACCTTGTGCAAAGTGCATAAAAAATTATCAGTGATGTTCTGGAGTGCAACAGAATGATTCTAACATGCATGGGCCTTCTCACATGGATAGTACCTGGGAAAGGATTGCATTCCTGGCTGTAGCTCAGTGCGGATCTTTTCTGAATGCTGCTTTGCTGTCCTGGGCATACTAAACCACCACTTGTATATTGCCCATTTACAACTTTCTAAACTTGCTGATAATTATAGCTACCTGCACCTGAGTCACTGTGTCATGCATGTAGCTGACCTTAGGTTGTGTACTTAAATTCAATACCCACCCCCTATGGGGCTGGGATGACAGTCAAAAAGTAGGTGTGCTCTTGCTCCAGAGCTCATACTATGCCTTTGCACAGGAATATGTAGATGGCTTTTGAAGTCCTGAAACTAGGACACACTGCCAGTTATCAGTGATAAAACCACCCAAGACTACCAAGACAACACCAACACACTTCAGAGTGGAATCAAAAGATCACTAACTTAAGTTTATGCTCTGTATTCACAGCAGGGTCTCTCCAAAGAGAGTTTTATTACCTGTACTGCTGTGTATATAATATCTTCTGTGTGATTCTCAGTGAAATCTCCAACAGTCTCTTTGCCTTTCTGACGAAATAAACAGTTGCAGCATGTGTTGGTTTTGCTTAGCCCAGAACATCAGCAAGGTATCTTTAGCCTCTGAGAGAAATTTAAACCTTTCAAAAGCTGTTGTGGTAGGCCTGAAGAAGTGTCTGAAGGGTTGGGAGAAGAAGCACCCCTGTATTCAAGTGTTGGTTTGGCTAAGCCCAGTTTTTGCTAGTGGGTGGGGAATGGTACAAAGATGCCTCCCGTGTGTCCTGTGTGAAAGTTCTGGATGTTTTCACCATGTCCAGCAGAGCCAATCTCTGATGGCTCTGAGAGTGATGGACATGCTGGCCAAGGCTGGGCCAATTAGAGATGTTAGTTGCCTCTGTTAAAACATATTAGAAGAAATCAAAACAATGTGAGCATGCACTTCTTTTTAGCAAGAGGACNGAGATTGGACCCATGCCAAAGAAGTCCCCAGAGGACTGTCTCCCTTGGGAGGGACCCCATGGCTAAGTAGAGGACGTCTCTCCTTGAACAGCAGAAGAAATTTCGGTGATGGACTGACCAAAGAAGAACCCTCTTACCCTGCCCCCACCCCATGCTATTGGCTAGAAGGAGGGAGGGGTGTAAGCAGAGAAACAGTGTCTTAAGAGGGAGGGGGAGTGAGTGAAGAAACAGCGATTGTAGCAAAAGAAGAATTGATTGGGCAGAAGAAATTTTGGTGATGGATTGACTAAGAACCCCCATACCCTGCCCCCCAGAGCTGTTGGTTAGAAGAAGAGAGGGGGCTGAGCGGAGAAACAGTATCTTAAGAGCTTATTTTTACTTCTCATTTGCCTCCTCTGACTCTGTTTACGGTTAGGTTAGCAATAAATCACTTTGCATCTTTAGGTTTTCATTCTGTTTTCCCCTTTTCTCAGTGCGTCCTCCCACTGGTTCTTTATCTCAACTCACAAGCCCTGTGTGTGTGTGAGTTTTCTTTCCTCTGTTCTGTACAGCTGTGGCAGGTGAGGGCAAAGAGAGCAGATGTCATAGGTGTCTGGCATTTGGCCAGGGTCAAACCACGACAAAACACAAAAACTTGGCCTTTTCATCAGAAGAGATAAACAGCTGCAACACAAAAACTTGCCTTAAACCATCAGTATGGATGGTGGAGAAGAACAGGAAGAGCCCATATCATATGGGTCATGGGATTTGCATAGTAGGTGGAAGGATAAATGCTAGAAAGTCCTTGCCAGAAAAGCTAAGAAGAGTTGCCCTGGTGGCCTCCCTGCAGCATGAGAGACCACAGAGAACAATTTGGTGTGATCTTAATTAAGACTGGAATATGTCATAAGAATTGACTAGTCTATTTCCCCATGCATATCTCTTGTCACCTCTCTTGGATAGGACAATTAGGTCCTGCTGACCCCTGGGAAAAGAAGGAGCGAGGGTTCCCCAGCCAGCAGCAGTGGAACAAAGTGATGTCACATACAGACACATCTATAACACTGCGTTAGAGTTGATCGGTGTTATCTTGGGCCAATATGGAAATAGTTGCTAGGCAGATTTAGGTTGCCAGGTAATCCGCTTTTAATGCTCTCTGGCAATATCAAAGCTGAGACCCTGGCGAGGAGAGACTGCCATGTGGGGCTCCGCTTGGGTGCCCTGCAGCTGTAAGGTGGAGATGGAGCACCCTGGAATCTCTGGGATCACCCTGACTGCTGGGATCCTGGGGATTATTGTGGTGAGGGAGCCCGCACTCACGGGGGTATCGCCCAGGCAACTCTCACCATAGTTTTCACCTGCAAAGCCAAGGCAACATGAACCATCTGAGAATGTGCCCTGCAGTGAGCTGCTGCAGGGTGAGAGAAACAGCTGCAAAGCCTTGGATCCTCCCGCTGCAAGCGCTGAAGCTTGGCACTGACTTCATTGTCTTCAAGCGCCTGGGCAGGGGCTCCTGTTCAGCTTGGTCCTGTTATCAGGGACATAAAAGGAAAGAGGCACTTCTTACATTCCCCTACGTGACCCAGAGCAACAGCTCCGTGTGTGGATTTTTTGTTCTTTTGGGGAGAAGGGAATGTAGGTGGGTCTAGTAAAATAAATTGCAGGACTTTCTGTTTTGATTAAAGCCATTGTGTAACTACTGCTTGTATCTTCTGTAGTCACATTCCTACAGCTACACTCACAATAGAAGGCAGCTTATTTTTAAAATGAGAGGAAGGTTTGACAAAACGTTATAGTAAAGGAAGAAAAGCAAAGAACATTGATAAGATATCAACCCTAATCCATATATCAGACAGATATAAACCTGGTTTTCATTTCTAGCTGCAGGCTTAGAACTGTTACAATGATAATTTGCTTTCTCAAGTGCAATGGCAGGGTGATAGAAAAACAATCCAAGAGTGAATATCAAAACTATGTTTTCTTACATGAAAAAGGTGTTTTTCTGTCTCTGGAGAAATGCCACATTAATGTTTAAAGCATGAAATACAGTAAAGGAATAGATGGCAGTATTTAAAACATGCAGATGAGCTCCAGAAACTTCTGAGGGTATTAGTATTACTGACTGCAAAGACGGCACTATTTATCTTAGGAGTCACTGGATAATGTGTAACATATACAGAAAAGAGAGGTACAAGGTCAGCTCTCATACTTTAGGAGTGCTGCTAGTTTGGAATTGGAAGTATTTTTTATGAGGCCTTCTGCCATTTAACTTCCAAGAAAAAATACTGTAGCAAAAAAAATTCTTTAAACCTTTCCTTTTCTCTTTAATTTTCTGTGTAGGAAAGCAAGATCTTTTCTATACTTTTTATCTTAAGAGTGCCTGAAAACTAAGAATAGATGAAAGGGAGAAACACTAAGCAGCTTCATCCAGAAAAATTCCTGTATCTATAGATCCATGTATTTAAAGTTTCAAAGGAACATTATGGTTATCTAGTTAGAACTGCCTGACTGGCTGTAAAACCTCACCAAGTAATCTCTCCATCAAGCACATAACATCTGTTTGAGTAATTGCATACCTCTTACAGAGAAACCGAGTCCTGATTTAAGGGCCGCAAGTGATGAAGTTCTGCAGTCCCTACTCAGGATTTGACTCAATGAAAACATTGGCATATGCTCTCTGTCTGTTAGGTTTGAAGGAACAGAAAGATGTACCTGGCTTTAAAAACAGGTCTGTTTCAAATCTCTATGAACAAACTCTACAGAATTTAAAACAAGCTAAAAGAGAATGCATTGTAAGAATACTTGTGCACAGTCTTCTATTTTGTAAGGACACAAAAATACATTCTATTATGTTTTTTGGAAATTTTGGAGAACATTGACTAAACAGATGAATTCCACAAGTGAATCTCTTTGGTTTAAAGCTTATTTGCTTTTCTGTTTCAGTGATCTATAGGAACAGTTTCCAGCTCTCTGTAAGGTTAGAAGTCTTGTTTTACATATGGTAATACTCCCCCTTCATTGTCTTTTTTTAAGACACTAATGTAAAGAGATTTACAACAGAGGCACTAACCTTAAGTAAAGAGGTGAGTTCTCTCATAACTGCCACAGGAGTTTGAACTTTCATATGCTGATGAGACTTCGGGTGCTCAGATTTGACACCAGGGCAAAATGGTCAAGGAACTATTATTTGTCACTTAGTGATAAACACCACAAAAGCCTAAGAGCTCTGTGGCAGATATAAAGATTAACTGGCATTCTGACCAACATAATCTGTGGCTGTGGAGGAAGCTGTATAAATACATTTGGTTATTAAATGTGATCAAGATGTCTGATAAACATATACAGCAAAAGATGGCATTTTCTTGACAGATGTGGATAAAATATGTTCACAGATCACATCAGGATGGGAACCTATGCTCATATGTAACTTTAGGGCACACACTGCCAGAATTACTTGGCCTCATTCAGACACATTACTAAATAGTAGACAAATATTTCAGAATATAATAACATTACCAAAACATGATCATATTGGTAATCTTGTTTTCCATGATAGCAAACATTAGGCATACATAAGCATTCAAACTGTGGTAAATCTTCTCTTTGAAATAATGAATGCTTCCAATATTCATTTGCACCATCTGAGGCAAGAATAGATTTTGCTTACGTCCAGTGATGCCCTGCTATTGCTTGAATTGACTGTCACAGCTGAAGGTCATGAAGTGACTTGGTGCCAATACAAACAGATGAAGTACTGAGAAACCACTTTTTTAAAATATTACCTTAAGAAAAGCAAACACAAACTCCTGAAATAAAGTAAACTTTGAAGCATTAATCATGGCTTCTCAACTCATCTTTCAATGTTACATCAACAGAAAAAGCAATCATAATACTTGCACACCTAAATTGAAGAAGCTAGGGATTTACTTTGGGCCTTAAAAAGAGGTCAGTTCATACCCCTGTCAGCTATAGACTTACTGTGTTACCTTGGATAAATTGTCTGGGACAAGGTTTCTGAAGGCACGTAAACGTCTAGGTTTGTCTACATTTGCACTGGGATATTTGCTACAGATTCTCATAATTACAGGCATGAAAATTAATGCACATCTACTTTAAAATTTATCTCTAAGTAGTTTTTTTTCCCTGAGGGTTACTCTTTAGTTGACTAAGGGTTCACAAGCCCTTGAACCTGGGCAATCATAAACAGTGAAATTCAGTATGTTTTTCACTTTGTATTTTGATAAGTTAGAAAGGTGCCCATGAAGCTTTTGAGAATTAACTGGTCTGAGAGTCTGCTCTAGGAGAGTAGATTCTGTTCCCCTCTGTAATGTGAGAATATTTGTACCTTCACTAGGAGCTTTCAAATAAACACAGGACACATTGGAAGACGGTCATGTTGTGTCATAATGTAGCGATGTTTCAAGACTGAGTTTAGACAAGGAAAAGAAAATTTTCAGTTGCTGCATAAAGAATACACGTATGTTCTGTAACTTGCTCTCCCTATTTCCATAGCTCATGAGAGGAGGAAGAAAGAACATAATTCAGTTTTCATACAAAAGTATAAATAAGGTAGGGGAGAAGTCCTTGCACCAGAAATTGAGAGCTGAAATCACACAGCTGAATGTTGCTCAATACCTCCTGGAAGCTGCTCAACACGTAAGAATCTGGGCAGAATTTGTATATTTGTTTCAGACCTGGTTCTGCAATACTAAATTAAATTAATCATCTCCATTTATGCAGAATTACCTTGAAATCCAGAGGACTAATTACACAAAAATCACTCAGGATGGGAGGAGTTGCAGTGAGGCCACATGCACTCTGGACAATTGAAAAAGCTCTTTCCGCAATGCACATCCCATATCTATGATTAAGCTAATTGCTGACAGGAAGGCAAGTGTTTATTGAATGTGATGTCTCAGAAGCAATATTTGGCTCAAGAAATCCCTTCATTTGAGGAGCCTGGAAGGGATATCAGGGAAAAACAATTTAAACAGACTGCTTATAATCCTTCATAAGCACTTGCTATAGGCAACCACCAGAGGTGAGATAATTCAAAAGTGGTTAGTCCAGTGCTTGACTCTCACAGATTCCATTACACATATGAGAAACTGTATTACAGTCAGAAAAGAGTATTCTCAAATTTCTGTATCATAAACTCCAACATTTACACTTGTCATTTTTTTTCCCCATCACAGTGGACTGGTAAGATGCAACTGCTGAGAATCTTTATCTTGACAAAGTAGATTGTGCAGGCTTTATGAGGTTGCTTTAGCAGTTTACCTTTGCTACACTTATTGGATTTAAAGAAATACATTAATTCTTCGTACTAAAAGGCAAAAAACCTTTCCTTATTCAAAAATATTCAGCTATGGTTAGTCCATTTTAATTATTGCATATAAAAGTGTTTTATTCTTTTCTTCAATCAGACTGGCAGAGATCACTTAGAGCAGTCAACTAGAACAGTCTCAATAAAAACTAATTAAAAGCTCCTGTGAGTTTGAGCATGGAATCTGGTAAACTCAGTAACAAAACATAATTCTAAACATTCATGTTTACAAAAAAAAATTACAAAATCTGAACAATAAGTTAATAAAGTAAAATAGTTATCTACTGTTCAGATATAAAATCCCAGCAATTTGATTTACATATCACTATAGCAGACATGACAAAATTGTGAATAATATTATCCACTGTCATAAGTGGTACTTCGAGATTTCCAACAGAAAACTTATATTTTAATTTTCTGTTCAAACACAGCCAAAAGTAAGAGGCAAAGCCAGCCTAATAGTAATCCAAGGTTCTGTAGGAGAAACATCAACCAGGGTCGCCGTGTGTGAATATGAGTCATTTCAGGAAGCTAAAAAAAGAATAAGACACCAGAATGAGAGCCAGATACATTCATCTGTGGGAAAAAAAGTTATGGGAAAACAAGGCAAACTTCATTAAAAAAAAAAGCAACTTTCAGAATGCTGAGCTTCTGACTATAGTTATTAATGTGTAGCATTTTCTCCATATTTTGACAAAAATTATCTTGACAGTGAAATACTTAATCAAATTCTACTCACTTTGGTTATTTTACTAGCACTGACAAGATTTAGAAATGAGATTCTGAGATCTGTTAACTTCTCAATAGTTTGCAGCAATTTTATACAGCTGTCTGCAAGGAAATGCTTATTTAGTAAAATTAGTGATTTCCTTTTGTGGGAATAAACTAGTTGGAGTATTTTTTGCTTCAGTACTATATATAGGGTCAATCATACTTTTTCTGAAATAACTGGCAACACTCCTATTTACTTGGGCTTTAGTAAATGTACAAGTAGAAAACAGGATTTTTAAAATATGCTTGAAAAAAGTCATGTTTAGTATTTTTCTCTGCGAGTTTTAAATCAAGTAATGAGCAATACTTGTTTTTAATCATAATAACAGCTACTGGCATTGACCTTTCATTCTACATGGTGTCTTTTATCAAAAGTTTAAACTGAATAGATGTCTAAACAGAGCTTGTGAAAATGATGCCTTGGGCTCAGATTCTCTTAATATTTTTGCTCTGTGCATTACAGACACCAGGGGAAACACTAATGACTGCTAATACTGTCACAGCAGCTCTGGAAATAAATATAGAGCAATGGTCTGGTGCTGACCTCTGGTTTTGGTTGGGTGGTTTTTTTCTGTACTTGAATAAAACTACTGAGTTCCTCTGCTCTTTGGAGCCTCTTCACAGTAGCTGTAACAGCAGCAGCCACTGGGAGACAGTGGAGTGGTGCTGACCAAGGAGGCTGACAGAGTGTTTGCTATGCTGGTCCTTCCCTCTCTCCGGGGCTGCTTCTCCTGCATTCTTCTTTCTCTGGAAGTTGGCATGGGCCCAAAACAAAACTGTACTGAAAAATCTGCCTTCACTTTAAAGTGTCGCCTGAAAACAACAGGGAAATCCAAATGCCTTGGATCTTCATTACAACCGGGCAGTGGTTTAAATTAAGGTACAGTAACTTATGTAGTTATATTTGATCTGTGTTTAAAGATAATCAGAAACTTTTAATCTAAATCAAGTGTAAACACCTGAAAGTTCTGATGTAAATCAAAATCTGAACTGGCAGTATTAAATGCTCAGACCACACAGGGTTTTTTGTGTATATAAGCAAAAACTGTTAATTAAGACCTAGCCTGAACCCAGAGTTCCAGTCTAGACCTTTAGTCTTTCTTATTTATTCTTACAATCAGCCTATTTTGTCCTCCTCCCCAGTGCCTGAGTGAACAAGCTCTCCAAACAGGAGACTCTTTCTCCTCCCACTGCAAAATCTAGTATTTTCATTGCTGTCAGTAGCAATTTATTTGTTGCTGTCAGTGACAATTTACGAGTTACACACAGGCACAGCAGGTTCCTAAGAGTTTTCAAAAGGAATTCTTAGCAAGTAGTACCCTTCCCATGTCCAGTGCTGATGTCTGCTCCCTCCATCTAACCTATGTGCACATTATCAACACAAAAACCATTTCTACAGCCACACCTAGTGTGACATCCCTGCTATTCTGTTAAAATAAAAGCTGGTTGCTGTCACCCTATCAGCTATGGTTACCCAGCTCTCTCCGAACAACAAAGTGTGTGGTATAGCAGGGAGAATCTTGTTGTTTAGCAAACATAAGCCTATCCAACTGGCAGATGCAAACCACTTCACAAATGAAGGGAACATAGCACCACATCCAAGCTGCTGGAAGCTATCACACTTTTTAATGCTTTAGGTCTCTTGGGGGCAAAGGAGGTACTGCTAATCAAGGGACTGTTCTATTCCACTCCAGCTCATGTTACCATGAGTGCACAAGAGGTAAGAAATAGGAAGCAGCATGCTGAAAGAAGGCATGAGAGGCTCTCAGGCATGTGCTGGCTAAAAAAGATTTCTGCCAAGTTGGGCACACGTGGCATGGCTGCTGCACTGCAACAGCCCAGAAAATCACTTTAAAAACTACTCCTTATCTTCAAAATTGAAGGGATTTTTTAAATTAGTCAGAGTAAACATCAGTTTTGCATAATTCCTTGGTGAAAAATGATGGATATAAGTGATTTTATCATTTGTCCTTTATTCCATTTCTGAAATTATTAGCCAACCCAGTTTGCTAATGGAGCTACAATGCCATTTGTAGAAATAAAAAACCTTTAATTAACCACAGAAGTAGCTTTGTGCTACTTTAGCTGTGGTGGTAGTCTCACAGTGCTGTTCTGTCAACAAACCTCCACTCACACCCCTCAATGTTCCTCAGTGCAGAAAACAGTGAGGCTGTTCAGTTTTATTTAACTGCTGCTCTGACAATCACATGAATATGTGAAAGCCCATAAAACAAGTACTGAAAATTACAGTCATGCTTTGTGTACTATAAAGTGTTTGTACACCATTGGCAGGAGCACTGATGATCACTGTAGATGAGAGTGCAGCAGAGAATAGAACCTATTTCCATGCAGAGAGTTGATGAATACATAAAGAATGGTTCATTTTCTCTTGAGATGTACTATATAAACATACAAAACTTTTCAGCTCTATAGATACCTGCAGTGCTACATAAATAATTTTTAAAATAAAATAATCCCTGTGATATTTGACACTGACAAACAGGTGAGCCACCCAATGGCAGTTCTTTTGACAAAATGCAGAGAAAGGCTGATTAGAGTCCTATTAATAAAAGGGATTGAGAGAAATAAGGACCTCCCCTCTCCCTCCCTTCTTTCTCCCCGGCACATCAAGACCAAGATTATGATGACAAGCTGAGAACAAGGGAAAACATGTCCTTGTTTTTGCCTGGAACTATCTCTTAGGATTTACAGCTGGTACATTGCTTTGAAGACTCAGGGAAAAACATGGTATTGTTCCAGAAGCTTGCGGATCCCTGATGGATGCCAATCCTACGTGGTAGGAAAAATGTGTCTACATCAATCCTAGCCCCATTAACAAAATCATGACTACACAGCTGGTAGGCAGCCTCACTTCCAAATTTCTCCATCAGAAAAAGCTGCAACTTGGTACTAAGTGTTCTTGTCTGTTATTTACCTCCTCAGTCAGGACTGTTGACACATCCACAATACTTAAGCAGTTCCCTCTTAAGCTCTTAGGTGCATTTTATGTTCATTTTATTTTACTGAACAATAGCAAACATAGAGTAAAATACTACCAAGGTCTAAGATCAATTAGTGTAAGTACAATTTAAAATATGTTCTAATATTGGAATGGCATATCAGGTTTAAAGTATGATGCCTGAACCTGGTAAATAGTATTTCAAGCATGAAAGGGTGGTAAGGAACACAAGAGAGAGACAAGCTCAGGAAAAAACAAAGTAATAATTTATGGACAGCCTTTTCCTTTTCTCCCTCTTGATCTACTCACTCGAAATCTTCCATCTTTGCAGAGGAGTTTGCAGGAAACTTTACATCAACACATGATTGTTAAAGAGTCATGTCACAAAGCTGGACAGGCATTTAAGTTCTGCATTGCTGCAAGTGTAACTGTTACCCAGCTCTTCAATAAATTATGTGGCCTGGGGCATCTGCATGAGCTATGATTCCTCCACATTTTTGCTCAGTCCTTAGACCTTCCTCCTACCTCCACCTCCTATCTTCACACTTTATATTTCTGTAGACAGATCATTGCTATTAAACTGGGAGTATGAAAACTATTGGGCAAATATTAAAAAGTTGAGGTAATCTGAAGGCTTTTCAGTTGCTTAAGAGCTCATTGAAACCTCCCGAGGATAGAAAGGAAGTGTTCAGGACAAGCATCTTACATTTTCATTCAGAAACAGCAAATTTGCATTGAAACAATGGGTGAAAAATATATAAAGAAAACAGCAGTAAAAAGAAAAAAGTAAGTAATTTTTTCACGATCTTAAAAACCCCTGAAGGTTCAAATATTTAAGTTTAACTAAGTAACTAAAAATACAGTGTTTAAAAGTCTTAAAAAGATTTTTTAAAAAGGACTCTGAAAGTCCATTATGCCTTTCTCATATATTAGCCTCTTAATGGCCTTTATTTTGCCTTTTCATTATAATAGCATATTTTTCATTATAATAGCATGAGAGTGACATGAAAAAACAGATTACTGGTCTAAGCACTGTACACACACAGGGCAGACAACACGCTCTTTCCAACAAGCCTATGAACGTTTTTTCTCCTAGTTCATCCACCTGCCTCTGTCTGACATTCATCTATGATGTGGCTATGCAATAAAGATAATATAACAATAGGCTGAAGTTCTCACCATTTCTGCTAAAGATAAATACAGGAACATTCCAGCTGTAATAGTAAAGATCCAGTTTTGAATGGATGGGTCAGTTGATAGAGAAAGACCAATATAAAGTCCTAAAAATGCTGTTAGTGCACTTATAAAATTCATCAAAATTGCAATCTTCGTGGGGAGTCCTGTACTTAGCAGCACAGCAAAATCTCCTGCATAGATAAAAAGACAGAACATGTATTATTTAGCTGATAAATATATTTTTAAGGTTCTTGGTAATCAATTATGAAGGATAATATTTAAGATAAGCACAAAGATAGTCAATGATGGCAGGTTGCCTTTAGAATTCTGTAGGATTACTTATAAAGTTGTCCTGTGTGAAATAAAAACCTCAAAACAACAAAAAAGTCATATTGACTTGTACTTGTTTAGCCATTCCTAAAGATAGCATACAGTATTGAGGAGTGGCTTTCTCTTAGTTCTCTATGTTCCGTGACATTTCCAACTTGGATACATGCAAAAGTCACATGTTTTCCCAGAGTTTCTAAATCTTTCTGCACTGGGAACTTGCCAGTTCAAATCATGTGGGTATTTTTGCAGCACAGTCTTTGAGTGTTTTACAGGTGCTGCAAGTCAGAGTAATCTGTGGCAGTCTGATCCCAGTTCTAATTCCACTGATTTCAGAGCAAATCAGTTGGAGTAAGTTGGACATCAGAATCCCATCACACATTTCTTTCTAAAATAAAAGATTTCATAACAGACCCACAGTAGAAGATTTGAGAAACTTTGCTCCATCAGTGTAGAAAATGTCACTGATGCTGGGGCACTACTGCCCCAGAATTAAGTAGGTGTCTTTGGAGGTAACTGTCAGTATTTCAATTTTCTTTGCTATGCAAACAAGAGTTACCAGTTTTACAGCAGTCAACCCATCCCACTTCTTTGTGTGGGGACGTTTTCTACCAAGCACATGAATTCTTCAGTCATTTGGTGACAGAAAAGAGGACCTGTAATTCTCATTTCAAACTTCCCAATTTATAAACATTCATCAACACAATGTCAGGAACAGGTTCAGCCATGCTGGAAGTTTTACCACATAAAGTCAATCAAGGGCAATATTCAACAGAACAATCTTCCTTGTCCTGTCCACTAGTAAAATAGGCCATACACCTACTATTATCCTATTGTTCTTTATTAGCAGCAGAAACGAGGGTAGCAAGAGGAAAACTTGGTTAAATAGCTCTGCTGCATATTGAAACTCTTGGATAGCCCACGGTGTCAGGCACAGCCATTATACACACGTGGGTCTTGCTTACAATTTACTGGGTTTTGTGTCTGTGCAGAATAACAGGTCACTCCTGACCTGATGCCATTTACATTTGGAGAAGGTGAGATGGAAAGGCATCCAGTAATGAGTGTAGAAGCCTCCTCTGGTTTTTGCAAAGGGCAAAGACAGTATCAGTCTCACCCAGTAATGTTATAGCTCATGAGGCCATAGGTAAGAATTCCACAAATGTCATACAGGAAAGAACTTTTTTGAAACCTAGAAATGCAAAGCCAATCAGGAAAAATACGCACATATAATTCTTACCCATTTCATGAGGAATTTCATGGCATAAAATAGCAACAGTCGTTGTCACACCTGTTTCTGTGGAGGATGAGAATGCTGCTCCTATTACCAAGCCATCAGCAAAGTTGTGAAGACTGTCACCCACCAGAACCATTATTGCTAACAAGCTGATTTTCTTACCTCAGAAAATAAAAACAAACAAACAGATAAAAAGCCCAGTTTTAACTTAAACAGATATTGCTATTTTTGTTTTATTACAAATGACTTGGGTTTTTTTGGTGACTTTGCATTCAACAAAGTCATAACTATCAGAGAGAAATAGTGTTTATCTCCTTACACTTCCTTCAATACATTTGAAACAAAAAAGTATGTTCCAGAACAATTCAGAAATGCAAATACCAGGAAGTAACTTCCTTATTCTTACTAGGTCGACTATTAGACAAAAAATTATGTTTAAGTCTCATGATGCATCCTAAGGTTTTCCATTAATCTTTCTTTATTTGATGAAATTCACACAAGTTTTCCTAGATATTATTTGGAGTTCTTCCACCATTTCTCACAGAATTGCACAGCTATAGTGAAGACAAATATGTGGTCTCATGCAGCTGGTTGTTTTAATCCTGTAAAGCTTGCTACTGTGGAGTAATATTTGCAGAGTCTTTTTTTATGCAATTATATTATAGTGAAAGGTAGAAATTAAAGACAAGCCTCATAGTATCACTCATAGTACAGGGTTACAGCATGATAATTTCCAACATTTGTTCCAATCAATTAATGGCTGTTATGCTCACAGTAATCTTATCTGGAGCACCACTCATGGGTGTAGATGGCTGTTTGTGTTTCCCATACTGCTCTGTGACCTTGTTTTAATGTGGAACAGCATGCTGGGTGTTCATGGCATCATGTCACCTGACATGAGTGGAAAGGTGCTACTAGTGATGCAAGTACTGAAATCAAGCTAGGGAGTTATGGACAGTGTCTCTGCCCAGCCTGGGACAGAGACAGCTGGGTGAAATGCTGAGCAGATTCACAGGCAGGGAGCTTATCTCTTCAAGAAGCAACAAGGCTCCATTCAGGTTCAATGTCTAAACTTAGCAACACACAATTGGCTGCCCTATCCTATACTTTTTATCCACAGTCTTACAAGCAGGACTGCCTAATGTCTGTCAAGAAACTCATCCATCTTCCCTCTACATAGAATGGACAGAACACTTTGAAAAGGGTTGGTTTCATGCCTGAAGGAGCAGGGTCACGATCTGGGCCTTAAATATGTATTTTTCTGACTATTGGTCAGATAATATGACAGACTAAGGAGCAAATGTGAAGCTGCACAGATCTGTCTGAATACAGTTATTACAAGGTTTCACTCCAGTAATGCTTCTCAGAGATGACCATTTTATAGTGATGGGGGAGATGTTTTTCTTATGGAAACTGGCTGGAACTGAAGTCTTCAGACTATTATAAAAAATACACAGAGCACATAAAAGCCTAACGACCGTATTCAGAAAATCCTCCCTAGTTGCCTGGGAGCTCTGTGGGTTCAGAAAAATTGGCAGGCTTGTTAGATTTTGCTGCCAGCTTACAGAGCTGAATGTGGATGTCCCCAGTTTGCACAGTTCTTTCTAAACACTATGGGCAGTTTATAATCAATAGTGCAGATCATGAATTACATAGAAATAATAGATTGCTGTGTTACATTACGTTTGTGATTTGTAATAAGCACTGGCAAGGATGAAATCACAGCCTGCCCTGAGGTCTTATTAGGCTGTTTTGTTTAAGTATCTGATTGTTGGAGAAGATACACCATGATTACTGGAACTCACTCCAGTGTGTTGTCTGTAATGTAACACAGGGATCAGGTTAACATTATGGAGCAATTGCAGATATAAGCTTTGCGAACTTACTTGACAGAAAGTTAAGAAGATGCATGTATAAACAATGTTGAATGTTTATCTTACTTTACTTTCAGCCTATTTTAAAGCAACTTTGTTACTGGCAATTATTTCACTGCCTTATATTCCAACATGAACTATTAACTATTAGCTTATTACCTTAACTACTTCTACAAAGCCTCTTCATCTCCAACAATCCTACTTTTTTTTGTCTGCCTAAATAGGGGATCAGAACTCACAGCAAATTCTATTCTATAATTTTCATAAAACTAATGGGTATGGGACCTCAACCCTATATTACACTTTTTAAGTCTAGACTAAGAGTTTAAAGCAAGCATTCATCCATAAATAGATATTTTGCCAATGTTTCCATGAATAACACAGAAAAAAATAGTTTTAGTAAATGTAAAGTGTCACCAAATATACCAAATAGAAAATGCTACTGTTTGGTCTTCTCTGATATTGATAGAACAAATACGGATAAATGAGGAGAGGGCCAGTGAGACAACTTTTTCTTTAGAAAGCTTCTTGCTTTCTAAATTACTCCCTGACTATCTAAGGCGATTGTCTCCTTTTGCAGTCCTACTTGACATGCATTTACAGTGAAGCTTTGCAGTTCTGGAGTTGTCAGGCTTCTCTCTTAGACCTGCAGATTCCATTCAGTCTTGGGGAAGAAACGCCTACCTCAGTATCAAGGGACCCAGGCATGTTTATACACTTAGTTATTTAAAAGAACTGTAACAAAACAAACTTTTGTAATTATGTATTCCCCAAAAACCCCCAAAATAACCTCCCCCCTTCCCTACTAAGGTTTCACTTATGCAGGTAAGACTGAGGTATGAGAAAAAATTAAACCAAACAAAGAAGATTACTGAGAAACTCTCCCAAATTCAGTCAGTTGGAACAAATAACAATTAAGATGACTGGAAATTTGCTTGTGCTTAGCAGGTAATGATGATTGAACTGAAGAGAGATATCTAGAGATGGAATAGGTAGTCACACTCAAATTGGCACATGATTGTGTACTACTGGAGAGGTGAGAGTGAAGAAATGAAAATCCAGATTTCTAATGCCTCAGAAATAGAAATGAAGTCCACATGAACAGAACATTAGAAACCTAGAAGAAGATAATGACATAATTAAATAAATCAAACTGAAGACCTGAGATCTGAGATGACAAAATAAAGGGGAGTTAATTATAGTAAATAAAAATATTATTACCTCAGTTGAATGACTGCAACTCTACTGAATTCACCAAGGTTGCAAAGTACAGTTAAAGGCAAAATTTGGTTTATATTCTATTTTACTGTTTTTACTAAGCAGAAAAAAACCACAGAAGACAGGAGTTATCTGAAGTTCTCAGAAGCAAACAGATTATACTAAAACTGAGAGCCATCATGAGGCTGTAATTCCATACCTGTCATAACTCATTACTGGTTTAAAGAGTCTATTCCTTTACTGTGTAAGAGAAGAAGGAAGCAGAATTGTATTAGTGTAGTGAGCCAACAACACTAATGTTTCACCACCTTCAGAAATAAAAGCTCGAGCTAAGTTTAAAATTATAAAAATATGTTTTGTGTTAATTTTTGACTATTTCCCTTTAAGCAAAGGCTTTAGAAAAATAGATTGCAACAGTGAGACAGCAAACATTAAAGCAAGGACAGTGTAAGATTAATGAACTTCCCAATTACAGTGTTGGCAGCTGAGAAGGTCTTTAAGCAGAGATTAAATTATGTAGCCAGGCTCCATCGGATGTGGTGATGTAGCACACAGCAAACACAGAGCTAAGCTAAACACAGCTGCACACTTTCAATTCCATCTTAGGTCAGAAAGGTTTTCCTGTCTTGTCTATTCTTTTTATTGATACTAACTTTTTTTGCTGATCACCTTGCTCTCTGGAGGAACTTCAGCAGGTTCAGAATCTTCCGGGCTTCTCTAGTTAAAAGCAAAGATAATGGATCAGTGTTAAGGGACTCTTCCAGCTGCTGCCATAAATACAGGAAAATATCAACTAAGTTCAAGCTATTCAAATTAACGATAGTCAATTGCTATTTGCACAGATATCATTAGAATAATTTACTGGCCACTGGCAGTGATTGGTACTGCAGAAACACATAAAAAAGAAATCTGCCTCGCCCAGAGAGAGTTAAGTCTAATTCAGGTAGGAGAAAAGACATCCATAAGCATTGTTGTAGCCCAAGAAAACCACACTTCCACTTGAATACACAAAAAGCTGAGCCAAATGCAAAACTAAAATTGCATGTTTTGATTTCATCATGACTGGATGACTGTAGTTTCCTGGAGAATGTGTCCATAGGATTTCCAAGGAAAAATAGGTAGAGTTTCTTTGCCACTCATGTTTTTCAAAGTTTTGCTGTGAAAACACTGGACTAAAGGAGATGATCAGCAGTAGGTTTCACCAACTTTCAAAATATAGGGGCTTCTCTTCGGGATGGTGCAGCCTTCAGAGTCTTGTGTCTTGACTTTTAGCAAGGGCTTAGACTCGGCACCAGGGAGCACTGGCTGGGCACAGCAGCACTTCAGTACACTCCACAGCAAGGAGTGAAATATACACTTATGTCAAGTGAAGAGATAGACAGTGTCATCTTCCTTATCCTAGAGATTTAAGTTGATGCATCAGCGCTAACATTTAATTAATAGATATTGCAACTGTTGGGAGAGAAAGGAGAACATGAGTAATCTCTCACTCCCCCTAGCTTCCTAGAGCCTTGCTTTCTGATTGGAGAAATTATTAGAAATTCATGAGGGAGACAGAAGCCAAAAAAATTGTTTGCTTGACACTAGAAAGACTGAATTTTAATTGCTGGGGATTCTTTCCCCCCCCCCAAAAAAAGTGTGTTAAACCTATTATGGCAGCCAGTGGAGTAAACAACAGCCCAAGAGCACTGTGTTAGGGATAGCAGTCACCACTCCAAGAACTGTACCAGAGATGTGCACTGGCTACAAAATAGGATATGCTTATTGGCTGGTATTTGCTTGGTTGTGGTGAAGGATATGTGCTGTAGAAGCATGAGGAGAGAAGGAAAAAGGATTGCTTTTCATATTCTACATTTTGAAGGAAAAATAAATGTCTCTAATTCCCATGATTGCAGCCAGTCATATGAATTCCAGTAATTGTTCTACCTCTCCTATAATATTTATTCACATGCCACTTCTTTGAACTCTGAGTCAAAACTGCAAGACTAATTACTGACCTGAAGGATTTATAAGTTTTTCTTAGTCAACCATTGTTTGTCTTAGTATAACTCACATGATTTTGAAAAATTGGCTGCTCTTGTACAAACCAGCTCAGCCAGGCTAATTCATGTGATCTACATAGAACTTTGGGGGGATCTTGCAGCTGAGGGGAATGACATGATCATTCATTATCATAAACAAGAAGCTATGAATTGTCTCACAAATTAGTAAACATGCTCCATTCCTCTGTTTGCTCTGTTTTCATTTGAGAGTTTCCCAACTGTGTTTTAAAGATTAGCAGTGACTCATGAGGCTCCTGCGCATCACAGCTACGCTAATAAAATGGAGCTCACCTATGCATCTAGACACAGGACATAAACTGAAGAGATATTTTTGAAAAAAAGAGAAAAGGGGTTAAAAGTTGTGACTCAGTTTAGTTTGCAAAGTTTTATCTGTCTGGATTCTATCCACATACAAGTATAAAAGTGGAACTGCTTATAGGAAAGCACCATTCCCAGATATCCAGAGTATTTATACTACTCTTCAAACCTGTGTAAAAATGCCCAGGAACAGTCAAGGATTTAATCTGTTCACTAATTATGCACTTAACTCTCAAAGCAGAAAATCCTGAAGTTTTTCCCATGGGAGAGTCTGCCTTTACATATGACCAATGTTTAAAAAGAAGGGAGGAGGAGATCTTCAAGAATTTTATCAACAAAATGTAGTACAGGAAGTGTATTGTTGCATCAATCTGATACACACTTAAGAAGAGTTATTGTAAAATATCTCTTCTTGAAATCTCCTTAAAAGCTCATTATAATCTTCAAAATCTAGAGATTCTTGACAATCATGTCAAGTAATAAACAAAAAATCAATAATGACTGAAAAATAATACTGATTTATTACATTATTTTCGTTAATTTCTTTTGAGGAACAGAGAAAGAAGAATATAAATTCAGGGAAGTATATCATATTGGTAACCTACCAACTGTATGGTTGAAGTAGATTTGCCTCTGCCTGAATGTTCATTTAATTCAGACTCCACTGGAAGATCATGGGAATGTCCCCAGTGCCCATTAACTAAAGAAAGGCCCTGCTGAATGAAGATGCTTTGCAATTAGTTCTGAAACCCAATGAACACAGGTGCAGCATTTCTCAGTCTTTTGTGAAAATTTAGCATTTTTTAGAATTACTTTTTTCCAAACAAAATCTATTGAAAAAGATCACTAGCTGGCATCAACATTTTCAATGCTTATTTTGTTAAAAAACCCTGAAAAGTGAATCAGATAAATCAGTAACAAGCAAAATGGTTTGATAAAACTCAATTAATTTTAAAAATCAAATTAAAATTTGAAGCTGAGATAGATATAAAAATTAACTCTGATAATTCATCTAGTTGTCAGTAGAAAAAGTTTAAAGATTGTGGGATGATGATAAAACCCTTCTCTCAAATAAGTAACAAAAAGGGCTCCTTTTTACCAAGCAAATAAAATATCACCATCACCACAATATTCTCATTCTATTAATCTCACATTATATTCTCATGGCTGACTCAAAGGCAGTGGGACTAAGGACTCATTGCTGCGTATCTAAATCAGGCCAGTCTGCTCACACTCTGTAGAACAGAACCATAAAATGTTTAGCCTTCTTAAGTGCCATTAAGATTGTCTCTCATGCTGAGAAACTTAATGACCCATCACATTTTGTGTTACATTATATCCTTGTGCATAATCACATTTTCAGGCTCCAGCTGCACTAAAATAAATTCATAGAATTACTGTCAGTAGCAGGGAGCAAAGAGACATTATTAATATAAGATTGGGTCCTACCGACTGCAACACATTAAATTTTCAAATCATTGAGATGGGGATCAAAAACAATTTGAAGATTTTAAGATATCATCCTTGAAAATACCTTATGCTTGTGTCTATCTTTCTATTGCATCTTTCTGCTCTTCCAACAGAGCCTGGACCAAACGACTGTCGTTGCTGTTTCAGATACACACTTTTCACCTGCTCACTGTGAGTGAGGAACACAACCTTACAGAACACGTTCAATTTACTGTTCCCTTCTTGAGTTATAAATACATGGAACACACTCATGAAGCAAGCACAATCCATAGAGCAAAGCAAAATAGAAACTGAAGGTCACTGTGGTACGTGCAGTTTGGAAGGCAATTATCAATGCTTCATTTAACTCGCAGAAATGATAATTAATTTCCATAATCATTTTAACATTCCGTGCACTGCAAAATCTCAAAATAGAAGAGATTTTTTAAATGATGAATTGTACAAAGCTTTACCTGGTCACGTGGTGTTACCAAAAGAAAGAAGCACTTTTCTATCAGAAAAAATCCGTGAATTCCTCCAATTATTCCCAAAAGTTTCCAAATATATTCTTTTCCCTCATAGAAATGTTCTACGTCTTGTGCTTCATGTTTATGTAAACCAAGAGTCTAAAATAAAAGACGGTAAGGTTTAAAAATTTAAATGGCAATGTTTTAACTTTTACTAGAGCAAGCCATAATGTGTTTATACAATTTATTCTCATAATTTTATTTTCCTAGTTCTTTCAAAATTAAATTGTGTTTTAAAATAATCAGCTAATGAAATTAATTATTAGGAGCCTCTGCTACACTTCTTCATCTCTCAGTGGTAAATGTAACAGTATTTTTAGGAACAGTTTTATGAGGTGGCCCTTTATATATATGAGAGATATATTTTGTTTGCAATATATTGATGTTAAATTTCTATAAAAAATTACTTGCATCATCCTAATGTGTAAACTTCATATTGAAAATAGATAAGGAGCTACTGGAGAAGGTCCAGCAGAGGCCACAAAGATATTTAGGGGACTGGAGAACTTCTCTTATGAGGAGAGACTGTGGGAGCTGAACTTGTTCAGTCTAGAGAAGAGAAGATTGAGAGGGAATTTCATTAATGCATACACATATCTCAAAGGTGGGTGCCAAGAGGATGGTGCCAGGCTCTTTTCAGGGGTGCCCAGCAACACGATGGGGAGCAATGGCCATAAACTAAAACACAAGAATTTCCACCTCAACATGAATAAGAACGTTACATTGAGGGTGGCAGAGCATTGGCACAGGCTGCCCAGGGAGGTTGTGGATTCTCCCTCTCCAGAGATATTCAAAACCCCCTTGATGTATTCCCCTGTAGCCTGCTGCAGGTGATCCTGCCTTGGCTGTGTGTTGGACTACATGGTCTCCAACTCTAACTCTTCTGTAATTCTGTAACACTGTGATTCTGGGAAAATAATGCATAAATTAATTCATGCATAATTAATGCAAAAATTCATTCTATTGGTTGGTGTTCTTCCATTTTTTCCCCAGTGGCACAGCATGGCAGCCCTCCTTTGCTCTGAAAGTAAGGGCTTTAAAGGCTACTGGATACATCACTTTAAAATGGTGAAGGAGAATACTTTCACACTTAAAAGGTGTTGCTGAAAGAAATGCATTTGTCTGACATTCAGTGAGAATTGTTTTCCTTGAACCACTCTCCCAGTTTTGCTTCCAGAGATGAGGCATTGAGTATGAAGAAAATTTTGACCAGAATCTTAAGTGAAGTTGTAAAGCTCTGTTTCTATGACCACTAGAAGTCTACTTGTGACATTTGTGTCACATCAGAGGAGATTCTGTCAAAAATAAATGAATAAACAATGGGAAATTTTGTTCTGTTTTGCATGTTATCCTGTTCTTAAAATTTATTTTATGAGTTTAGGAAAAGATCATGGCACCCATTTTATTTCAGTTCCAGGATCAGGATTAATTAGGCTGATAGCTCCTGGTTCTCTGGAACAGGGTGTGGAGGGGACTGTGGATGCCTCGTACAACCTTTCAACAATTTCTCATAAAATATGTTACAGAATCTGCCTCATGAAAGAAATTAATACCTTTCTAGAATTGCCTTGCACAGGACTTGTGTGGTTTCTAAAATTTTTTTTGAAAATAGGATCCTAATTTTCTTTGAATTCATCATTCATGGATTTCTACTTCTGACTATTTGTAATCTCTCTCTGAACTACAGCATGCAAATGCAATTGGAGCGCTGGGGGGATTTCATGGAAAGCTTTACTTATAAACTGATGAGATTATCCAGGTTTAAGTGAAACTTTTCTCTCTGTGTGTGCATTTGTGCACACACACACATATATCTCAACATTTTAAAAGCACTGAGGTGTCTATTACTTACCTGAGGAATAAGATGAAGCAATGCATCTCCAGAAAGGGTTCCAACAGCCAAACCGACAAACAGCTGTAAAATGAGTGTATAGATTTCTTGACAGGAGTTAAATAAAATGAGAGTTGTACCAAACATAGATCCAATAGTAATAAGTAAAACAGCAACAGTGCTGTAACCATATTCTGTAGGGGAAAACAAATGAAACAAAACAAGGGCACCTTTAATCATCCAGTATTTGTATTCGTGTCTGAGTATTTGTTTTGTATTTATAATTGTTTTTGAAAGTATGTTTTAATACCTCTATATACAAGCCCACGGGAGAAGTGATTCATTGTGCCACTGTCTGATTTCAGCTGGGATTGAGTTAATTCTCCTCATATCTGGTACAGCGCAGTGCTTTGGATTCAGTATGAGAATAATGTTGATAACTCAGTGATGTTTTGGTTGTTGCTAAGCTGTGCTTACCCTGAGTCAATGACTTTTCAGAATCTCATTGTTCTGAAAGTGAGGAGCTGCACAAGAAGCTGGGAAAGGGTGGGAACACATCTGGGACAGCTGACCAAATTGGCCAAAGGGATATTTCACACCACAGTACATAAACTGGGGAAGTTGGCCAGGAGGGGCTGATTGGTGCTCAGGGGTGAGCTGGGCATCTGTCAGTGTGTGGTGAGAAATTATACTGTGCATCACTTGTTTCTCTTGGGTTTTATTTCTCTCTCCTTTTTTTTTTTTTTTTTTTTTGTAATTTTTTCTTTCCATTACAAGTAGTCATAGTAGTGTGAATGGTACATTTTACTTTGTGTCAATTATTTACCTGATCATAGCTCAAGCAATGGGTTTACCTTTGTCCAATTCTCCTTCTCAGCCCCTGTGGGGGGAGGCAATGAGGGAGTGTGTGAGTGGCTGCTTGGTACTTAGCTGCTGCCTGGGATTAAACAACAACATCCATATAGATTTTTCCAGTAATGTGTGATACAGATGACAGAATTAGAAGCCCGGAACACAGTCATTTTTTCAGGCTTCACATGTAATAGTCTGGTACTTCCAAATTTCAGACCTTAAGAGCTAAACAGACGGTGGCTATGCAAATTAGAGACACCCAGAGCAGCACAGTGAATACTGCTCTACGTTTGCTTCCTCTCTTAATAGATTTATGCTTGAGATTTTATGTTCTTATATGCCACACCTGTTTATCTTTACAGTCAACACCACATTTTTAACCAAATCATTTTCTGTAAACAAACCAAGGCCTAAAACCTCAAATGAATGTAGCGATCTAATTTAGGTTGTAGGCATAAACATTTTGGTCCAAATTATATTTACAAATCTGCTGTGGAAATACATCCCTTCAGTTAGTGCACCAGGACCACCAACCTGTTTTTCCCAGATTACTGGCATGTTTTTGAATGTTACTCTTATAACTCTTCAGAGTTACATGCTGCTCACATTTCCAATCTTTTGCACAACATAAATCCTGATTAATCTGTATGGAAGTCTTATGATGGGAGGTAAAACACTGATAAGAAACGCGCATAAAGGAATGAATGCCAAAATATTCAATACTGTCACTTAATGTTTCAAACTTTAATAGCACTGCAGGTGCTCAGCACTTCACAAAATCAGACAGGTAATTTAACAGACTCCACATCCAAATACAAGAGTATAGTAGATATATATGGAAGGGCAGGCCTTGATGACTTCGCCAAAACAGCGCAGCCTGTCAGTAAAACAGAACTCAGAATAAAACTAATGAGCCTGTGCTCAAGTCACTAGGTCACACATAGGTCAAACAGGGAGTCATTTATCTGTATCAAGACAGCAGAAGGTTCCCCGTGGTCATGGAAACCTTCCTTTGTCAAAAAGCACCGGGAAAGGGCTGAAGAAAGGGCTCCTATTTATTCCATTCTGCACTTGAATAGTTCAGTTTTTCTCATCTCTCACCTTTATGAGATCACTAAAATGTCATTGATTGGGCTGATGGCTTTAGACTTGGAAGAATCCCACTTAACAGTGAATTTTTCATGAACCTTGTACATGACCTGGGTAAGTTCCTTTCTTTTCTTTCTTTGTCCCTTGATTCCAGATCTGAAAAACGGTCATATCTGTGTAGCACAGGAAAGATCAAAGCAGTAAAGACTGCAAGGTGTTCAGGTAATGAGAAGAGAGAGAACATGAGAAAGAAGGACTGCTGCTTATTGAAGACCCATAATGATTCTTCCTATTCTGTATGTCTCTTTCTCCTATAACAATTCTTGGCGTATCCATGAGTGTTCTCCCATGCTTTTTAATTCTGGGATATTCAGGAGTGTCCTTTCATGCCTTTTAATTCATGTGCTGTTCCATGAGGATCATTGGGCAGCAGGATATGGGGAAAACTTACTAGCTCCAAAAAGACCTAGTCATCCAAAACTGGCCATGTAGATATTAGGATAAAGGTATTGAAGATATTGACTTGTAGCCTTAAAAGTGCTGCTCTAAACACAGGCAATTAGGGTTAGATGCCCATTCCTTTGTGGTCATTCCTGACTCTCAAATCCCCTACCAAAATTAATGTCTTCTCTATTACATCAGCATACCTTGATTTGTACACATAGGAAAAAAACCCCAGAAAACACATTAGAACGCCCTAATGTCAGATCAGATTCGGTTTTGGTTTTTTTTTTTAATTAGCTGGACTAAGGATTGGTTACAGGAGAAGTGGAATCCACAGATCACAGATGGGGCAGCAATCACTGGAAGCAGTGGCATGTGAGGGCTACAACTGCAAATGGAAACAAGCCGATTAACTCAGTTCTTGTTCCAGCTCTACCACATGAGTCCTGCTGCCCTGTTACTATTTTTCTGGATGTTTTTCTTACCACAATAATATCCTCAAGGTTTCTCTTCCATAAAATACCACTACCTGGAACACCAGTAGCATTCATGCAGAACTTACCTATATCAAGCATTTGCCACATTACAGTATGAAATGCCAGCTAATGTAACCGTGAAGCTATATGTAAAAGCAGTGCAATGATTCCAACATAAACCTGGTGCAAATTTCCCAAAATAAGGACTTACTGCCCAGCAATCCACCTGCTGGCAATATCAAGAAGTCCTCTAACAAATGAAGAAAATAAAGCTAAAAACCTTACATATTGAAATAGAATTTCAAACACTATGAGATTAAGACCATTGAATCCCCTCACTTCTCAGTATAGTAGTATTATCTGGCATGTATGCTATGAATTTTAAGAATGCATAAATCCCATCATGTTTTGGTTTATTAATGAATGAAATGTATCCAGAAGTCCTTGCACCTCTTTATCTGAATTTAAATAATTATTTATTAATAAGAACATAACTCACTTTCCACAGTTGTTGGTGGAAGTTTTGTCTGCTTGAAGTCAGGAAGCTGACATGAACAACTCAAAAGTTGTTGAATGATAGCTGGACTGATTTGCTTGAAGTGGTCCTTAGAAATGGTGGAAGAACTGTTTTTCAAAAATATCTTCACAAGTTCATTGGCAGAGAAACAAACCTTTGTAGAAAAGCACATACAGTTACCAAACATGTTGCATATACCTGCATTTAATGTTGAGGTTAAATATAGAATCTTAGAAGAACACAGGGTCATCCAGCCTAGAAGAAACCTGTTACATATATACACTCTTGCTTAGATTAGTTTAATTACTTCAATTACTTCATTTTTTCCCCCATTTAAACTTGGTACTACTATATATTTCAGAAAAACCAGAATCTTTGGGATACAGCAGCACAGTTCCTATTGGAGCCACTTAACATCATAAAGATCTCACAAAATAACATCTCTCAACATTTTATTTTCATATATGTTAAGAAAAATGTTTTAATGTGAATACAAACCATATTCTTAGCTATTCCTGTAAAACTGCTCTATTTGCAGTAATTGTACTATTAATATAAGACACTGCCTGCATCAAAGCAATGCAGAGATTCATCCTTGTACTGGATCTTCAGTAAAATATGGAAATAAGTTGGTTTTTAAATTCTTTAAACGATGGCATGTCAGCAAACTAGATGTTACATAGTCTAAATTTGGTCTAAAGATTGCTTAATATTGTATTATTAGAGGTACTTCAGAATGCCACTACTTTTTGTTCTTGTTTGGAGCATCTCTTTGTCAAAAGAAGCAATTTTTTATGGGAGCATTTATATTTCAAAATTTTTCATGAAGATTTGGTTTTTCATCTCCAGGATGAAACTACTAGTAAAAACATGAGCAGTTAGCATTAGAAAACTTCTAGTGGGAATTTCTGTAAACACTTTTAAACAAAAGAACTCCAGATCAAATATGTTATCTTACTTGAAGGAATAATCATCTCTTAATCTCACTTGATAAGCTGTGATTCAATTAAAAAAAGAAAAAAATTTCTTTCATTTAAATTGGTCTGCATCTGAGACTCGAGGGATTCCTAAATATTCTTTCTCTCATTACTGAAGCTTAAGCTTATTTTGAAAGAAAATTACTATTTAAATTAAAAAAAAAAAGTTAAGTATAATTACTTTTAAATAACCCAGTTAAAACCCAACACATTCCTGCCTTTGCTCATCCATTAGTGAATTAAAATATGCCTTGTGGTTCACTAAGAAACTGAATTAATTGAACACTGATATATTTTTTTCTGAAAAACCCCATTTAAGCTTCAGGATAACAGGTGATCTTGTCACCTGGTCCAAGTGTGTTCTGTCTTCAAACCAAAGAAGAACATGAAGACAAGTCAGGAGTTACTATATTGGAAAAGACCTTAATTTTGCCTGTTCCAGGCGGTGGTTTTTACTCTGAAAGGAGGGAACACCAACATCTGGTACCAAGTGGGAAGACTAGCTTGTGGCTGGTTATGAGCAGCATTGCTGACCAGTCAGAGCAGGGATGATGTTATTTAACACCCTCACTCTGTTCCTGAGTGATGGAACAGAGTGCCCCAGATGGCATTCCCAGGTCAAATCCAGCTGGGACCATGAGTTAGTATGCTGACAGGCATGGCTGCTATTTAGAGGGACCTTGACAAGCCAAAGAATTGGGCTGACCAGACCTTCACGAAGATCAGCCAAGACAAACTCACTGTGCTTCACACAGAATAACCCCATGCATCAATAAGGGCTAGGGGAAACTGGCCAGAAGGAAGGCAGGTTTGCAGAGAAAGCCCTTGGGGTGGTCCTGACAGGAACCTTGACCGTGAGCCACCAGTGAGCTCTTGTGGCAATGACCACTAACTGCACACGGGGCTGCGTCAGCAGAGCGGAGCCGGCAGGCACCGCAGAAAGAATTCTGGCCACCTCTCAGGACATGAGGCCACATCTGGACTGTGTCCAGCTTAATATCCAGCAGTTCAAGACACTGGCAAATTGGGGGATGTCCAATGAAGGTCCACCAAGCTAGCTAGGGAACTGCAGAACATGATGTGCCAGCAGAGGCTGAGGCACCTGGGTTTGCTTCGTTTGGGAAGAGTAGGGTTGGTGGGTCTCTTAACTCCTCAGCTGTCTAAGGTGATTTATAGGAAAGAGATAACCAGAATCTTCTCAGAGGCATATAGCAAAAGAATGAGAGGCAAAAGGTATTAGTTGCAGCAGCAATAAATCCAATTGTTATTATTATTATTATCGGGAATATTAAATGAAAAGCAAAATCGCATCTGTAAAAATAAACTGTCCACCCAGACATAAAAAATAGCTGTTAAGATCTATTTAGTACATGTTTTTGTAAGATTTGGGCCATGAGGACCTGCATCTTTTCCAGTTGCAAGCCCCATCCTTTTCAACTTCTTAACATAAGGAGGCAGAGAACTGTCTCCATTAGAAAAGCAACTCTGTGTGGATTCCTGGAGGATGATATCGAAGAAACAAGCAAATCAAATTTGCATATTTTCATGTGAAAAACTGGATGGATGGACGGATAATTGGATTTCCAAAATCCACGTTTGTTTAATGAGGAATAGCAAATGAATACATAGACATTGTGACATAGTTTAATGGAATTTAAGATTATTTATCTTATTAGATCATCTGCCACTTACTGTTTTATATACATTTTTAAATGTAGAGACAATGATGACCTAGAAAGAAATCCCTTTATCTGTGGTAATATTTCAAATAATAATTCCTATATAAAAATCAAATTACAGATCTTAATGCAGACAGCAAACACAAGCCATAAACAAGTCAATGCCTTGTATGTAGCAGAATCTGTTACTAATGAAGCACAACGGCTATCATAGGTGCAGAGAACAGGAGGCAAAATTAGAAACACAACTGTGAAACACAGTGTTCTGATGGAATATGGCAAGGAAAATACGCAGAGCTAAAAAGAAGAGGAATGGAAAAAAACCTCTGAGAAACTAGGAATGAATTCAGAAGAGAAATGATCTTCTCTCCAGATGTTTTTCTATGATTTTTTTTTTTGTTATACAGAATATTTGACTCTCAGTTGACTCCTAAGACTCAGATAATGCCTCTGCACACTTATCTTTTGAGTTACAGTCAGTCTCAGAAGTTCAAGAAATCAAAAACTGAGCTTTAAAAATACTTCAATTGCTGGAGAACAATTTTACTCCTTTTAGAGATAGTATCACTACTGATTTCTGTCCTTCATAATTTAAAATTCGTATGAAATGGATTTAAAATGACCTTAATTTAAAATTATTTTGAGACCCCATTAAAAACCTCATCATGCTGATCAGCATGATTCTTTTTTGTGGTCAGCTGCAAAGAAATAAACATATTGATAGAATATGCATTTCAAATGCAATACAGTTACACAGATAAATATCTATCAGAATGGCATTTAGCCAGATGCAATTTTTCTCAGTTCCCCATCATAAAATGACCACACAGCAAAAGTCAATTGCACATCACTCATTCTAATAAATGGAGAAGAAACATTGCCACTGAGTTAATGTAAATGGTAAAGAACTGAAAACAATAGAAATGCCTTCTCTGAGGAATATATTTCAAATGTATGCATCAAAATATTTACCAATTACATACTTTGAAGTCTCCTTCTTTGTCTAAGGAATGATATTCCCATCTAAAGTATGCATGTCAGTTATCATCTTGATCATTGTTATAAACAAAATTTATTTATTTTCAAATTCTTAGGATAAGGATGAAGTCACCTGCAATGAACCAGTGTCCTTCTAAATCTTTAGAGAGGTTACTGGGTAGTAGGTAAGGCTCTCTTTTACAGACTTTATGCTTTCTAAAGAAAGCTTCTGGATTCTATAGATGGCTGTTAAAAGAGTTTGGAAATGCCCAAACTTCAATTTACAGGAGCCTTTGAAAAGCAACTTACAAAGAAACTTTAACTTTGTTTTCCTTAGTAAAAAACAATCTTTCTTTCTACCAGGTCACTTAAGGGGTCCTAATAACTCTGTGATCACAAGAAATCTCTAATAACTGTGTGAAAACATCGAAGCCATGTTACTCCAGTCCTCTGTATCTGGAAGAAACATGATTCCATGTAACACTAACCATTGCTAGCCCCTCCCAGAGATTTTAATCACACATTTTACGTCCATAAAGTTCCTTCCTCAATTAATATTTAAACAAATATGCTATATAAATATATATTTTCTTCAGTATCTACATGCCTTTTTGAAATTAATACATTTTACCTCAGAAATATTGTATTGTTTGCAAATCAGTTTAAACTTTTGTCACTGAAATTCTGCCACCAATACTATAATAACATAAAAATAAGTTAACCTGGTCCCAATCTGTGTTCCTTTCGCGATCTTCAAAATAGCCTTTCAGATAGTCTCCTTTTGTATGGTTTCCTTTGACTGGAGTATTTCTTCTTCCAATATCTCTGATTGCCATACTATAACGTCTTCTTTTGTGACTGTGAAATTGTCCATTTACTGTGCAGGTCTTTTTGGCTGTAAGCACATTTAGTAGTTGTTCTAGTTCTAGTAATTCGTTAGAGAACAGATATGTTAAGATGGGAAATGCACATTTAAAAGACAAAACATTACAAAGACAATTTTTTTCTTTTTTCTTTTTTTTTTAAACATTAATTGAATTCCTCATCCTAATAGTCTTTTCTCAGTTTGGTACTGGAGGCAATTTCTGCTTAACAACTCTGGAAGTTCCAGACACCTGGATCCTTAGTCATTCCTTCCTTACATATAAAACATCCTCAGATGTTTTGTCTATGACTGTCTCAGAAGGAAACAGATGTGACTGAAAGGCAATTCATCTTTCACTTTGTCATTATCTCTGACAAAATTATTTAGTAATTGCTAAATAAATTCACTGTTCTTAAAATTTTCCTGTGTAAATGGAAATCCACATGAAGCTGCCACAGCCAGGTATTCAGATCAGGAGACAGATCCTCTAAAGGGTGTCCTGAAATCAATCTTCAAAGTGGCCCCTGCACTTCAGAAGTATAACAGGACAGCAAATTTTCTCTCTCCTTTGGTTAACTGGGGAGCATGCCTGCTCACAGCACTGGCACAGGAAGGAGGGAGCCAGGACCCCTTATCCAAATCTGGGATGATGCAGGGATGTACCCCATGGCACTGCCTGAGTGCAATGGGTGCTCCTGCTGATGGAATGCCTGGTTATTTGAGGGGGCAGGCCCTAGCCTATCTTACTTATCACCTTCCTTCACCCCTGCATTTTCAAATGAAGCCATAGAGATAATTTCTGTAAACCTTAATTTGTCCATTTAAAAAAACCCAAAAAACTAGTCCACAAATTAATTTTGAAGAAATTTAGATTAATGAGAATGCTTCCACGTGATAATCCTTTATTTTTTAATGTTTTACTCAGAAAATGCAAGTGGTATGATCTTAATGGTTAATCTCACAAAAAGATTTCTGATAAGATGTTTCACTGCTTTATTCTGACTACTTGAACAAACAGATCTGAATGGAGCTGCAGGTATATTTTTTTCTAAATATAGTAAAATCTAATTTTCTTTTTTCCATGCTTCCAGTTTTTTACTTTTTCCTGAAGTTTCTATTAAGAATTTAAATAAATTTAAAAGGGTAGTTTAATTAACTTAGACTTAAAATATATTTACTCTGCAACAAACTGGTTAAGTATATTTTTTAGTTTTTCTGAATGACATCCAAACTCCACCAACCATACATTCCTGCTATTATCTTCACTGGGGCCCAGATTTCACCATAAATGGCTATTTAGTAGCACTGTGCTGAGACGGCTCCATCCATTCTTGTGAGTTAATTATTTTAGAAGATCTGGCTGGGCAATTTTAAAGGAAGGGCTCTGCTGCCAAACCAGTTTATGTAACTACAGTCTAGGAGCTCCAGTTTTGGGCTAATGATTATTATTTTTTCTAATTATTTCTGTGATTCAATGCACTTTTGTGTAACCTATCAAGGTGAAATATTTTTGCGTATGCTCAATTCAACTTTCTAATCTGTTTTAACCCATACTTAATGCAACTTTTAAAAAGTGTTTTGAAAAGCTTGTAAACTGCTGCTGTTACCAGTTGTCACAAACAAGGAAAAGTAGATGTTTTATAACAACCTTCCAAATCCATACTAGGCTCCTGGGTTGATGTTGTAGCTTCTTAAACTGCTAAGCAGGCACAACCTTTTAAAGAAATTAATAGCTGCTGCTGCTGTGGGCTCAACATTTGCTTTGGTTTGTTTCAGGCTTTTTGTTTTGTTATTTTTGGACCACTTAGAGCTCTGTTATACTTCTATTTATTTATGTTAAAGTAGCATTTCTGATAAGTCCAGCAATAAATTTTCCTGAAGAAAATGAACTTTGCATATTCCAGCTTACCTGTCACTTGGAGCTCAGTGGTGCTATTTAGAGAACTGAAAATGTATTTTATAAAGAATTCTGGGGAAGGCAAACTTGCTTTCCCCATACAGACTCCTTGGAGAGCCAGGGTAAGGATTAAAGCAGCCAGGCGTGGCAGAGTGTTTTCATCAGCACCATCTCTGTCCATTATATCAGCATTTTTCTCCAGAGTGCTCACATCAACACACTGAAATCAGGAGAAAACAGCATGAAGACAGTCCTGGTCACCTCCATTTAAATAATCAGACTGACAGGAGGAGAAACTGGGGAGAACACTTTCACAGACAGCCAAAGGAGAAAATATTGCTAAGACGTAAGCTGTAATTGCCAGCAGGACAGCTAATCAAAGGACATTTTCAGGGGAACAGGCATATAATTAAAAATCCTGAACATTCACTCAGCATCTACTGGGGAAAAAGTACAGTCCTTCATTCAGGTTACTTTTGCTTGGTGTTATTTTCCTGCTGTTTCTATTGTTCCCTGCGTCCTCCTCAATTACATCTACATCTGCTTCCAGAAAGTTGCAGAAAATGGAGGAATTTTTGTTAAGGCATGAGAAATTGGCTCAAATATGGCTCATGAAGACTCTAACTCTTCATGTCAAACTTCAGAAAGAATTCTTTAAATGTTTCTAGTTCCATACCTATTAAATGGAATCAATACTTCTTTATGGAGTAGTTAGCTGGGGACACTATGAAAAGATGTAATTTTGCAGATAAAAGGTGACTGTCCTACTGGGTGACCAAATAAAAACAGTATTCAGTGGTATCCACCCATGTGTGTGGATGCCTGCAAGCTCTCTCTGTTACCCAGAAACTTATCCTCCTTTTCTCATTTTATTCCCTTTTTGCCTTTCTTGTTTATTTTCACTGCCAATATTTGGGTTTAAAAGAAAAAAAGAAACCCCAAAAAACACACCCCCAAAGAAAACCTCCCATCCCCCCAAAATATTTTAATTTGTTTCTAGCTCGTATTAACACAATTAAAAAGTCAACCAGTTGAGCCAGTACAGTAGTAATTTATTTTATACATACTCATCTCTCCATATTAAGGCCAGAAACACTGCAGAGAGGAGGCTGGAATTTCTTTTCCTGTTCATTCACTACACATTGAAATTTCCACAACCCAAAATTTAATCTCTCATTTCAAACAAGGTATTAGCCTCTACGACTAAAGAAGAGGATATTTTTTCTGAAACCAAAACACATGAAGGGCCACTAAAAATGCTTTTCTATTACTGCCCTGCACCACTGGCCCTTTTCCATAACTCAAGTGTTGTGATTCCAAGTATTATGCCATTATGTTTTGAGTACCTTTCATAAAAGAAAACTCTTTTCCCTCATGTCAGTGAGTGGTGAAGTCTCAGTTGCTGGACAGGCTTGACAACTGATTATACTGCCAGCATAAACAAACAGAACTCTCAGTAAAGCATTTTAGGGGCTGTTATTCTATCTTGACATTCCAAATACCCTCCAATGCCTCTTTATAGTTGCTCAGATACCATTGGAGTCCTTGGAAATCGGCACGTTCACCAAGACTCAGAACCAAAAGTGCTGGTCAATGAATAATTTATGGTGGAAAACAATCATACAAAGAAGACAGAGAGAGGAACTGGAGGCCCTCAACATTCTGGACACAGCCAGGTCTCCTACCCATCTTCTGCTTGTGCAGAAAACCCTACTACAGTATGCTGTAAATTAAAATCTAATGAAATGAAAAGGCCAAATTCAAGCTTAGAGTAAACCTAATTTAACTCAATACGTTGAACAGATCCAAGGGGCTATAAACAGGAGGTCAACCTGTACTTTAGGAGTTATCTAATCTGGCAAAAACCTGTTTTGTTGTCCATTAAAAGGGAAAGTTTTTCTTAGATTTTGAACTCTAGAATATTATTCTTTTATTTTATAGAACTTATTTGAGGTAAGGAATTATAAACAGCAGTGACAAAGCTTCACGACATGTTTCCTGACTTAGAAAGGATAATCTTAGCTGAAAATACTCAATATTCTTTTTTTTTTTAACTTCAAATTTAAGCTTATCTCTATCAATCTTTCTACAAGGCATATCCATGCTGGTAGATAATTAGTCACAAATGTATGTGCTCCAACTGAAGGAAGCCATCACATCCTTGGACAGATTCCTTATTCCATCCAGCCTTGGTAGACATGGAAATGTAGAACCCAGCAAGGATTTCAACTCAGCAAAATAATTCATTTTTTCTCCTATACCAGCCAGTAATGGAGCTGTTCTGTTTTATACCATTGAAATGCAATCACTGCTAGTGTATCTACATTAACAAATACAAGGGATGAGAAAGTATTTTCTGTCCTTGGAGCCAAGTGCAAGGTCTTGCACCTACACAGCTTTGCTCTTTTCCATTGCCCTAAGCAGGGCAACTGCCTCAAAATTACCTGCTGGGAATGGTCCCTGAAGTGCAGTATCACCCCAGCCACGTCGCAGCAGACTTTGTGGAAATGGCACATGGCAGAAACAACTCATGGAAAAGCATTAAATAGCACATACAACACAACACCAGTGTTCAGTCTGTGCTCTCACACTGTCATTTACCAGTTCTCTGGACAACTGTGATACCAGCACAGTGTCTGTACTGGCATAAAGGCTTTATACCTGTAATAAAGATGAATCTATTTTTACATATGTTTTCTTTACCTGGTTTTCAGAAGTTTTAAAATGTTGCCTTACTGCAGCTAAAATATCTTCAGTTTCATTCCGTGAAAAATAGTAACAGTCTTCATCATGTCTTAAACTAAGCATGCTCTGCAGGTAAAATTTATAATCCTTATCATTCAAGCTGAATTCAGAAGAACACATATCTCTACGATGAAGAATGTAGTAGAGAAGAATAAGAGAAATTCTCTGAAATACTTCTTCACTGAGATGGTCTTGTACATCTCCTCCAGCTATCAGTAACAAAGCATCTGGTTCCAGGCACTGTGAAGAAATAAAAATAAATGGAAATTCAACTCAAGTGACACACTGCCAGCCGTCTGCAAATACAGTTAGGAGCGACAACAGGAGAATTCAACTTCTATATTAAATGGGATCAAACCCAAAACTGCCAAACTTCCAAAATGGAATGTCAGGAGGAGGGTGCAGGTAATTCATTGCAGTTCTATGGCTGCTAGATCACACCATGGGGCTTTTATCCAGAGCCCCTTTTGTTTTTAAGAAAAGTCAAGTGTCCTAGAGATGGGACTTTGAGGAACCTCATCTAGTAGGGGGAGTGGAACTGCCCCTGCCCATGGTAGGGGGAGTGGAACTACATGATCTTTAAGATCTCTTCCAACTCAAATAATTCGATGATTCTATTCTATGATCTCATGGTTTGAGACTCACTACAAATTAGGAATAATTCTGATCAATTGTTGTAGAGAGTGAAAGCCTTCCACTGGTTTCAACAGATTATACTCCTTGTTGTAATTACATTAGATAAGGGCTAGGGCTATTCATATTTTCATCTGTGCATTCTGTATGTGTTTACATTATAAGATAAAAACAGTATCTGGACTGCAGTTAATTGAGGCTATCTAAACAGAGGTTATATTCAATGCACTGTTGAGAGACTTAATTGACCCTGTAATTACACAGCTATTTTTATGTCTCTCAGTGAATTCTGTTAACTGCAACAATGAGATCCAGTGGAGAGAGCCAGCACAAGGTCTCAACCCCATTTAATCCTTCAAACACATTTCAAGAGGACTGAAATTACATATTCACCCTGTGCAGGCTTTACACGTGAGCACAGATTTTTTTAATATGTGTATATATATTTATATATATCTATCTCATTTTTTCTTGATACAAAGACACTTTCTGGAAATTTTTACCTCTCATACAAAAGTTAGTCTGTAAATTAGACCAGAGGTCTGTCTCAGGCTATGAGAAATAAGATACTGAACTCCAAAATAAAGAATCTTTCTTGAAGAGATCTTGTGATTAATGTCATTCATTCTCTATCTACTTTTTTCTAACAGACTTCTTTCCAAGCATGTTATAGATGTGTCAGCTAATCTCAACTGTAGTAGAGCAGCTGAATTGTACATTTCAGAGAAGAAACTACAACATGAGATACCATGGGAGGACCAACACTGCACTGCAATAAAACAGTGAATCCAGACAGAATTCAGTTTGTCAAAATAAAATTTTGTGGCATGATGTGTTGGTTAGTGGGGCTCACCTTGTATTTCCTCCACTGAAGCTGGGTTAATGTAACTTACATTGTCATGTTAAGAAGCCAGAGTTCCTTGGAGGAACAGAGAGAGCTGCTTCTATCTAATACAAAGAATTCTAACAAAAATTCTCAAAATACTCAGCCTAAAGAAAAAAAAAAAAAGAAAGGTTTGGATATTAATATCCAAATTAACTATATACATAAATAAATGAGGTTACAGTATACAGTATTATTCACTGTGTCATGCCTAAATTGCCTGCCAAAGTCTCTAAGACTGACTTTTCCTAATGCGGTCTCTGAGTATTACTATTTGGACTAGGAGGAGTCTTTTCTGTTTTCTGTTCCAAAAACCTCGAGTCAGTCAACCAGCCTTTATGAACACTCAATAGCAATACAATAAACATACGGCATGAAGTGGAAGATTTTCAGATTTCTACAAGGTTTTAAAACCGACTGAGGATAAATTGCAATCAGCGAGTCAATTGTTTGCTTTTGCAAGGAAGATGACTGAAAAGCACATTGCTGATTAGAAGGAAGCATATGCATTGTAAAAGATGCAGTTGCTCCATGGTATATGGGTAGCCCATAGAGAGTGACCCTTGAAGAGATATTAAGAGGACATAAGTTGGTTTGTCCCTGGGTTGGTTTTTTGTTTGGTTGGTTGGTTGGTTTTGATTTTCTTTTTTTGTTTGGTTTTGGGTTTTTGGTTTGTTTTGTTTTTTTGCTTATTTTTTGTTTTGTTTTGAGTTTCTTGTTTGGTTGGTTTTTTGTTTTTCTTTCATTTTTTAGGGTTTTTTTTGCTGCTACTAATATTTTTACAGGACTAACCATCTGCATGTCCTTGATTTAGAAATGCTTATTTCCTATTAAAAAATGAAGCTCAGAACCCGGACACTGAAGTCTGAGTTTCTCTTGTTTAAGTGGCCAGAAGTTCCAAAAAAATTTTCTTGCCAGTTCAAGAAATATATGATTTCTATGTGCTCAGGAGATAAAAGAGGACAGATGCCATTCAATAGCTGCCAACCCCTGCTCAAAGAGTCTTAAGGCCACTACATAACAAACAAGAAGAAGCTCTAAAAAATGTGTTAAACTTCACTGCTTTTAAATGTCCAGTAAAGATTCCATAAAAAATAATAATTAAAAAGATCTAAAACCCAAGTCATGTGGTATAAATGGAATCCTGGATTTAGAAGGGAAATTTGAATCTGAAATCAATTAGTGATTCCCGACAAGTATGAGGAAGAAAATGCCAAACTAAGGTGGGGCATTCTGTTTCAAATTTTTATGATCTTGAAGGACAGTGCTTCTTGCACAGTTTTTGCTGTCTTGGTTTACCCAACCTTGTTAAATCATCATGGAAGATTTCAGCACAGTGCCATGTGGGCTCCATGTGACTGAAAATGCCACGTCTCTCTCAAGGATTTCCTACAGAAAACCATGTTCCTGTGGTGCTGGCACAGAAATATTGGCAGTGCAGGATGTGTGCAGTGTTTCTGACTCAGCCCACACTGAGGAGTACTGGAAATGGTGAAAGTTCTCAAATTCTTCCTATAGGAAATATCCAACATGAAGCCTGTACAGAGCAGCAGTACTGACCAAAGTAAGCTCCAGGTAAGTTTCCCTTAGTTTTCTTCCATCCAAGGACATAGTGGGCAAGCTGTCCAGAAATACATCACAAATACAAGAAAAAAATGCAACACTCAAGAGAAGGAAAACAAAGAGGGCAAACAAAAACCTATTCCCCTGTTTTGTGAAGTTTAGGAGGACTTTAAACCCATGTTTAATACATTGTCAGCTTTCAATCTGAGCCCGTATCTGATGCATATTCATTGCCCATATGGGAATA
The DNA here is from genome assembly GCA_013397955.1 of Grantiella picta. Classification (NCBI taxonomy): domain Eukaryota; kingdom Metazoa; phylum Chordata; class Aves; order Passeriformes; family Meliphagidae; genus Grantiella; species Grantiella picta. The sequence continues at coordinate 1,741,761 of VZRM01003179.1, read as the reverse complement.
ATCTGTTTCATTAAAAAAATACCCATTTAGTGAATGACAGGCACCTACAACATTTATGTATGAAATTTCACATTTGGGCCCATATGAAAAATGGGAGCATTTTTAGAAAGGGTCAATTATGTGAACAGATGTCTACTGCACAGGATAAAAATTTTCCATTTCATTGGCTTGGCAGATTGCTGAGAATACTACCTTGTGAAAGCATTCACCTCTCTGACCATCCTCATAAATGTGGTATAAAGTGACACTCTCCTGTATGTAGGTCACTGAACAGTGCCAGAGCCAGAGTAATGTTAATGAAAGCCAAGGCTGACCAAGCCCTTTGTCCTCCCTTTCAGCTAAATTGCTCACTAACACTGTCTCTGTCCTTTCTTCATTGAACCAGGAATCAGTTCTGAAAATATTCTCAAGTAGACAACCAATCCCTCTGTGCAACTGTACCCTGGACTACTTCCAGTTTCAATTTGGATTTGTAGACTCATTGTTCTGCCTTTCATTTTCCTTGACCTGAACTGCTTACCAAAACCCTCCCCTAAATCTTGAATGTTTCAGTGAAGTGGCATATAAATCTGAGACAATCCTGTCTGGGTTTTATTTTTATGAAGTAAAATCCAGAACAACAACAACAAAAAAAGTGGCAGAACTGGTCCCCAGTGTTTACGTATGGCTTTCCACAGTGGAAATCCTGTGCCCCAAATTCAAGCTTGGGTTAGATCAGGTTTCAGTAGAAAGGTTTTGTTTTTGGAAAATAAACACTTGGCAACTTTAAAAGAAAAACTATTAGTGTTATGCGACTAAAGCATGGCATTTTTAAGGAACGTCTGTCATGTTTGGAACATCTCTTCATGAGTCCAAACAGTAAATAATAATTCAAAATGAAACAAAACAGGTACAATTTTTTTTTTTTTTTGCTGCAACAAGTTTTTTACATGTTTAGGTACTGTATTCAGGACAGTATCACTCTAACAAATAATGTTAGAACTCACTGAAAATCCTGCAAAGATATCCCTCATTAATTGAAGCACTAACCAGATTACAATCCTCTTGCATGCCATAAATCCGCTGTGGGCACTCAGCTCTCTCCAGTAACATTCTGACCAGTTCTCGTGAGTGGTTCATGTGGAGCTCAGTGTTTTCAGCTGAGAGAACGCGTAAAACTTCCACCAGAGAGCCTCGGCTGGGAGCATTGCTGCCATCCTGCCCATGCTCTTCCCCAGGCTGTCCTTCAGCAATGAGCACGCTGAATATGAAAGCAGAACATACCACCCCAAGTGCTGGATGCTTGGTCAGAAAACACATCTCCTCTTCCTGCAGTGCGTGATCTGCACTGAATGTTGGATTGTTGTTTGCACTTCTCAGCTTAAACTGGAAACCTGAAGAATCTGAATGGTAAAGGGGGAAAAAACCCAACCCTTTAATTAGGGCGAATGCAATATGTTCGAAAGGATTTATTAATTGGTCGGCTAAGCTGATTTGCAGAGACAAGCTGTTTTTGAACAACAGGGAGCCTGTAAGGGCTTTACAACACAGAACAGCAGGAAACTAAGACAACTATGGCCTCAAAACTTGTTTAGAATTATCAAAAAGAGGTTGTCACAAAGTGCCCTTCCCTCTTCTCAAAAATAAAGTCTATGGCTTTCATTTCAGTATTATGTTATTGCATTCACTAATAATTCTTGTCAGTAAGAATAGGAAAATACCATGGCTTTCACTTTAACTTCATTATGAAAGCATGCTTTTAGTAACAAAAATAGCTGTAAATAAGTATTACTAGTCTAATACTGATATGAATGTGCAGTAATTACATTATTCAACAATAATGTAAAGGAGGTTATATTGTCAAAACACTTTACTGACATTATTAAACTCCAGCTATACAGCACAAAAAAAGAACGAACAGGATGTACTTAAAAATTACTGATATTTTATCACTAGTCAGATGAAAGAATTACAAAGCTGAGGTTATAATTTCACTCAAAGAACTCAGTAAATAAACAAGACAAACAAGCTTGATTTGTTAACTCTAGGTGCAAAAGACATTTTGTGCTATAAATCTGTCTTGTCACAATCCTTCCTAATAAACCACTCCCTCTGCTTTAACAGTAATCTATCTCAACATCAAAGCACAAGAAATATAAAAGAGTTTCACTTCTGTTTCCCACAGGAGTTTTGATTTTATCGATGGGCAGATATTGGTAATGATATACATATTCAGATAGTAATGCATATGTGCTACACAGCCTCATATATGTTCAGCTTCTTTGAACTGCAATATGATACATGCGTCTTATTCTAAAGGAAACTGCTAACAAAGTATTTAAAATGAAAAAAAGAACTGCTGATTTCAAATGGGCACTGACTCAGATAAAAGTTAGTATGTTTTCAGATATTAGGAAATCTTTTGGTGTTTAGATATATTTTACTGTTAGCAGTTAGGAATATCTACCATTGTTACAAGGATATCATGAGCATTTTTTCTGGTTATTTTCTTACCTTCTGAAGGGAAAAAGAATGCTTGTGTATCTAGCTTTGTGGCCTTCTGAATCCTCAGAAGTATTTAGCTGCTGGAAGTCCAATGTTTTTAAAATTCCTTGATGGTGCTCTGGAAGCTGGAGAGGATTAGTTTATTGCTGCCTTGAAAAGTTTTCAGTTGCTATGGAGAGAGCTGCCCTTAAGGTAACAATGGAGGTGGATAGGAATTAGTACATGTTCTTCTCGTACTTGCAAATTCTAAGCATTGCATTATTGAATTTATTTCACATATTTTAGTAGTTGTCATTTTATGTAAAGAGCCTAATTTAGAAGTACAGATGTAGAAAATCTACTAAAGAATGTATTCAATTATGATGGATAATATATGCAAGCACTCATAACTGTTCTCTGGGTTACTAAATTATCTGATCAATTTTACAACAAACCTGAATTTTGGGTTTTTTTATTAAACTATTACTACTTTTTGAAAAGAATGAGAACAAAACAGAAGTAGAAATCTTCCGAAGTACATCCATAGAAAAATGATTTTTTTTCTTTGCAAAACCCTGCCCATAGAGAACAGTCTCTTTCCTCCCCACTTATTCTGTGTCACATTTGCACTGCCTGAAAAAGCTGGGATAGCTCAGACTGTGGTGAAAAAAAAAAAAATTCATCCACCTACTCAGATTTTCCAGAGGGATGCTGTTACAAAGCTGACATTTACATCACCATGCCATTACAATATTATTGCAGTGGAAGTTAGTGAAAACTGTCACGACTGACAGACTTCCACAGACTGGTACACCAGTCATATCATTCTCCCACCTTCCAAACCTCCCGTGCTGTCATGAAGGACTATCATCTCAGCTGGCTCAACAAATCCTGGGAAGCAGTAAGCCTGTAGTAACAAAAACATCATAATTCTCTTTAAAGCTAGATTAACGAAAAAAAATCCTGGGTTCTAAAATGTCTGTAATGTCTCCTACAAGGTGGTGAGCTCAAAAGGAACAGCCTTGTTTTAGCAAGACTGAGAATGACAATTGATACTGACTATAAAAGAATTAAACTGACAACACGAGCTTGAGGGAAGTGCAAAATGTAAATAAATGTTCTCAAAAATACGATTACATGTACAGATTCTTGTATGATGAAGGCTGGGTATTTTAAAAATCAGTCTTGCTTTTAAGTATTCTTTTATTTTTTACCTCATAAATTACAAAAGATATTTATCAAACTAACATTGCTAAAAATACCACTTTATGAAAACAAGAATTACAGAAATTTTCATATAATTTTTTAATAAGAATGACTGAAAAGCAGAAACACATGATAATATGCATTTCCTGTGGCTTTTATGTAATTTGCTTTGTCAAACAAAACTAACTATGTCCAGATTTGTTCCACTAATAAAAATAATTCCTCAGATAATGGGGAAATAGCTTCCAGCATTTAATTCTGGGGATTGCTCAATCTCCAAACAAACATAAAATAGGTTTATCTGTATATAATTAGATATTTTGCATATAGCTACAAATTGAAACTAAGAATTCATTCCATCCAATTAAAGTGTACAAACAGAGGGTGAGTTCTTTCAGTTTACTGAGAAAAGCTAACATTCAAAAACACATTTGATGATTTATAACTATTGAAAGCTTCTGAAAGATTTACATAATAATACTGGCTACAACTTACTTTAATATTTATGTCACAGAGTGATAGTATAAAAAAGGAAAACATTGAGTACATTAAAAAGCAACAGATAATAATTGGTACAGGCTATTGTGGCTGATCTCAAAGGGGAATTCACTTCCCTTTTTCTGACTAAGTGTTGCAAACCTCCTCTGGCTTGCAAATGAGCTTCTCAGTGGTGGCAAAATCACTGACATGACTCAAGGCTCAACCTCTGCTTTTACCCTTGACACTGTGTTTTCAGTCATGCCACTGTCATTAAAGAACTATTCTGTCTACACAGCACTTGGATTACTAGTTTTGAAGTAATTGCTGGCATAGGTTGCTAAGTCCTTTCTTCAAACCTTTGTGCAGCAGCATTATTCCCCTACTACCTACCCATCCTGAAGCTGTGCCAACTGATCAAATGGGACCAGGGCAATAACAGAGCTGTGTAGTTTGATGCCCATTAGCAATTTGCTGAGATACACAGATAAAAATAAATCACTTGTACAGTTTAATATCTTAAAACCTCCCAAAGCACCTATCACTAATATTGTAACTCAAGTGTTATGAGACTACCATTTTGACTCAAATTTGAGTGCATGCCTTTTTGAGAATTTTAGTAAAGGGGAAAAAAGTCCTTGCACAATGCTCACAAGCCAGAGACTCTCTGTTTTCTGGAGAATAATATGCATGGAAGAAAGAACCTTGAGAAGTATTGGAGAACTGTGGTAATTCAGAGTGAAGTAGATTATCATTCTAACATGACAACAGACACTCTATAGCAAAACCAGAAAGATGAACTTTCTGAGTAAATAAACAGGTTTTTTTTAATTATCATTCCATTTTACACTTTGTTACATACCTTGGCATGGTCAAGCAAGGACCAGAGAGCAAGAATTTTCAAAAAAAATCAATGTTTTTAAATTAGCTTGAACAATTACCCTGCTGAGGTACTTGCAAGAGAGTAACTGTTTGCTGACAGGCATAGGTATATGCCCCAGGAAATTAAGTAAAAGAAGATAAAAAGAAGAGTGATAAAAATGTGAACTTCTCAAAACTTTATTTCATGACCACATTCATGATCCCAGACAACTGCATATAAATTTTTTTTCACCCACAGCTGCAATCTTTTATGATTTAGAAAGCTCACACAGTAATAAGTTACGTTCTTACTGAAAAGGAATGAAGGAAATTTGGAAATGGAGTAACTAGACACAGAACGTGCAGCAAGGCCTCTCTGGTTACAGGGTTTTATTCAGTTAGCTTCAGTTTTAAGTGAACCAGTAAGACTAACTGCAGCCTATCTGGTTTCTCCCACCTTCGCGCCTGCTGCGAGAACAAAAGGAAGTTGCCCATTCACAAATGCCATGGATAACTGCACTCTGCAATTTACTGCGTTTCAAAGGATTGCTGAATAAATTATATAGGAATAGGAGAACTAGAGAACTCACTCTGAGATGACAAGGGCATTCCCATGAGCTCTATCAACATGACAAATGGCTTCATTTTATTTGTACAGCAGAACAGGAGAGGATGTAGGCATAATTTTAGCAAGACCCCTGCTGAACTTCACATCATACTGAGTAATGTAGCTATATAACTCTTATTCCTTCAGTACTGGGTAACTTGTTTTGATGGACTAAGCAATAGCATTTTTTTTTCTATTTTTACTAATCACAGCAATTACAGCAAATAGAAGAGAATCCTCTGGTAGTGCAGCTTTCCTCCATGTTATTAATGTGATGTGTGCACATTGTATAATTACAGCCATAGGCAGCATATTGACATACGAAAGAACTACATTTTGTGGGTAATTTGTGTAGAATTTCAATACATAAAGCATCTTTGCCAATGAATTAATGCCAGAGTGCTGTAATAAAAAATGTCAGTACTTTAAAATTACCACACTCAATTAAGCTTTTTTTTGGCATCACATGCCAGTCTTAACAATATCACATATATTAAGGTTGCCAATGAATTGAAATAAATGAATATTATTGAAATTATCTGAGTTACATGTAAGAGCATAGAGCTCTATATATATATTAATACTTTGCCTGGAACAAGACTTGGTTTAGTTCAGGATTGCAAAATTCACCCATTGGCAGAAAGGTTTCCAAGAAGACCTGGAAATCTATTTAGATTAAAATAGAACAGCAAGAAAGTAATAAGTTATAGATTATTATACACTCTAGGCCAGCAAAGCCTCTTATATTTTAAGAAATATACCTCCAGAAGTACCTTCTCATATATTACAGAATTAGGGTGACATTTATCATCCTAAAATATTACTGTCATGAAAATTGTGTTTCGAAATGAAATCAAAGTGTTCATTTATATGGAAAGTGTGATGTAAAACTTAATTAATTGCCTCCATCTGACCACAGACTTGTCCCTCACCCAGTGTCTCCATTGCTAACTATCTGGTTTTATTTAAAACAAAGCAATAAAAGAAAACCAAAAAACATTGAGATGTAGGGATAACCACCAAGACTATTCAATGATAGTGATTATTATTATGAACTTAGAATGGGAGATATTAGTATCTTGGGCATGAAAAAGAGGAGGTTTCATAAGTATGGAGGTAATGTTGCTCATTTTTAACTTAAAGTACACATAGGGAAAAATGATCTTGTGTTCATTCTTAGGAACTTTAGCAGCCTGACTTTACTGAAGGTATCTAAGCATTAAAGTGCAGCTACTAGACCATCAAGTCAGCCTCGGTTATCTCACTTCCTCTTATACTAAACAGATGCAAAAATCAGATCCTAAGGTTTTCACACTGCCTATCGTGTGGTTTTGTTCTGCAGCATTATCAGACTATTATGTATATTGTTCCTTTTTTGTTTCATTACTTTTCCAAAGAAACCAGGCTCAAAAACTGAGTTGATTTTACTAACAGTGTCTTATCCAGTCCAAAGCACTTACAGTCAAATTATATATGCTGAACTATTAATTTAAATATCCCAAATGAAATATTGTGTAGTATTGCAGCACAGAATACTGAGTAATATTTTCATGGAAAAAAATAAGGTTTAAAGCTGAAAAATAACCTTTTGACAATTATACTGTTCATCCTGTGGGAAGCTGACACACATTGTGTGTTGCATCCTCAGCCATTGACTTCTGAGCCCAGCATATTGATTTGTTCCTTTCCTGTTGATACTCATCAACTTATGCTTGAAAACCACTCCAATGTTCTTTATTTGTGTATCTTTTCTTTATGTGAATATTCATAAAATATTTATAAATAATTTTTACTATTAGACAGATTGAGATAACAAGTGCTTACTCACCTATTGTTTTTTAAACTATGACTCAGTGTTCAGTTGTTCTAAAGAAATTACACTCCAAATAGTTACATGAAGTTATTATAGTGAAGTCCTGGCATATCTGATCCACTGCATCTTCTTTGTATAGAAGACCAGTCAATTAAAAACAAAACAAAAAATACCTTTCTACTAGTTTATTAGTTAGTCCCTCTTTACCAACTTTGAAATAGAAACAATGGCTTATTACATAGCTAAAAACTTTTGATTTCATAAAAACAGAAAATAACAAAATATAGGGTTAGTCCGTTCAAGTTGTGTAGATGCATTGAATAAATAACAATACTGAAAACATTCAAATACTGAAGGTTGAAAATATTGAACATATTGAAAATAAAATCAATATAGATGTAGATTATAAGAAAATCTTTCTTTCACATGCAATACTGCATCAAAATACCTGGCAGTAGTAACACTTTCTCAGATCTGTTTCAATCTTTTTTATTGTACTCAGGTAAGTAACTATTTGTATTTGTTCTGGAAAATTCAGCTGGAACTTACTAAAAATACATACATAACCAGCCAAGTCTGAAATTGAAGTTTGCTCCAATTCAAAACAAAGGCACAGAATAAACGGTTTAAATATAAGGACAATTTTACTCTTAATTTCCTTTAGACAGCTGCTTGTTATGAACTGTGACATGTTCTTCAGCTATTGAAGTTAACAGCAGTGGCATAACCAGGGTTCTATCCCATTCTCAAATGTCTTTTCTAGTTTCCACTTCTTATATCAAAGCTATATACACTGCTCATTTGACTGTACTTTAAAAATCATATATCAGTGTGACCATAGCAGATCATGGAGGGCTCTGAGTTGGAATGCAGATTTCAAGTGTGGACCTGGGACTCTGCCATTGTTAATAATCTCTAAAACCTCTTTGCCTGAATACTTTCTGCCACCTCCAGAAAACAGCTGAAGCTGCAGCAGAGTTTTTTGCATTAGGGTATTCTTGTATCACAAAAAATAATGGGGAACACACTTCACTTACTAGTGAAGACAGATGTAGGGATCCTGGCCATGACAATGGTAGGAATAAACAAATAAATAGTGGTAATCTAGACAGATTTTGAAGTTAATACATAATGCTGCATTACAGGGCTGAAGCCTATCCTGTTGGGAACCAGACCAGAACATTCTCTAACGCAAGTAGTAGTGAGAAGGTATCACACCACTGGGATCTGAATTTCATCAGTCGTGGAAAGCCTAATAATACTCAGCTGCACGTGACCAAGCACAACTCTCACTCATTGAGATGTTGGTTGGTATTTTAAGCTTTAATAACCAATTTTGAACTGTTACAACCCAGATAATCTGTGGCTAATCAGTACCTGTAAGCTCCCACACACTGTTCCAAGAACTGCTTGTCTGAATTTTCTGTTTATTTCCAATTACAGAGTCCTGCATAGGAAACCACGACAGTCTATATTAAAGTAGTCTTTCCATCAAAAGAGCAATTGAAGATATAAAGTAAATAACTCCTCTAGTTTCTGAAAAACGTCTACTTATCTTGAAGATGCTCCATTCTGTATAAAACTTCAGTGTCAACTTACCAAAAGCAGCTCTTTGAAAACATGTTTTATGGAAAATTATACATCTTTTAGAAAACTAAAGGTAAGATAGAAGTTGACTTCATATAATTACAATATAGTCTTAATCTTGCATATACACCTTCTGTTCAGTTATATGGAAGGAATTTCAGTTCACAGTTTTTAAGGACAGAAAGTATCATTTGGGAACATTAAATGATTTTGCATTCAGCAGGACAAAAAAATTTTCAAGATTTTCTGTAATAAATTCACTAGAAGTCTGTATTCTGTGATTTATTTATGTACAAAATCCAAAAATTAGAACTAGATTGTATACAGTTTGGTGGGTCTGTGGCAACTATAATTTTGGAAAATCCTGAAATGCTAATTTCAGAGCAAAAGATAATAAACCCAGCTTAAAGCTAACAATTTGATTAAAATGAAGTAAAAAGAGCAAGAGCTGGAAATCCACACAAGTAAGTGGATAAGTTACATCTTAAAAAGCAAAACAGCAAACTGCAGCACAGTGACAATTTGGTACCAATAGTCTCTCTGTAAAGATTTTTCAAGCCTTCCCTTCTGATGATCAAATTTTTCCAATAGCACAGAAATAGAATTTAGCTTCTACTTTGCTCCTCATGTCTCATCATGATAGATAAGGGCAAGAAAAAAATCTGTTTAAAAAAAAAATCTTGAATTGCAGTCCATGGTAACTCTTCCTTAGCAAGAGCTTGTACTTCGATTCAGCAGCTGAGGAAGCTCTCATGTGTGCTATGGATTGATACTGAAGGGCTCAATGTGAGTGGTTTGTGAATACTGAAGGCAGAAACTTTGCTGGACCTGAGGGTCTGCTACAAGCAAATTATCTGTTCGGTGTGACACTTAACCAAGCCTCCTGTAGCTCTGGTTTTGCTGCAGTTCTTGCTCCTGCACTACCTTCCACACATTTGGAAACAGATTTTGAAGTATGCAAGAAGAAAGTTTATTCTAATCAACCTCTCCCCACTGCCCTTTTTAAACATACACACACACCCACACGGAATCTGGAAAAGCGTAATTATAAAGTATAATCCTAATTTTCACATTTTATTCAGATGACCATGAAGTGAGTAATTATTAACAATTGGATAATTGTTAATTGTTAATTGGATATTTTCATATGTAATTCTTACATTTAACAATATACAATCTGCAACCCAGTGTGAAGTTCAAAGTGGCCAAGTACAACAAGTCAATGGTTGGCACTCATAAGCTTAAAAAAGAAAGCCTAAGTGGATTAGTATGCAGAGCATTAGTGCATTGAAGTAATTTTCAAAATTAACTCTCTACAAGGAGGGTTGGGGGATTTTATTACCAGATTTTTTTTTCTGCAGGAATCTTGGACAGAGCTGAAGAAGACGTTGTAAGAGGAAGAAAACTAAGATGTTTATGTAAGAGGAAGAAAACTAAGATTCTTCATAAACTACTCACAAAGTGAAGAAAAAGGGTAGTGTGAATCTGTATGCACTTTCAGATAAGTCTGGAGAATGGATAGATCCAATGTACTGCCTTTCCTCCCCATCTTCCGCGTGACGACTCATTGCGCCGTTTCCATGCCTGCTTTTAAGTGACATGGAACTCTTCCACAAATTTTGTCAATTAAAGTCAACAAATGACACTAGTATATAGGCTGCCTGCACACTTTTCTGTGTATGTATTACTTCAGTTTGCCCTCTTGCTGCAGAAAGAAATTTGAGATACACCTGCCAAAGACTACTTTTACTGTCATTGAAAGAGGAAAATACATGTGCATGAGAGGGAAAAGTAGATCCTGTTCCCTTTTGGCATGCTCCTTTATGTTATCTCTTCTTTAACATATCAACAAAGCTGAACTAAATCTTTCAGTACTCCAATTTCTTGCTATATGACAATGAATCAATTTTTTAAAAATCTACAAACTTTACAGTAAAGCTCACACCCTTAACCTGCCTGCAACCTTTGGTCTCTGATCTGAATATTTTCTGTAAAAGCATAATTCCAAAAAGCCTTTTTACATATACATAAAGACCACTAATGCTCTTTTACCCATGGTTTAAAACAACACAAAACAAAACAAAACAAAACAAAAAACCATTTGCAACCTTTTAAATTCATAATTGAGTATAGTTTTAATTACTTATCTTTCTCTTTAATTTTCATTTTCCACCCTCATTTATAAAAAGGAGGGATTTTTGCTTTTTTTTCAGTGTGATTTCCCGAATAAGTGAGGGCTAAGCTGACAAGATCTGTGTGTGTGGCCAGGGTGGATCTTACCTAAATTTGCAGTACATGTAAGTATCTGGATCAGTCACCCTAGCAAACCTGTACAGTCATTGGAGACTGAGGTTTCCACAACAAACTTTTGGATGAGTGGAACTGCCCTGTAGCCTCTGTAATTATAACTTCTTTGATAACTAAAAGAGCCTGGAGAGATTGCCTTTGTTGTAGACATCTGTATTATTAATACATTTTGCCAGTTAAACCCCTCCCTGTCCCTGTATTAATTCCCCCACTTCTTTCACCCCAGTAAGTTATTAACAATTTTGCCACTTCTTAATGTATCTGACAGAAGAGCATAAATCTCAAAGATTCCTGCAAGTTTTGTGCGTAACAAGGGCTAGAAATAGCATGCTACTAGTACCTATATGCAGGAAACCTGGAGACATGGGACTCAGCTATAGATATGAAATAAACAAAAAGAAATGTTATGAAAACCATAAACCATGCTATTAAAAATGAAGAATCCAAAGAAAAGATCCAAAGCCATTGTACACAATAATTTTCATTGCATCTGATGCTTGTTTAATTTATAAAGGCTTTCAAGTAGTTTTTATAGTCATGAAAAAGAATTCACTGATTGAGAGGAAGTATAACAGGATGTTGACCACTAAAATGTAATGAAGAAATCCCTAATAAAATGCATCTGCAGAAGCAGCAATTTATGATCTCAGGGGAAAAAAAGTCCATTTGCTAGTTCAGAACCAGATTTTGTTTTATTTGTTCAAAGAAAAATACAAATTTTACAGGGTAGAAGGTCTAGGGATCTTTTTATGAAGTGAAAACCACAGTAATTCAAGCCATGAAATTTAGAAACCATGTATGAAAATAATTTTCTCTTATTAATGATAATAATTGCTGACATCAACATCATTAAGAAGACAGAAATAAAGCATTTAACCCTGTTTTCTTTTAATAGTTTTTATTTTTACTATTTGAGCTATATTAAACCATATTAAAGATCATGAAAGTAGAGAGGCTGCAATCACCTCCTTGCTACACCATTTTACCACTGCTGCCCTCTGCTGTGTGGAACAGTTTCCAAGGGTCTTTCTTTCTTACTAAGCTGGTGAATGATTAGTTTTGGAGAAAAATGTTTAAGTGCATATGCCAGATTGCTTTTGTTTATTCCTCTAACTGGCAATGAAGTTTATTTGGCAGCAGAGGAATGTGAATTTTACAGCAGGATTTAAAACTGTCAAAGTAAATAAATGATTATCAAAGATGATATATGATAAATAGAGGAAATTTATTCTCGAATTTGTTTTGCAAAGCAGAACGACTTACTTCAAGAGATACTTTGACTCAATTAAACATGCTGCAATATCCATGACATTAATGTTAATGCCTTTTTAAATGTCATCTCTCAATGAATGTTATAAATGAGGAGGCAGTAAGAACAGAAGATCCAACATGAACAGTCTATGAATTCATATCCTTCTTCAGTACAGTTTGTTTCCAACATTGCTCTCTTACTCTTTTTCTCTTTTTTTTTTTTTTAATCCATCCATCCATCTGTACATGTCAGAAAAAGTGCTACTCTTACATACCACACTCCCAACAATAATAAACTTACGATGCAACTTGCACTGCAGGGTAGCCCAGTTACACTGTGATGTAACATACCTTTGCAAACACACCCTCAAATAGGTACACATCCAACTACTTATGCATTCAGCTAATAAAAGGTATAGACAACCACGTGATGCTTAACAATAAATAAAAAATAAAAATGAAACATTTTAATTTTTTCAGCACAAACCTTAGCTTAGGCTAACCAGTAATTCAGCCATATTCACAAATTATGAGCATGCTTTCTTCTTCCCATGCATTTTCTGAAAGATCTATGGTTTTGTTGAAATCCCCACAAAAGTCCATGGGTTTTGTCAATTTTATTCTGTTTAAAAAGGCTCATATTTTTAAGTACTTTTTGACTGGAATAATCAACAAACTATAAGGTAAACCTTATGAAGAGAAGGATGGAAAGTGAAATTAGAGGAATAACCCAGAGCACGGGGCCATGAGGGCTAAGAAAGCTCTACTGGCCCTAAGATTGTTTTACCTTTCTCAGCATTATATCACAACAGAAAATGCTATTTAGCCAGTGCACTCAAGCCTGACACTGTTTGGGGTCCATTCCCCTCACACCCCCAGCACATGTAGTCACTAGAACCAGCTGTTAGAGGGCACACCCATGATAGTTTCCTTTAGTTTATGCTTAGAAATGTTTTCCACACATTTAGCTAATCCCTCTTAGCACTGCCTTCATAAGTTCCTGTGCTAAAAAAATTTTTTAATTCCCTACCTAGAATGTAAAACAGATGTAAAATTGGATTTTCTTCCAACCTTTAAAAATCAATTTCCTCTTAACTTTCAATCAGTATACTGTAATATTTGATCAATAACAGTTCTGTATCCATTTTATTCTCAACCTTCACGATTTTGTAACCATTACAAAGTCTCTGATCAGCTTTTTCCAGTCCAGATTTAGATATTTGCCTTCTAATTTCTCTCTCATAAGAGTTGTTCTATCCCTAAATAATTTTGCTTGCCTTTGTATCCTTTCAAACCCCGTGTCCTTCCCATTTCAAACAATACTCAAGATGTGAGTAGTGCACTACACGTTTCACAGCTAAAATTGAATGTACTTAAGTGGGTTTTTTTAGCAGAACTACCAGAAGCCTTTCTTTTCCTCCTGTATTTCTAAGCAAGAACAAGTAGCAGGCATTTGATTTAGTTTATCACCTTAATATAATGCAGCTCCTGGAATCATATTGTTTTGCAGGTCATCTTAACACTGGTATTGATGCATAAAGGCAGTAATCTGCAACAGTTTTCACCCTTCTCCCACATGTTCTGCAAGGTGCCTGGCTCTAAAAATCAGAAAGAAAATCAGAAGAAAAATGTGTGCCCAGGTGGGGAGGTGGTAGATAAGTATGGCAGGATATACACCACAGTTTATGGCTAGTGAAGATGAGAGCAGGAAAAAACATACCCTTCTTTCCAAGAGTCCTGTCTCGCAGAACATGCACTGCAATCAGAAGTTAAAACAGCCTCTTGCTGCTGACATGGGAGTAAGCCCTAACTAGGGGTTCACGTGGTGACTAGTTAAGCATTTTAAAGGAATTTACTCAAACTATAAATAAATGTTGCTTGTATTTACCAGAGTTGTACGTCAATGATGCATCCTGTAATCCTCAAGAAATCTTGTTTCTAAGAATTTTCTTTGTGTCTTGGGGCATATTCTCTGTGAGCCACCTCCCTTGCTTGGCTGGTGGTGCTGTGCCTAACGCACCCCAGGACATGGCTGGCCCTCCCAGCTGCCAGGGCACTGCTGACTCATGTTTAGCTTGCCATCACTAAATTGCAAGCTAAATGCAATCTTTGGTGCACTTAAGAAAATATCATGTCCCAAATTGAAACTATTAAGTTAAACTACTTACTTTCAAACTGTTTGCAAAGATATCATTTTCCTTTTATGTTATTGTCTTTCAGGTTTCAGCTAGTTGCATATAAACACAGGATGCAGTTTGCTTTTGTCTTCTTCCGGCTTTTTTAGCAATAAAGCCCATTTTCAATAGACAACTCGATTGAAAACACCATTAGTCTGAAAGCAAAAGAAATGAAAACAGTCTGTGCAGTAATTCATGTGAAACATGAATATATTGTCTTTGTTTTTGTAGCGGCTGCTTTCAGGTGCTGTTAACACACCAATAGCACACTATACTGGAATAATGCATTGTGAGTGGTTTTTTGTAAGATGGTGACACAGCATGTTGTGCTGATAAAGGGTTGAGAAATGCTCTACAAATAAGGGAATCGCTGCCCAAGGGGGTTTAGAGCTGTTATTCATTACACCAAGAACCCAACAAAGGTGTTTTAGTTAAGACTAATCTAAACTCTCCAAGACCTCTGAGTCTGTACCGGAACAGAAACTGCCTAAAGTAGGAAATGCTGGACATATGTACAAACACATCCTATCTTGTCAATTCTGGGTGATCCTGTTGGCTATGGCTGCCAAGATAATACATCCACTATATTACATCTACTATTAATGTAGTTCAGCAAAGAGAACTGGTATGGATGGAGCCAGTGAGGGAGTGCCAGTGTGAGGGAAGACTAGATAAATATACTAACTTCTTTTGTAGACTCAGGTTGTATTTTCCTATTCGCCAGCATGAATTCAGGTGCTGTTTACGAGAGAGGGGATAATATACAGTATACAGGCACTGACATTGGCAGCTGCAGAAGCAGCACTGCACATGAGAGCAGATGAGCCTTGCCACAGGGGTTTGCACAGGTGTGACAGTAAGGGCAGTGCTACACACCAGAACAGTGAGCATGCTACCAGGACAAGGTGACACTGCTTGAAGGTGGTAACTTTGAGTGTATACACCAACATGCCCGCCTTTGTTCTGTTAGCCTGCCTAAAACACAGTCTTTGTATAAAGACATTCGCTGATAGCTTCATTACAGTACTGCTGTTCTCAATCATCTGTAAGAGGAAATACTCTGTGGTTTGGCTGTTGAGTATTTGGGATGCACTAGGGTCATCACTGATGAAATTTTTAAGGTTCCATTCATCAAGAAAATGGCCATTAGTGCTTTTAGGTCTGATGGTCTTCTTACAGAGGCTATAACCTAGACCTCTCTGTAATAGCACAAAACTCCAGAAACTTGAAGAGGAATCTAGCCTTATTCAACTGCAGGAAACTGAAGAGAACACCTGTACACTTGGACAGATTCCATGACATTTTATTTAAATATTCCTTTCAAGTAAGTGTTTTGAATTTCAATTTCTAGCCTTAGCTATAACTCAAATTGGGAACTCATCCAAGATGCTGCCCAAGGCTGAGAATCTTAAACTGATGTGTAAAACACCTTCTTAAGAGGTTATTTTAGTAAAGAATCCAGTTAATTTGATGAGAATGGAGCTCTTAAATAATATATCACAGGGGACCATACATGAAACATTAAGGATTACAACAGCATAGTAAAAAAAATATTATCAAGACAAAGAATTCATTAGTTTGATTACATATTATTGCACAAATATGGAAGGCAGCTTCAACACTGTCACAGAAATCTACCAAGTTTTTATTCTTAATCAGGCAATTGAGCCAATGAATATTCATGGACTCTTAACTTGTAGTGATTCCACAGTTCATTTGTCAGCCAGGTGATTTGCAACATTGCCATAAAAATCCAGACTTGTAGAAAAAGTCAAAGAAAACTAACAGACTGCAAATTTCCCTTTTTTCCAGATTGTTTCTTACTCCCTATGCAGGAGTAAAGTACTATACTGAAGACCCTGCTCAGATTTAAATTCATGTTTTTTGAGCAGGGAAAGCAACTGACCACAAGAGAAGTTTATCATTTAGAGCTCTATGTTATTTGTACTTTTCTCTGATTCATCGCAGTTTAGACAACTGACTTTAAATTTTTTGGTTAAAAAGATGGCATTTTCAAATGCCCATAACTTATCTACTACAAACTAAAGATAAAACAGTAAAATTACTGAACATACCAAGTACTGCACCTATAACTTTGCATAATGATTGCTTAATCTTGGAAATAATTCTGGATTACTTTCTTAATGGTTTAATATTAAGTGTTGGATTAATGTTTAATATAAGAAAAAAAACCCCTTCTAATAAAGACAAAAATGTACAACTAGATAGTAAGTGATTTAAACTGTATAATTTTGAAAATATTTCTATATCCAGAAGTTATGCATCAGTGAAATAAATCATAGTAGTTTGCTACCACCGATTTTTAATAATGTTTGTTTTAATAATAAATTATGGAATATGCACAGAAGATAAAATTACTGACACCTCTGCTGAATTTATAAGACCGTAACGGATTTTGCTGACAAAATTATTTGCATAAGGGCAATATATGCTGTTCCAAAACCAATTTAAATACAGAAAATAACTCACTGGTTGGGAACTGATATTTGCCATGAAAAATCCATCACAACAGATGTCTTAAATCCATCACAACAGATGTCGCTCAAATTTCTCAAGAAAAGAAAGATAGTACATTAGTTAGATGCTCAAAAATTATTGGACTTGAGCCCACCAATTCACCTCATCTATTATATTTCTATAAGGCTCCAGTCCTGCCAGTTACTGCACGATGTGCAGCATAGAGCACTTTACTAGAGTGAGCAGAGCCTACAGAGGAGCACAAATAAATCCAGTTTGCATTAGGCACAATAAGCCCATCTTACATTTTTAGCAGCAGTGAGTTTCAAACAAATTTCTCAGGAAGCAGCTGTACGTGACTACAGGCTTGTTTAGGTGTAGCACTTTTACATCAGTTTTGACAGTGATATTTACACTGGTTTCACTAAAGCTTAAAAAAGATTGTTAAAGTATCATTCGTTGTAATATAAGAAAACTTCACAGTTTTGCTTCTTAACTGATGAAAAGTCAAGTTACATTTAATGAACTTGAGTGTGTCCAGTAGGCACACATCTCTGAGTAAGTGATAAGGTTGTTGAATGAATTTTGGTTAGAAGGCTGCTATCCCAAAAAGCATTATTAGTTGCCCTATCCTAGGTTTTTATAGGTTTACTAACTGGCATTCCAAGTATCCTGAGATTTGAAGGACAAAGTATTTCCAGCATGCTGATAATGACAGTGCTGAAAGTTCATTACTTAGTCACAAAGCAAGATTAAAGGATATTTTTAATCTAAGTGAGAAGGAATAACAGGCCCATGAAAGAAACCTTGCAGGAAATAAGAGCGTATTTCTGAAACAAAGTGGATGTTACAAGAACAAAGCAAGGAGACAGTTTAATGTGTTTCTGTTGTTGATGGTAGTGGAAAAATATGTAATCTCTTTGTAAAATAATGAAAAGATATAGTAGAAGAATAGCTTGACATGAATTGACTCAGATTTAAGACTCACAATCTGGTCTCTGATTAAAGAAGGCAATTATCATGCTATTTTCTGACCTTGTAATCTATTAATCACTTGTGTTATATAAATATGTATTTGAATACAAGCAAGTTGGCATAGCTCTACATACTGGCTAAGCATCTGAATCAATGGAAAAGTATAGTAAGTGGAATCACAGAATCATAGAATGGTTTGGGCTAGAAGAGAGCTTAAACATCATCTAGTTCCAACTGCCCCATCATGCACTAGACCAAGTGAAACACTCAACATCTTCAGAATACCAAACATATGGATTTCTACTCATGTTCTGAGCTTCTACCAAAGCACTAGTATGGAAGTCCTCAAGATAGTCCCTTAATAAGACGAGCTGGAAGCCACCCCAGAGGAAGTACATCTGTGGCTTTTAGAAAGTGTCTTTTTGTTAGTCAGTAAAATCTATCTCCATGAATAATTCCATACAAATAAACAGGTCATATTTCAGGCTTGTTTTCAAATGTTGGAAAACCATTATGTAAGCAAGCATGGAACTTGAATGTATATTTTCTGCAGAAGAATACACATTTGGCCATGTCTTATGAAAACATACTTTTTTTTCCCAAGACCACATAAAACATTGCTATTAACTGTCAGAATTCCTGAGTTAGCTGACTATTTCAGACAGTAAAGAAACAATTTAAAGGAATCACCCCAGTGGACACGTGAGAGAGAGAGATACATTTCATAGCCCTCTGACATACTCAGTGTAATGTATTTAATCCCTTCGTGTCTTTTCAAGGACACTACACCTGCTTTTGTGAAAGCAGTTATGAAGAAAACAGTCTTTTGCTGAAACACTGTTATTTGCAAAAATAACAGAGTACACAGGCAGTAGCTGAGAGTCATGTCATTTTTAGAAGTATTTCAAGCATTTGACATGTCTATTTAAAAGATATGTCATAGTCATATTTGATACTCAAGATTTTGAAGCTTATTCTTTAACTGAGTGAAGCTCACTTTCCAACTTTGTCACTAATAACAAGAAGAATTAGTAGCACTACAGTGCCTCAAACCAGAAGTCCATGTATTAATCTGCTTTCTCTCTTACAGAGTCTAATAAAGGACACTTAGAGAAGTGTACAAATAAGCATATAATGAATGATTCTTCCTCACTATACCACCCTGTTTTCTTTGAATTAAAGGTTTAGGAACCTCCTGAACCAGTGGTTTGTCACATTTGGATGACTGTGCAAGACTCCCTGTCAACCTGTTCTCCAGAAACATGGCAAATCCATTTTTGACAATAGACTATCCCATGGCAATAAAAAGCTCCTGGTTTTGTAGGCTTCCATAATATTTACCCTTAATCATCCTGTCTTATAGCGAAACATCCTAGTGCATTTAACCTCATCACACTCAGTAAACCTGCAACAATGTTGCAAAATTTAACTGTCACTGAACTTGTCTTTTACTTAGACTTTCACAAAATTTCCATTTTATCTCATAGCTCAGCAGTGGAAAAATTTTCTGCAGGTATCCATATTAAAGCTCTAGTTTTGACAGCAACAAATACATGTGAGCAATCAGTAAAAACCATCATTACCTCTTTCTTCCAGGGGATTCAGGAGTTTTTAAATAGCACATTATCTATATTCTCCACATTTATTGGATCCTTCTAGTAGAGTTGTTAGGCCTGATTTTCTAATACAAACTCCACATTTACTCTTTTATAAGCTATCACAGGTATCTCCTAATTCTTTCCTTATTACTGTTTTTATCAGTCTACCTTATAGAAAATTAGATTAGCCATCTTAAAGTACTCAGGAAACATAGAGCTTGTTTTAGAGACTGATGTGGTATTTGTGTCTTGGTATTCCTTTGGGATATCAAATGTTTTCAAGAATAGATTATATAATAGAGCAAACAGCAATTTCCAGTTCTTTCAGAACAACTTCTAGGATACTTAATTTTTTTTTTCTTAACGTATGTATAATTTGAGAAGAATGTAATTAGTGTTGCAGTGACCTTTACCCAGCATAAACTAACAGGGCTTTGTGTTACTGGGATGAATTAGCCTTCTGTTGAGAGTTTTCTCCAAAAAGCAGTGATGCACATGCACATGTGCTGTCTACATGACTACCCACCCATATGATAAACATAATTCTTTGTGCAGATAACTGAAGTCTTCCATTATTCTTTCTTCATTTGAAGTCTCTCAATCTGTTGTAGTCAATAGCATCTTAGTGAACAGTTTAAAGAGACAACAAAACCAGAAATACTGTTAGCAATTACAGTGATGCTCTCTGATGTGTCAAAGCCATATTGCTTCTAATTGCAGCTCCATTTCACTTCCTCAGAAATCTGTAAGGAAATAAATGTACCTCATTAAAGTCTTAAAAAACCCCATAAAAACAACACAATGGACATTTACTGAAAGACAATAAATGGACATTTACTGAAAGACAAGTGATGCAGTCAGTGAAACATCTTCATCCTTAAGAACATTAAGACAAAAAAGTTGGAAATAAAAGTGACCATATTTATATCCCCAAGAGGGGCAAGTCTGGTGTGTAAACAAGTTTCTGAAATTGATCCAGGAGAATTCCTGTCAGTTCTGTGTCTATAGTGATAATAAGCTAATTCTCCTTGCATTTCTGTAGACTTTTCAATTTTAAGATTTAAAAGCAATTACCTGACCTTGATAATACTTGTGTGAGATCAACACACATTATTATCCCTTTATCAGCAAGGGAGATGGAGGCACACAGTTTTTGATTTGATATATAACGAGCTGATTACCAGAACCACCAGTGAATCACCCACACATTCTCTCTCTCTGCTGTTAATATTGTTCAAACTCACTAACAAACTATGCTAATGTCGTGTATGACGATACATGCCCACCTGGAACATTGCAGTGATGGTCCTACTAGACTTGTGAAAAGAAGAGGGATAAAAAAAGGTAAACTGAAAGAAAAACTGGAGAAAATTGTCATTGTTCTACTAGTTCTGCTTCACTTACAAGTCAAATACAAGGAAAAAAATGTACATACAACCTTGAGCTAAAAAAACAGACAATTTTAGCTGGAGAGAGAAGACCACGGCATTATCTCACTCGTCATCTGAACAATTGCTGATGGGTCTGAAGCCGTTCCCTCCCATCCGCAGGGCAGCCCATCCCTTGGGCCGGGCCCGGCCCTGCCTCCTCGGCCTCTCGCGTCCCGCTGCCGTCAGCCCGCGGGGCAGCGCATTGCGGCCGTGCAGGGCACGTCCCGAGCCCCTCGAGCCGAGGGGATTCGCGCCCGCAGAGCAGAAATGCTCCAGGCCAAGGCTCAGATGCCGCCTTTGGCTCCGGACAGCGCCAGCAGCAGCGTCGGGCGAGCCCGCAGCCCCAAGCCCCCAGCCCCGAGCCCATGGCACAGAGCCCCGAGCCCGGAGCCCCGAGCCCACAGCCCCGAGCCCACGGCACAGAG